>OX387609.1:2300000-2648459 GCA_947568835.1 Protonemura montana
CGAGGATAAATCGAATCACTTACATGCAGAGCACAATCTTGTATTTTAAATACATTAAGATTTTATTTGATGGCTTGAATATTGCACCTGTGCCGTCTTTGGGTACATTGACTAGAACAGAGGTGTTTAAGACATTTTATCTGTCTGCTGTCCACCCTCAAGGTTCATGTGAACAGATACAGCCTTGCCAATTAGATACTAGCATAGAAAAAAGTTAGGTTAGGTTAGATATACTAGCATACATGTTTACAGAACCTGTAACCTAAGTTTGCAGCACATTTTTCATCATCCAACGTAAGCATGTTGGTACAGAGTTGCACACATTTTGCATAAGCTTACGTTTGGTTTGAGTTGCCGCTTTTGGTAAGCTTTATCATAAATTAAAAATTATATTACTACAACTTTGCTGAAGGTTTCTTCAACATTCAAGAATACTGCATTTTCCATATTATATACATAATATATATTATCGTTAAATTATTTCATTATTCCCCGCCGTAACAGTAATTTCTCTTCGTACTAATAAATATCTTTATAATAAAAATGAGCTATTTTTTTTGAGCTAAAATAGTTGTTTGAACTTTAATCGAATACCAACTCACAACTTAGCAATAAGATATGTCCGGTGATAAGCGACGATAAGGCGGAGATATAAATTCGGCCGGCTAATGGACTGAATCATCTTGGACGCAAACTAGACTCCGAAATTTGATCGGACCCCAAATCCTGCGATTTCGTATTGTCATGGCGAGAAGCTCGACATCGGCTGGTTTCAGACAAACTGGATCACAAACGGCAAGCGACCATCATTTCAAGAAATATTTCTGGTAACTACTTTACCTGCATTACCGGTCTATTACCAACGAAAAAATTCAACATGAATAAAAATAGCAATTTTATATTAGCCTAAGCTAATAGGATATTTAAAGCTAAATTAGCTAATATTGTATTAGCTACAAAAATAAATAGTGTGCCTAAAAGAAAATGTTTATTTTTACTTTACCATAAAGCAACTGGCTAGTTACCGACACTAAGCCATGGAGTTGCAACTGGTAGTAGTAGTAGTAGATAGCAACTAGTAGATAGTTCATATTCACAGATGATTCATCAAGAATTTCTATTTTCTTATATCAAAGGCCACATTGTCATTTCTATCGTAAGTTTGTCTGAAACGAACGTCAGTCGGTCCTAAAAAAGCTCCCGTCACACTTATAGGTATTCCACGCGAGGTGGCATATTGTAATAAACGTACCCGCTTGAAGGTAGTGGTACGATCTAACCGCTTTCTGCTTCAATACAAAAAATATTCTTATGTTGAAAGTTTAAACAGAGGTATGAAAAATAAAACATATCATTGCATTTACATTAGAGATATTTAGCATTTCTCTTGAGCTACGAACAGTTAAAGACGACGGTTTACCTATCTAAATAGTTATTTTATTAATAGCTTATTATTTATTTAGTTATTTATGTATTTTATTATTATTGTTATTATTATTGGGTGTGTTGGTTGAGTCCAAGTAGCAATAAGTTTATGCAGTACGCAATCTTAAATCTATCCTATACCGATACGTAATCAATCGATTTAGTTGGCTATTCGTATTCGGCAAAGCAAAATTGTGCAAGTTACTCACAATTCTCTGATGAAAGTTATTGATTTGTTTCACAATGACCGTGCTTTTGAGCCTCCAAGTGTGAATGGAAAAATTTCACGCAATATCTATTCTGAACTTCTTGCCTGACCAACGGCGCAAAATGATTTGAGTTGCAAAACATTTGGTGCAATGCACAAACTAAAGATTTCCAATAATTCCCAGCGTATGAATTTCATTTCTTACATTACATTTGTAGAAATCAATTCTATGAGCGAGACCCAGGTAATCAAGTTAAGAAATCTTTTCTTATCCCTCTTATCAACTCCAAGCAATCAGGTTAATGGAAAACCCGAGCGTTATTACCGAATTATTAGAAGACTTTCTTTAGAATTCAGTAAATCCCTTGAGTTCTGCTTTTAATTTAAGTAGAGGTTTGCAAGAATCCTCAAAGCAAACTGCAACCACCCAAAAAAAGAAGAAACGGAAGCCAAAACCAGTGGGTTTTGCAATAAAAATACCATTGTCCGTTCCAGGGGAGAAAATACCAAAGCAAAACCATCTCAATCCATTGTTGAAATAAGATAAAATAAAAGTAAATGCATGCTGCGTTGATACGATATCTTCTCTCACCGGGCTAAAGATTAAAAACTAAAAAGCGATATAGGAACGTAAAAAAGGATAGCAGCTAAAGAGCCGTAATATTTCACCAATACAAACCAACAAAGTTCAACTAAACCAGCAGACAGTCCCGAATGTTTGCGAAGGATGGGAGGCTCTTTAACTTTCCAGAACGCAGCTAACTAAAGTTCAGAGGTAACTAAACTGGGGTCCCGAAGTCAGGGTCGCCCAAACTATCTCGAAGCCTGTCTTTATAATTAGTAACATAATTTGGACCGCCCGCTTCGGTGCTGAGCTCCGATCGCAGAACCCTGAGCCTCGCGTTGGGGAAAGAAAAACTCTTTGCCGCGACTTCCCGCAGCCGTTCCCTCGCCTCTGCGTCGAGATCGGGCTTCATGCGCTGAGCGCAGCCGCCTCGCTTGTCCGAAAGTTTCACAGTGAACTGCGTGCCTTTCACCGAAATCTTCCGCCGACCTTTCGTCGTCACTTGACCTTCGCTCTTCGTGTATTTCACCGGCCGCTTCTTTTCCGTCGACGGCAACCCGGACTCTAGTCTTACCTCGTCTTCTTTGTTTTCCTCGTCGACGTCGTCTTTAACTTCAATCTCCGAAATGGAGAGCTTCGTTTTCGTTTCCTTTTCTTCGAGATGGGTCGGGCTGTGGATGTTTTCTAAAAGTGCGACCGATTCTGGAGGTTCGTTCGAGATGAGCTCGTCGTTTTTCGCTTCGACTTCTAGCAGCGTGTCCGTTTCTTGCGAGCTCGTTTCACTTCGACCTTTCCCGACGCCGAAGATCTGCTGTAGCGTTGAGATGACGAAGCGTCTGCCTCCCTTCTCTTCCGTGTAGTTCATGTTGTTGATGTTCGTGCTCGTTACCTTCTCCGGACTGGACGGCTCGGAACTCTCCTGACCCTGCAGACACAATTGCCTTTCACTAACTTGCACTAACTTGCACTAACTTGCACTAACTTGCACTAACTTGCACTAACTTGCACTAACTTGCACTAACTTGCACTAACTTGCACTAACTTGCACTAACTTGCACTAACTTGCACTAACTTGCACTAACTAGTAGCTAACTATTTGGGACTAAATATTTGGGACCCAAACTGTTTGGTGGCATTGCTATCAGCAAGTACTATCAACTCTACCACACTCCAAAGTAAATACTTGCAAATTATGCTATGAAATACACCACTGAGTTAATAGACATCGCCAGAGGGTCTCTGCTTCACAAGAAATGGCAGTCATAAAACTTCACGCACAAAAACAGAGAATGCAACACCGATGTTTTCGGTGTTGACAACTTTAATTTGATTATTTCTTGTAGATCATTTGTATTTAAGACTGTTTTTAGCTCAATTCGACTTTATTAATGCTAACCTCAACGGATGATAAGCATGTATCGAAATTTTGAGTCGTAATTATTTAATTTAAGAGGCTTGCTGAAAAGAATGGCCACATTTGCCTTCGGGTGACAATTTACCCGGCAGAGAGTTAAACATTAACGCTGGCCTAACTATACCAATTAACTCAATGATTCGATATAGCACACTTGGTGTTTTTTTAAAATTACTTGAATGCAGCTCAAATGCAATTCAGTGACTTACAGCGTTCATAAAAGCTTGGGAAGCCCGGTAATGCAAAACTGCTAAAAAATCCCTCTCTTACCTTATCAGGACTCTTCTCTGGCCCATAATAAAAGTTGTTGGTCTTGTTCTGCGCTGGCCAATCGGGAGACGCTAGAGATTCCTCGCTGTTTGACAGTCGCTGGTTGATTCCTCGGGGTCCGTTGACGCTCTCGTCTGTAGACACCTGCATCGGTGAACTGCCGGGCACGAAGTACGCTGGCGCAGTCGCAGGTTGATCTGCGTGCCGTGATTCTAAACTGCAGTCCGACGCAGATCGTGACCTAGTACAGCAGGAGCACACTTTCATTGATCTATTACGTTTAAGTTTGAAGAATACGTTGGGAAATTTAGTTGTTCTTTACTTAGCATTCATAACCCATTTCAAATAGTTTTTGTTAAAACTAGTACTAAGTTTAGATCAAGTAGACATGAGTCTAAAATCTATTCATACCCCATTATTTATTATATGTAGTGTTAGTTAACAGAGCCTTGTCTTGCTAACGAGCTGTTAGCTAACAGAGCCTTGTCTTGCTAACGAGCTGTTAGCTAACAGAGCCTTGTCTTGCTAACGAGCTGTTAGCTAACAGAGCCTTGTCTTGCTAACGAGCTGTTAGCTAACAGAGCCTTGTCTTGCTAACGAGCTGTTACCTGATGACTGGTAACAGAGACTCTGGGGTTCGTGGGGCAGTCGGCGTTGACAGGACGTCGGCATGGTTACGATCTTGACGGTCGCCGAACGAGTTGTTAAGCGGGTGAAGTGCCACGCCCTGGCTCGAACCCAGGACCTCGTCGTCGTAGAAACGGTACCTGGCCGTGCAAACAGTGTTAGTGCTCGTCAAGTAATTAACAGACTGTTAACCAACAAAAAACATCTTCCGATTCTTTTTATTATTATGAACACTATAACCGTCTCAAAAATTGATGCCCAAACGGGGACTCAAACCCCGATCTCCACCTGTCGCGGGTGTTGCTCTAACCAATTGAGCTACTTGGACCCCGATCTCCACCTGTCGCGGGTGTTGCTCTAACCAATTGAGCTACTTGGACCCCGATCTCCACCTGTCACGGGTGTTGCTCTAACCCATTGAGCTACTTGGACCCCGATCTCCACCTGTCGCGGGTGTTGCTCTAACCAATTGAGCTACTTGGACCCCGATCTCCACCTGTCACGGGTGTTGCTCTAACCAATTGAGCTACTTGGACCCCGATCTCCACCTGTCACGGGTGTTGCTCTAACCAATTGAGCTACTTGGACCCAGATCTCCACCTGTCGCAGGTGTTGCTCTAACCAATTGAGCTACTTGGACCCCGATCTCCACCTGTCGCGGGTGTTGCTCTAACCCATTGAGCTACTTGGACCCCGATCTCCACCTGTCGCGGGTGTTGCTCTAACCAATTGAGCTACTTGGACATTGGCTTTTTGAGACGATTTTAGTGTATTTGTCCACATTTGGACATCAATTCATAAGACGGTTATAGTGTTGTTAATAATAATAAAAAAAGTTATAAAAAAGTTTTCTATCCCAAAAAAATAAATTGAGTACTTCGTCACTTTGAATGATTAGCTGAAATAAAAGCCGAACTAAATCGACTCACCGATACGCGTAGATGTCTTCTCCAAGACTGTCATCATCGCTGTCGTCGCTGGCAACGAACTGTACGCGAAGTTCAACTGAGCCGACCTGCGCGCTCAGCAACGCTACTGCCTCCTGGTGGCAGGCCGCCGAAAGATCCCGGCCGTTCACTCCCAAGATGGCGTCACCGACAAACAGCTGCCCGGACCGAGCTGCCGGGCCTGCCGGCTCCAGCTCCGAGATCAGGATGGGAACCCCATTCTCTCGACCACCCTGTCCAGGAACAATCCGGTCAGATCGGTTCAGGTTTAATCAGAAAAATATCTGTTCTTAACTGTTCAATAAAAGTTCCAATCTCTGTTAAGGCTAGTTACACTAAATTATTTGATTCTAAATTTAGCTTTTAGCCCACAGAAACATCTGAATTTCCTTGCATATGATTGGAAGTCGTCATGGCAATTGTTGTGGCACTGGTTTAATGGCGTCAGTGAATGAGTGGATGGCAATGAACCTAATATAGACTAGAAGGGAGGAGGGGAAACCCGGTGCCGGCACGTAGCCTACTCCTGTCGAAGAGCACCAAGGGGACCACCGGCTTAACGTCCCTTCCGAAGGACGGTACAACGCGAACAACAGGATTCCTCTACAAATCCATGCTGTCGAGAGGTTGATAAGCAAGGCGAGTGAAGTTGCTGTACTAACTTTCATCCCTCCAACCTCTCTCTCGAACAGAACTGGTCATGTGTATGATGGTCACCCATCCAATACCTGACCCAGGGCAGTGTTGGTTAACTTTCATCCCTCCAACCTCTCTCCCGAACAGAACTGGTCATGTGTATGATGGTCACTCATCCAATACCTGACCCAGCGCAGTGTTGCTTAACATTGGTTACTTTGCTAGCACTCTAAACGTACCGTGATTGACAGGCCGAGTCCCTCCCCAGAAGCCAGCTGCAGGGTAACTGTGCGTGGTTCACCAAGAGCTCCCTGCGCAGCGGGCAGCGCTGCGCGCGACTGACTGACAACGCCGCGGCCGCGGCAAGCTCGTACGATCGTTTTGTGTCGGTGAAGCAAGATCTCGGACTCGAGCTGACGCCACAGACGGTCTCGGACATCGCCACGCATTTCACGACCAAGCAGTTGCAGCTGCTGGATCCTGGAAAACAATTTTGAAATAGGAATTTTTGTAAAGAAAAATAATTTTATGAACATTATTATTATGAACACTATAACCGTTGAGTACAGGTTATAGGTAGAGAAACAACGTTAATGTTACAGTCTCTGCGTGAAAGATGGCCGCCAAATGACTACCTTACCGGCAAAAATGCAGAGTACCGGAACATCACGTTAAGTGGAGCCACTGTCGTATGAAATTTAATTTCGATATTTCTTGTAGGTTACTCGCTTTTGAGACTTTTCATGTTTGAGACTCCATCAATGTTTACCTCAAAGTTTGATATACACGTAACGATATTCCTACAAGATGTTGATGCAACTAACCTGCCTGCCAGCTCCTTGTCCAGATACTTTGCCGCCAGCTTAGCGCCGCTGACTTCGCTGTGTAGCGCTAACAAAGTGTTACGCAGAGCGGCGTTCTCCTGACGAAGTTGCCACGCCTCGCTACGTAGGCTAGCGCCCTCGGCAAGACCCGATGTCAGCAGAACATCTCCAGCACCTGCCAGACAATGGGTAACGTTTCTTAGATGAAATCTTATTTCAATTGCAAACGCTTGTAATCCGCGGTTTTTTTTTTATTAACAACGCTCTAACCGTCTCAAAAATTGGTGCCCAAATGGGGACTTGAACCCCGATCTCCACCTGTCGCGGGTGTTGCTTTAACCCATTGAGCTACTTGGACACTAGCTTTATGAGACGATTTTAGTGTATTTGATGAGAATGATCTCCATGGAGTAGAATCATGAGGCTGTGGATACTCTTCTCCTAATTTTCTACTCCTTGGAGATCCATCATTCTCATGAAATACACTAAAATCGTCTCAAATAGCCAGTGTCCAAGTAGCTCAATGGGTTAGAGCAACACCCGCGATAGGTGAAGATTGGGGTTTGAGTCCCCGTTTGGGCATTTTTGAGACGGTGATAGCGTTCATAATAATAAAAAATGGGTAACGTTGTTATCTTTTGCAAGTTAGCTTTTTAGCCTGGTGTTTTAAAAAAGCAATTTTAAATATGTCGTCTTCTTTTTTTAAGGTCTTAATCAAAGGTTTTAATTTGATCAAGTATTCACCCTTGATAAAGTACCAAGAAGAGAGTACAAAATGTTATAATAAAGTTAAGTTATTGACAGTAAAGTGAGAAGTGGTTGGAGCATAGAAAGCTGGTTAGCGTTTAAAGCATTGGCAGTATTGTTTTGAGATGTAGATGAAGATTTATAACCGTGGTTGCATAAAAGAAGGTACGTACAGCGAGGGACTTACGTTTTAATCGCACGCAACAAATAAAATCTCCGCTCACCTGTCTCAGGTGCTACGTGAATCGCTGGGATTGGGGGACCGAAGTAAAGCGGAGACCGCATGCAATGACTGGTAGTGGATGAAGTGGAGACGATAGCATGCTTTGCTACGAGAAATAGGTTAAGTCACAAAGCAAGACATATCATGCGGTTAGAGATGTCAAAACAACAGCATAGGAGATTGATTGAATGAGGACTGAAGTTACCGCTGAGGTTAAATTAGTAAAATTAGTTTCTTACTAGGAAAGGACTTGCAGCTTTCTTACGCTCTCACTGACTTTGCAAGGGACAGGTATGGGCTATGCAAAATTTACGACATGGGTCAGGCCTTGCCTAGATTGGCTATTCTGTGGTCTTGCATAGAATACCAAATCAAGTCAGAAGAACATCCTAATAAGAAAAGTTACTAAGAAAAAAATTGCATGGCATTGCAAGAAAGTATGTAATACTTTAAGAATATGATTGCTGAGACATGGTTGGGTATGAAAGTTATATGAAAGTGGTATGATTATTATAATAGGATTAATTTCTGACATAACTTAACAGGACTCATTAGTTTCAGTTAAAATTTCCACCAAGTGCAGGATTAAATTATGAGAGATGTTTGTCAAAGAGTGTCTATTTTAAGAATTATCAGTGAAACTGATTCGTCCGTCAATGCTCTTCCCAAGCCAAGTCCATACCTTTCGAGCGAGGTTGGTGCACAGGCGAGTTGTGGATCTCGGTCTCGAAGCGCTGCCGAATGTGATGTGAGTTGACGTCCTGCACGGACAACTGCTGCAGTTGCGTTGAGTGAAGTCGCAACAAAACGCTGTGAAGTTCTTGTTCGAGCGTCGAGTGCCGGGCTTGTGCATCGATCAACTCTGCACGCAGGTGAACTAGCTCGGCCTGCAAACCAAACGTCAACAATGTTGTTAGCTTTGCGAGATAAGCTCATATGTAGTGTAACTTAAATGTTCCAAACAATTTTTTGTTTGCAGTTCCATTAGTTAAAATGGCCTACCCCACTGAATAAATAGTAATTTTACGATAAGAAAGGCCAACAAAAATGGCTTTAATGACTATTTGCTCTTATGGGCGAATTTTGTTAAAAGGCCGCTATTTCGGATATTTTTCTTGGTGGTTCTAATCCAGAAAATACAATACTTGCACCATGAATTGTCCAAACTGTCGATTGGAGCCGTAGTAGAATCGTCGATTCCCACAACATCGCCTACCCTGAACCACTCTCCAAATAAAGCTGATCTTCGATGATGGTCATCCATTCAATACCCAACTTCTGCACAATGTTGCTTAACTTTGTTGAATGTTTAATAGCATTGTAAGGAACTCGCTCATTTGTTTAAGTATCTGTTTTAGGGTGAATGACAGGAGTAACGAACCATGAACCAGCAATGCATACTTTTTTGCAATGAAGTCATCGATCATCAATCATTAGTCTGTTATTTACCACATGGGGCAGAGGCACACAGACAAGGCTAAGCGGTGGCCGGTCCTTGGTGCTGTTGGACAGGAGCAGCCAACACAGTGTGTCAAAGTGACAAGGCTAAGCGGTGACCGGTAATTGGTGCTGTTGGACAGGAGCAGCCAACACAGTGTGTCAAAGTGACAAGGCTAAGCGGTGGCCGGTCATTGGTGCTGTTGGACAGGAGCAGCCAACACAGTGTGTCAAAGTGACAAGGCTAAGCGGTGACCGGTCCTTGGTGCTGTTGGACAGGGGCAGCCAACACAGTGTGTCAAAGTGACAAGGCTAAGCGGTGACCGGTCCTTGGTGCTGTTGGACAGGAGCAGCCAACACAGTGTGTCAAAGTGACAAGGCTAAGCGGTGGCCGGTCCTTGGTGCTGTTGGACAGGAGCAGCCAACAAAGTGTGTCAAAGGGACAAGGCTTAGCGGTGGCCGGTCCTTGGTGCTGTTGGACAGGAGCAGCCAACACAGTGTGTCAAAGTGACAAGGCTAAGCGGTGGCCGGTCCTTGGTGCTGTTGGACAGGAGCAGCCAACACAGTGTGTCAAAGTGACAAGGCTAAGCGGTGGCCGGTCCTTGGTGCTGTTAGACAGGAGCAGCCAACACAGTGTGTCAAAGGAACAAGGCTAAGCGGTGACTGGTTCTTGGGGCTGTTGGACAGGAGCAGCCAACACAGTGTGTCAAAGTGACAAGGCTAAGCGGTGGCCGGTCCTTGGTGCTGTTGGACAGGAGCAGCCAACACAGTGTGTCAAAGTGACAAGGCTAAGCGGTGGCCGGTCCTTGGTGCTGTTGGACAGGAGCAGCCAACACAGTGTGTCAAAGGGACAAGGCTAAGCGGTGACTGGTTCTTGGGGCTGTTGGACAGGAGCAGCCAACACAGTGTGTCAAAGTGACAAGGCTAAGCGGTGGCCGGTCCTTGGTGCTGTTGGACAGGAGCAGCCAACACAGTGTGTCAAAGTGACAAGGCTATGCGGTGGCCGGTCCTTGGTGCTGTTGGAAAGTTTCTGTACTCTCAGAAGCGAGCAAACACAAAGACAGGTAAAATGGCCCACTAAAAATGATGCCAGGAAAGAATTTCCAAAGTTATTTTTGATATGTTTGTGTCCCTGTAGACTTCGTTTGTGACGGATGACAGACAAGGAAAGAAGACAACTTGAAGAATGGACTATTGTCATCGCCCTAAACTCGTGTCTGTGCCAAGGTAAATGTTTGCCTCCCTACAGGATCCTACGTCACGTGATGTCTACGTCGTCTAGAGGCTGATGACTTGTGAAACGACTGATTACCGATGAAAGACCCAGAAGGGCTGACTCCCTTGTAGCACCTGATGGCATATTTTTACAAGAGCTGTCAACAATTGCTTGACAAAAAAGTCCCTGAAGGAATCAAAACCGAGACGGGAGCGTCTTGAGTTTGGGTTAACGGAAGCTTGTCGAGTGAGAGGATGATTTATCATCGTAAGGAGCTGAAATTAGCTGCGTCAGTTGGCTGCTCTTTGACTTGTGTAGCCAATGATGATGCTGATGAATTTCAAGTGCATCGCTGATAGTATCTCAACCCTGAAACGTTTGGGGAGCCTAGAAAGTGGAATCGCTCCAAAGAATCATCTACAAGTACCGCAGTGTTGGTTAGCTTATTTATATTCAAGGTGAGTCTGTCAACAAATTTGTAGAAGAAAATGTAGAAAATATAAAAACTCGTAAATAAAGGTAGATTGAGAAAGAAATCTACGCCGGAGCCAACGAGTTTGAAGCTGATTGATTGATTATTGTGTTTAACGACGCACTGTTTGGACAATGGGCCATGTGACACTGGTCTAATAGCGTCGCTGAATGAGTGGATGATAATGTGGATGAAGATGAACCTAACCTTACTTAGAAAGGAGGAGGCTAAACCCGGTGCCGGCACGTAGCCTACTCCTGTCGAAGACCAAGGGGACCACCGGCTTAACGTCCCTTCCGAAGGACGGTAAAACGTGAACAACAGGATTCCTCCACAAATCCATGCTGTCAAGAGGTTGATTGGCAAGGCGAGTGAAGTTGCTGTACTAACTTTCATCCCTTCAACCTCTCTCCCGAACAGAACTGGTCATGTGTATGATGGTCACCCATCCAACACCTGACTCAGCTCAGTGTTGCTTGACTTTCATCCCTCCAACCTCTCTCCCGAACAGAACTGGTCATGTGTATGATGGTCACCCATCCAATACCTGACTCAGCTCAGTGTTGCTTAACTTTCATCCCTCCAACCTCTCTCCCAAACAGAACTGGTCATGTGTATGATGGTCGCCCATCCAATACCTGACTCAGCGCAGTGTTGCTTAACTTCAGTGATCTCATGGGGGCCTGTGTTTCCAACACAACAAACCGTTCGGTCACGAGTGAGAAGCCAGCGAAAATGTAGGCCTCTCAGGAGACCGGAGATGACATCATCTAAGATAAGAATTATAAAAAGGGCTGGCGAATGAAAATGAAGACGTCAAAAATTACCAATTGAGACAATTAATTATCCATTTTAAAAGAGAAGCTCGCATTCGTGTACAGGCAATGATGATGTACGCGCCGAATTAACGAAAGAAACGTATATTTTTTTACGAGATGGGGAGCGACGTGAAACGACTTTTACGAGTGTAATAATTCTGCTTTAGAGGTTTTCAAAACGCGGTGGAATTTAGCAGCCGTCGCAGAGCTGCAGAGGCGGCTCGTAAATTCCAAACGAATCTTTTCGCAAAATATTTCTCGCGTGCGACTTTTTTATTTTTTCAAGTGTCGTTAAAATGGCCGTGTGACACGAGATGATTTTTTCATGTCAGAAGGCGATTTAAAATTAGAGCTCAGTCAGTTTTCCTTGTTTTCAAGAAGTTGCTGTTTTTATGATGGTTCGGGGGCATTGGACAGATTTGCTGAGCCTATGACTGCGTATGGCTGCGGGATACCGACCAGTTTGGCGTGTTGATAACACCGGTCTTCGTGAGATCACCGAAGTTAAGCAACACTGCGCTGGGTCAGGTATTGGATAGGTTTGTTGGTCACCCAAGAACACCGGTCCTCGTAAGATCACCGAAGTTAAGCAACACTGCGCTGGGTCAGATATTGGCCGACCACCGAACGATTTTGTGTGTTGGAAACACAGTTCCTCGTGAGATCACCGAAGTTAAGCAACACTGCGCTGGGTCAGGTATTGGATGGGTGACCATCATACACATGACCAGTTCTGTTCGGGAGAGAGGTTGGAGGGATGAAAGTTAAACAACACTGCGCTGAGTCAGATATTGGATGGGTGACCACCGAACGATTTTGTGTGTTGGAAACACAGGTCCTCGTGAGATCACCGAAGTTAAGCAACACTGCGCTGAGTCAGATATTGGATGGGTGATCACCGAACGGTTTGGCGTGTTGGAAACACAGGTCCTCGTGAGATCACCGAAGTTAAGCAACACTACGCCGAGTCAGATATTGGATAGGTTTGTTGGTCACCCAAGAACAGCGGTCCTCGTGAGATCACCGAAGTTAAGCAACACTGCGCTGAGTCAGATATTGGATAGGTTTGTTGGTCACCCAAGAACACCGGTCCTCGTGAGATCATCAAGGTAAGTCAAGTGACCATCATAGGTGACCATCATACTCATGACCAGATCTGTTAGGAAGGAATTGGAGGGATTTAAATTGGAGATAAAGCGAGGGTGTTAACATTTCAATTGAAAATGGTCACATGTGAGTGATTGTACTAAATATTTAAGTTTTTCCAAGAGAAACTTTGCCCGTCAGAGCGAGTCAACGCTCGGAGGAATAACGAGGAAACCTCTCGGCGTGGGCAGGGGCGGGGGAGGGGGAGGGGGCCTGGGTTCGCGACTCGTCAGACGGTCGTAAAAACGCAAAGAGAAGCCCGAAATCTGTGTCTTTAACGAGTGGGTCTAATTTGGGGTCTGCTGTTGGATCTGCTGCTTGTTTTGCTGCCCACACAATGAATGTTTGGTTTCTGTCACTTCTATGTTTCCTATCTCTGTGCTTAGCTCGTGAAATATGCGTGGAAAGAATTTCCGAGCAGAGAAGTTGTGATTTGAAGAAAAAAAAACCATGTTAACATCGAAAAAATGTGAATGAAACAAGAAAAAAAGTCGAGCGAATCGTAATTTAAGGAAAAGTGAATATTGAGTCTCTTGCCGAGTGAAAAAAGTCGAATAAATTATGGTTAGGTTTATGTTTTAGCTACTTTATCTAGCCAGCAGCCAGCAGCACTGGATTTCCCCAAAAAAATTAAATCATGGTTTTAAAATGGTAAATAAAATAAAATATTTTCCCAATAACTTTCCATTTATTTTTTTCCATAGAAAAATAGTTGATTTTCCCCAGCATTTAATCCCATTTCTGAGAATAGTTTTTATATAGTATCTACCTACATAGCTTTTAATAAAAACTCGCAGAGTTCGATTTATTATTTTTTACATTTTTTTTTGTTTTTGGAAAAATTGATTTGAAGGGTCTTAAATGGCTGCAAAATAAGGTTTTGGAATTGACTTTACTTTTGTTACCCCTCCGTATTATTCAAACACCACATCATATTACTTACATATATGTTAGTAGTTAGGTTAGGTTATGCCCGTGGAATTTATTCCATTTATTCCATTTATTATGGAATAAATTCATTCCACGGGCATGAATTTATCCCCGTGGGAAGATATACCTTTCCACGGGCATAAATTTGTTAAAAATGAATTGAGTAAAGTTCTGTTCAAGAGCGCAACGGGACAGAAGGGTCCACCCAAGAGTCCACCCACACAGATATAGCACTGCAACCAAGCAAGCGACCAGACATAAATTATATACCAGACCAGTAGCAGACATAGAGACGACAGCACTAGAAAATAGCTCGTTGATACACTCTAAATTTACCCGCGCAATGAGCGTCATACACGAGTCATAGCATAGTTCACTGTGAGAATGATTCAATGTCATTTCCTCCCATTTAATTGGCTTTTGGCCATAGTGTCTCTATGGGACATGGATGCAAAACTAATTAATATCAGTAATAAAGATTGGCGCAATGATACCAGTTTCAAAGCAAATGGATAGATTTTTGTTGTGGTTTTTGTGGTGCTATGGGCTTTCAGCTATACGAGCAATGCCACTCTGTAAAAAAATTAAAGGACGCATATATATATATATATATATATGTTTTTTTTAATGATCATGTAAGTTTGTTGGTGCAAGAATGCAACGAATGATATTTGGCCTCGTCAAACGATGATCTAATGAATTTATTGTCTAGCTAAAAACGATTATTTTTATAATTATCAAATTATTGTAAGGTGACGTAGTTGGATCTTTTGGTGAAAGGTTTACTAGGAAATACTTGCACTGCATGACGCATTGATTGAGTTTTTTGACAATCATTAATCATTAAATGGCGAGAGACGAGAAATAATACTGCATATAATTAGATGAAGTATGTATTATTTGTGCCAAGCCTAGTTTTGTATTTCAAACCGTCGTGCTTTGTTTTGTGCTCAATTATATATTGTAAATCAGTTTTGTAATCTTCGGTAGAGCATCAAAGTTTGATGCATACAGGTACCTGTACCTAATGAAGTGCACTTACCTGTTTACCAGTTAGTATAATATAAAGATAATCTATCTGCTCATTACTTTTAAGCATATTGCTTTTCAATGATCAAGGTTAGCTCAATTACGTTTCACAATCCAGCTCCATTATTAGAGTTAAAAATAAGTACAAGAACATGTTTGGTTCTTTCAGATGTGATATTCGATCAAGGCTTGAGCAGGATTTTATGCAAAGTTTTACCAAAGTGTTCTGATTTATAAAATATTAACATTAGGATAGTAAGAGATAAGTTTTATCCTTTGACTATAGAAGGTAGAAATGCAGCATAACTCCAAAAAAACATGACCAGAGATTTTAAATGTGTAAAATAATATACTTTGTGGAATAAGAAACCTGAAAAGCTGTCAATTTCACACAAAAAAACTAGCTATATTTGGTTGTCAACTTAAAGTTGATTTTCTGATATTTTAAGATAACTACAAAAATTCTGAACAAAAAAACAGGTAAATTTACAATTATATCTGGCATTTTTCAAGATGCCACTTTCCTGTCACATCAAAGAAAATTAATTTTGTAGCTGTCAATATTTTCTTCTTGTGCTAATCTTCGTTTAAAATTTGAAACCAGATCAATGGAGGTTTTAATTTTAAACCACTCTTAGAGTTCAAACGACTTAGTGCCAGACAAAACCGTAACGCATTTCAATATCACAAAGTATTTCATTTAGGATAAAAAGACTCTGCTAAAAACTATATTATTCTCGTTTTACATGTTTTGCCTTAATTTACGTTTGCTAAATATCGTGGCTTTAGCAAATATCAAATCTAGAGCCTAAACCACGATTAAAATCGGTCCAAAAATCGGATAAAATCGGTCAAAATGAAAACATATCTTTTACACACTTGCCGGTTAAACATCTCCTAGTAAATAGAAACCATCAAGATCCAGAGAAAATTGCACGGATACCCAACTCGGCGGCACCACCTTTGTTTCTATTGTAGACAAAGTTGTCTTCACAATATCTCAAGTGCATAAGTGCATAATTACTGAAGAAAAAAAAAGGATCTCCAAGCCATCCTTTGCGGTGTGCACTAAATGGTTTGCCAGGGGTGTCTGGGTACATGGCCATGACAGTCTCGAGAGGTACATGATGTTTCACAGAAGCCCGGCAAATATTTACAGTGCTGGGTCCTGGGTGGCCACCACACCCGTAGTCCACTCTCAACCATTGACATTGCCACTTTAAGAGAGCGTGTGGAACGTTTTCAAACACAATGTGCATGCCAAGAAGCTTGGAGGAAGGTCTTCATTTCATAGAAGTCTGTGTTGTTGACGGTAGATTATTGAGTTTGAAATGCTTTTTGGCATGAGTCTCTGTTGTATTTTGGAATATTTCGAGTAATTCGATATTTTTTTTTGAAAAGGCGACATGTGTGTTGAGATTTTACAAAAGGAAATGCAATGAATGACAAGTGGGCTTTTGAAAAGGGATGTGAGAACCGATTTTGGGAATGATCCAATCCTTAAACAGAGAGTTTATAGGTATTGTCAGAGAGCCAGCGTTTGTGGTAAACTTTCTGCTGAGAAAACGAGCTGGCAACTCGTGGTGACGGAGAATGATACACGATGGCGCTTACTGCTGTCTTTTTTAACAAACCACTACAGATCAATAATTAAGACTCAAAATATCGATAAATGTTTATCAATCGTTGAGGTTAACATCAATAAAGATTAATTGAGCGAAAACCAGTCTCAAATGCGAGTAATCTGCGAGAAATAACGAAATTCAATTTCTTAACACTCAAAACGAAGGTGACTCAACCTAATAGAAATCCACTTTTGGCTGTAAAATAGTAATTTGGAGTCAATTTTTGCGAAGACAGTTAACCATAAGCACTGGCTTTTTGATTACACCTATAAGCTCAATTTTTACACATTTAAGTTCAGGTTTCTGAACGTCATAACCTCAAAATGTTTGAATATACGCTGCATTGAAGCTTCGCAAGAAGTTACCGTCAAGAATTCACGAACAAGATATGAAATGGAAGTCAGAATGTGCAAACGACTTCTCAACACATGGTGCACAGCGGGTATCGGAATGAAGGAAGCACCCAAACGACATTGCCGCGTTAATGCCGTGAGAAAAGAAGACGCAATATTGTAACTGCAAGATCGTGCGCCAGGTGCAAGACGATGCTTCGAATTGGCACGGAAAGCATTTCAATTGGACGTTACAATTTCAGCGAAGAACGTTTACGAAATTCTGGAACAACCAGAATGCAGCGCTCGCCGAGGAAAGTACAACTTAAGTAACGCGAATTGTAGAAACGTTGTCACAATTTGGGTTGAGTACAAATTCTTATTTCACTTTATTTCATCAGCGAGTTTATAAATAGAAAATAGTCCAAGCGTTAGTGTTTAACTTTTTGCTAAGCAAACGAGGCCGGCAACACGTGGTAACGGTAGGTGCCACCCGATGATGCTTGCTGCTGAGCATAGGAATACAACTCAAAATATCGATACATGTTTATCAATCGTTGAGGTTAACATAAATATAGATTAATTGAGTGTAAACCGGTCTCAAATGCGAGTAATCTGTGAGAAATAACGATATTCACTCGAAAGGACGGTGACTCAATCTATAGTAGCATCATCCATTTTATCAGCTAAGTCAGTTTAACCCTTAGCGCTATGGTAGTAAGGTAAAACCAAGTTTATACAAATGGGAATATGAATAATATGAAACATATGATGCCCCATGACGGGATAAATACTTTGGTAGACATGCACTGTAACTATTTTACTACAAGCAACCAGGAACAATAGAATGCGGTGTCTAGCGTCATCGAAGAGAGAGAGAGCCAACAATCACAAGCTACGCATGCTAACGTCGTTTACACACTTTGTCGCTATCCAAGCTATAGGATGAAAGAGAGATGGGAAACAAAAGGTCACTGATCTTTGACCAAATATTTCGATCAAGTTCAAAACGTGTCGGTCGCGAGTGCCCCGGTAAATGGACATTGGTATAGAATTATTGAGGGTCGAACTTTGACCCGGCGGTTCTATGTGACAATACTGAGCTGGGCAGGGGGGGACTGATGATTGCAAATCAAACAATTGTGGGTCAAATGACATTCTGATATTTCTATACTGGTTGTTAGACTCATGTCTACTACTAACCTTACTTGTCCTACCTTTACCCTACCCTTACTTGTTCTACCCTAGGTACTAACCTTGCCTTGTCTACTTTATCTAACCTTAGCACTAGTTTTGACACAAACTAGTTCAACTGGGTTGTAGATTTTGGGTGTAGATTAGGTTACAGCTTCATGACATTGGTAATTTCTTTCCATTTTTTAAAGAAAACACTTTTGGTACAAGATTGGCCACATTTATGAGCATGGAAACAAACCATGGTAAATATATACATAGGTAATTTCAATCAAATATTTTACAGTCAAATCCATGAGTCAATTATTTGTAAACCTGTAGATTTGAGTACCCGATTTTGATGCGTTCTGGTAATTTGTTAAAAATCATTGCACCTTTGCTCAATTGTGTTCTTTAGTATTTTATTTAGAGCGATGGTCGATATCGTAAAATAATTTCAATAGTTTTACTAAATTTGTTCTACATATTTATAATTAAACTGGACGATGCAGTCAACATGATTTACAGCATCGTAATAAGCAATAAAATGAGTCATACTGATTCTAATTAATCGCTATATAATCGATCTAAATCAAATATTAGGTCATACCACTGAGGAAAGAAGCAAGACCCTAATAGTTCCCAAGCCTAACGCAAAATAATAACATGTCAAATTCATCTTCAATTTCATTCTGTTGAGGCCTTTTAATACACAAATAATAAAATATATATTTTATTTATCTTAATATTTTATGTATTTGACTTTCTTTATGTTATAGAGTATGAAATCAAACGTGAAATCAAAATCTTTATTTGTCTATAATCACAGGGCTTACATTTAAGTAGTAAAAGGTTGTGGACTCAAAAAAACAAAGTCAATGCCTAACACTAAAATACTTAGATAGGCGCGTGAAATACTGAAGTAACAACAGTCACACCTTTGTCCAATCATTCTTGTCTAATTGATCAAATTCGTCAATATTATAAAACCTTTGTAAAATAAAAATTTGTTAATAGTGTGTCTAAACTTCAGCTATTGTAGCAACATTGTCAGGAAGGTTGTTTAAATATTTATGCAACGCAGACCTAGCTAGTAACCATGCAAAACAGTTCGTGCCAATGTCACGATTGACTTTTGAACCCTCATGTATACAACTGGTTTAGATAGATAATTAGCCTGCAATTAGCCACCTCTTGAACCTAAAGTTCTGGGAAAATATAAACAGATAGAATGCAATAAGCATGTGATTGCTTTCTGGGCTTGGTTTCCGTTCGAGAAGCTGCAACTGGGAAAAGATTGCTATGTTGAGAATAAAACTGTGCACGTTTACGTTGGGGTACTTGCTTTTCCTCGGTGTTTTCAAACAATTGTCGGCATGAAAACGAAATGTAATGAGTTAAAAAGATGGATATAATTAAGAATAATTGCTTATTTAGATTAAATCTTATTTAAATTGCAAACGCTTGCAATGCGCGGGGTGTTTTTATTATTATTAACACTATAACCGTATCAAAAATTGATGCCGTCATTCTCATCAAATACACTAAAATCGTCTCAAAAAGCAAGTGTCCAAGTAGCTCAATGGGTTAGAGCAACACCCGCGATAGTTCAAGATCGGGGTTCGAGTCACCGTTTGGGCATCAATTTTTGAGACGGTTATAGTGTTTATAATAATAATAAAAAAAAAAAAAAAAATTTTGTATTTGTAAAGTAAATTTAAGCTGTATTGACCACTGACTGTTGACCTTTTGAAATACAAAAACATTGTTAAAATGTAGTCTAATAGCTACCTGTAACTACGTTTAATCATCAATGGAATTTATGGGCTAAAAATGAACTCAGCTCTTCTCACAAATAATAGAACAATCTAATTCTGTTTGACCGTTACGATTGCAGGATATTTTTAACCCCCAAACAGGTCGATGTTGTGTCAAAGTCCATTCAGAAGCCAGAAATCAATCAGCACCAGTCAATCACATTTAAAATAAGACATAAAGCCATTTGCCAAAAAGAATAAACACAGTAATCTTGGCACTGATAAAACATGAAGAACATCACGTCCGGTATTTCATCTTCAAGGCCCAAGAAAAAAGTGCATTCATGAAAGAATTGCATACAAAATTGCAACTGGCAATTACGATGACGATTGAAAAGTAGGGATTAAAATCATCTCATGTACAGATTTTGTTTTTTTAACTACAACAGATGTGGCCGTTGAATTAGAGAATTCTAGAGTTGCTAAAAACATATGAGTCACCTCGGCGTCTTCCCCTTTGAAGGGATCCCTTATCCCACCCCACGAAGCAGAATTTATATACCCGGATAGCTCAGTAGGTAAAGCACCTGACAATTGGGAGGTTCCGTGTTCATATCCCGGTTCGGTTGCACATTTTAAAGTCTATCAACATCAGATGTGTCTTTTTGGTCATCTGAAAATATCGCTTGTGAGGTTTGAAAAATAATTATGACCGCGCCAGACAATGATGCAGGTAAAGGTGTACTCGTGGTGATTGTGTTTTCGAGCACATATTGTGTGTCGGCGAGAGGAAATGACGGAACGCACAAAGAATGGAAACCGCTGCCGAATCACAATACTTTTACAATAACAATACTTTGGTCTGATGGTCACCTACGAGCCTACCTATATGACAAACCGCCAATACCATCCAAATCCTCAGTTCAAGTTGTGTGTGTGGATGAGTCATTTGAAATCCAATCTAATTATTTGAATTGGTACCAACACCGCTAAAGTGCGATGATTTTTGGAGCACAATTATCTCAAAAATGACAATAAAATAACGGCAGGCAAAATAAAAACGACAGAGGTAATATTTTTTTAAGTTGAACCTAGCGATTCCTCGTAAATGACAAGGGTTTAAAAGACATAAACAGTATAAAAGGGTAAAATTGAGAGGTTTGAGGCGACCAACTCACAAATTAAAAATTAATTTTTATGATTTCTTTGGGAAAATATACAGTTTTTATGACATTCTGCAATTGGATTTAATAGAATTTACCCAAAACGAAACATTCAGATAATTTCTACTCTCTTTGAACCCCCGCACCTAGTTCATACTCAACCCACGTCCAATCGATCATCACCTGTATTACATCACATGCCCACTATAAGCAGTTAGACATACAGAAATAGAACACAATTTAAATGTGCACGTCTAGCATGCCCAGCCCGTGCCATCACGAACTCATGCGACGCAACGAGGGTGAGGCGTCCAGGGAAATGACATAAGTAGACGCCATTCTTACGGTGCAAGACGGTGACAAGTAATCAGGATGCATCGCGACATGCTGATTACAAATAGTAATCGCTGTCTACGCGTGACTTACCACTAATCACTCTAGACCTAGCAGTGGCGAGTGTTAGGGGGTGGGCGCAAGAGGCAGTGCTCAGTGGCGGAAATACTGGGTGGAATTCGTGTTGAAGAACTTCCCTGGAGCTTTTAGTGGTTGTCATTTAGGTTAAATAATTCATCTGTGGCAACATAAAAGGGTGGGATTGAGAAGTCAGCGATTTTAAAATCTTGTTTTTGTCAAACAAAGTAAACATGTGTAGATTTAAAGCTCCAAATCATGATCGAATCAGTTTTTTTTTCATAGTTTGGTCACAAAATAGGCTATATTTAAGAATAAATAAGTGCGAAACGATTATTTCTTGGTAGTCAGGATGGATAAAGGAAGTCGCACCAATGGCAAGCGATCTTTGACAATAAAGAGATCAGTATGATTTGCTTTTCTATATTCCGCAAGAGTGTGAAGGGTTTCAGAATCATCAACTGGGTCAGCACTGAAAAATAAAATGCAAAGACTCCAAGAGTTTTAACTGTCAACTTTAGAGACATTCACCGCGCGGGAATATCAAGCTACTATTAGCTCACTGTAATGTCCAAGGTTTTACAAAAAGTGCTTTCTAGTACTTAGGTACCGAACGGTTTGGCATGTTGGAAACACCGGTCCTCGTGAGATCACCGAAGTTAAGCAACACTGCGCTGAGTCAGGTATTGGATGGGTGATCATCATACACATGACCAGTTCTGTTCGGGAGAGAGGTTGGAGGGATGAAAGTTAGTACAGCAACTTCACTTGTATTGCTTACCAACCTCTCGACAACATGGATTTGTGGAGGAATCCTGTTGTTCGCGTTGTACCGTCCTTCGGAAGGGACGTTAAGCCGGTGGTCCCCTTGGTCTTCGACAGGAGTAGGCTACGTGCCGGCAGCAGTTTACTTCTCCTCCCTTCTAGGCTAGGTTAGGTTCGTCATGATCCTCATAATTCTGCGCCACCATTATAACCAGTTCGGCAATGCCAGTTGTCAAAACAGCGCGTATTTAAACCCCATAAATCAATCAATTATTACTTATAATTCAAGATGAGTACACATCGTCAAGTTATGTTGCTACATATAAAGCACTGCCTCTGCGTTCAACGCATAAGACATTCTAAAGCCATACTCTGTATGCCTCGACTTACAGAATTGGGTGTGTCCAGAACATGGCAATTCTTTTCGGCAAGCGACACTACTTTCTTAGCGAGCTAAGAACTCGAGGAATAAAGTATGGGCATGCGAATAGCGAAGAGGAATTGAGTAAACCGACGTGAAGTAAAGGAATTAACCTCAAGGAGGACTTCATGTTGTATAAAGAAGCCGATATCGTGCCGTTTTAACGTCCTTTTTAAAACTTATAAACATCAAGCTTGCATTTGAAAAGTTCAGATAGTAGGTACTTATTTTCGCAAAAAATTAACTGCCTTTTTTTTAAATTTACTGGTCTATTTTGGTATAATTTCAGTCCTAGAGTGGATGGAGTATTTTCAGCTGTGGTATATGTGGGTAATTTAGTGGGTCTGCATATGAAATGGTGTTTAGAAGATGCCATGGCTGAGACGCGGGATAAGACGTTGGTCCAGACCTAGAGGCGTCAATGCCGTCGACTTGAAGGCAATATCTGCAAGATGGACAGAAATTGACGGCGCAATTGAATTGTTCTTTCAACACTTTTAGGTCAAGTCTAGCCTTGTTTTTGTTCGGGTATGTTTGAAAGTGTCAGTAATAATTGAAAGAAGGTTCATTTGATTTCAAATTATGCAAACACCGTTGCACAAAAGCACCAATAAAAAGTGTCTGCGCTTTGAAAATAAATACATACAAACTATTCTAGTTTTCGCTCGTTGTCCCAAACTTTTAATCGCTTTCCATGACGTCATTCTAAGGTCGACCATTTTCACGGTCAATCGAAGAGATAGTAGAAACACTTGCTCTAATCAATGTCTGGTCATTTTGTTTGTTTAGCAAAGTGTCTGTGATCAACAATGCACCATGGAGCTTCTGCACTTTCAAGATTCAATCGTGGTGAACCAAATTTCGGATTAAAGTGTCATTTTTTGATCTGTTTAATATAAATTTGTTCAATTTTAACTAAGAATGTTACAGTAATTAGGCATGAGGCTCATTGAAAAAATAAAACTGCATCAATTTAGTAGATTTTCAAATTTTTGGTTTAAAGTAACTTGTGACTGAGCGTAAAAATCCTCTCTATTACCAAAAAAAAAAACCAAAAAGATTCACCTGGGACTTAATGATCCGTCATTCTCATCAAATGCACTAAAATCCTTTTAAAAAGGCCATCTCCAATTAGCTCAATTGGTTTGAGCAACATCCGCAACAGGTGGATGATCGGGGTTTCAGTTCCTGACCGGACACTAATTTTTGAAAGGTAAATAAAATAATTCTCTGCCCATTACAAGCTTTTAAAACTTAAAAAAGACTTCACAATACAGACAAGTGTAAAATAAATAAAAAATAAACGAGCAAGGTCCAGATTTCAAACTACAACCGACCGTAGCTAACCAAAACAACTTAATTTAATTTTGATAGACAACAATAAAAAACTAACTCCTCACTCCAACCAAATGGGTGGCCCTTGTCTCCGGGCGCATCATTCGCGTGCTCAAAGTTCGTACCCTTTAAGTTTACAACCCTCATCACCCACAACCACTTGAAGAAATCCACCTCAATTAGATTTAGATATAAATCAAACAAATACGTTCCACCCCATTACAGCCACAGGTACCGTGTAACTACAAAGTAACGAGGAGAGTTAACGAACTCATTTCACATTTAACGACGCATTGTAAAACTGTGTAAAGTGGTTATATGTACCGACCGGTGTCTATTGAGTATCGAAGTGGCAATAAAATAGCGAATGATCAATTAATGAAAGGATTGAGGTTCGGGCAAATTAACTCGCCATTAACCTGGTTTAGGCCTTGACCCGGGTTTCAAGGCTGTGAGACGAATTGATCGAGGCTCGAAGCAGGACTTAAATTGATCGTGCACTGAGAGGCGGAAGGGAAACAGGTGCTGAGCTGCGTACGAGTGCGTAGTACCTACGTGAAATCGGAATAGGAAATAGTGTAAACATCTTGCATGATATGATTTGTAACCGGAAAAGTTTAGTTTTGGCAAAGATTTCAGTTTCTTGTGAAAGGAAATCTTGATCGCAAGGATATACGCAAAACAAACAACAGATTTTTTGACAAAAAAAACTGTATTCTCAAACAGAATTCGCAAAAGGTGCACGATTTTTACTGACTTTCTTGATTGGTTACCAAGAAAATATAGCTTAACTTATAAAAATGTTATAAAATAAATAATAAAACGCATATAAAAATGTGTTTCTTTACTCAAAAATTCAACGGACACCCACAAACCCAATACCACAACCACACACTCAACGGCCAGAGACCACCCATGCCACAAAAAAAAAACAATGACATCAGAACGCACCTCTCTAAACATCGACGCCGGTAGTCAACATATATTAGAGAGTCTAGAGAAACGCACAACATCTCAGTCTTGCTTCGACCGTTCGAGATGCAGCAACGCGGTACCCAGAGCACCCAGAGCACCCAGAGCGTTTCGCCGAGCAACTCACAGAGGTGCAGAAGCTGAAGACCCACGTGTGTGTGTGTGGTGAGATCAAGATGGACATGGATGCGTGTAAAGTGGGGTCAGGTGTTCTATGCACGGTGGTCGTTTGTTTGTGCTGGTTTACTGGTGGGGTACAGGCCAGTCCTGAAGGGGTGCGTGGGGTGGACAGTGCGAAAAGTGTGTCACCGATTGTGTCACCGATTATCGCAGGGAATAATGGACAACAGGTAATTTTTTTTTTTTTTAGGTGAGTGTGGTGATTTTAAATGTGTTTCAGTTTTTTTTTTGAACGGTTTGGATTCGTTTTTAATGTCATAAGTCTGTATTTTAGAAAAAGTTCTGTGAAAAAATATTACAACGGCATTTCACCAAAAATTTAAAAGCACTGGCAGCTAATTAGCTATGGATATACGGGGACCGGACAGATAATAGAGACAAAATAATCAATATTTTTATGTAATTTACACAGAATTTCATATTTAAACGAGTGGCATATTTATTTATTTTTATTTGGATATATTTACTAGTGCACCGTGGCCCTTTTTCGGGTCAAAAAACCTCTTCAAACCTGAGCTACACCGCAAAACCTACCACTAGAAATAACCAAACGCCAAATAACCATTTGAAAATCATAGGAATATACAATTGAGTCATCAAATTGCTTAGCTCTAGCTACATGAAGCATCTTGCTAAGGCTAAGATGCTTTGATTGTGCATCTTAAACATTCTAATCAATTCCAAGTTCCAAAGAAACGCGTGCGCCGGCTTGAACTGTGCTCGAAACGTCACCTAGTTTAACGAGCTTACGATGTGATAACAAGATAATTGCATCATCGACTTCTAAAATAGATTTGCTGTAAAGTTCCAAGCTAGAATGCAACAGTGCAACGCGATGCACTTTATTTATCGCGGTAACTGCACCTAGCAACATAGAAAATGAGAAATGAGTTGTGGTATTTTGTGAAAAAATTATGAACTTTTATGGTTTGCCGTGAAAAGGGTCCACACTTTAAGGCTTGGTCGAAAGGCACATTTTGGTGCTATTTCCTCGACAAAAGCCGTCTTAGAATATTTGTTTCTTAGTTATTTGTTCTTGCAAGATGCACAAGTTTGTAAAAACTTCACAAACTTCATTTTAAGCTTTAAATTTTTCTCTTATCAGACGAATTGCTAGCGGTAAAATCGGAAGAAGACTTTGAGGTTAGATTTCTTATCTGAAACATCAGAGTTTTTGAGCCAAATTTCAATAGACATTTAAAGAAGTCGGTGAAGGTCGTACGTGCAGTAGACCTGAGCCAAAACCAAAAAAAAAAAAAAACGCTAAATGACTTTAACCATTGAGTTTATACGTTAAATCAGAGAGCCAGCGTTAATGTTAAACTTTCTGCACGGAGCTGGTAACACGTGGTAACGGTAAGTGCTACTCGATGTCACTTCAGAAATTAAATTACAAAAAATATCTATAAATATGTATCAATCGTTGAGGTATTTAAAGATTAATTGATGTTAAACCAGTTTTAAATGCGAGTAATCTGCGAGAAATAACAAAATTGAATGTTTTCTCATTCAAACCCACAGTGACTCCACCTGGCAGCATATTATATTTTTGTCGGTAAAGCAGTCATTAGGCGGCCATTTTTCGTAACGACAGATTTTTTAAAATAATATTGTTAATTAATTAATTAATTAAACGCAAAATAATATTGACATTGACAATATTTAAATTCCTATGCGATAACAGCTCATAATTTCCTGTAGCTTTTAAACATTTTGATTTTAAAAACACATACACATCAGCGCTACGGTGGCACCAATAAAACAAATCCCTATTGTAAACCACGGTTATTTTTAACAGTTCGTTAATTCAGCAGAAAAGCACAGATATCTAATTGATGAAAGAGAGGTTGGGACGGGTGTCTGTTCCCGGTTCCGGTATGTCGCGCCCGGTCGAACTCAAAGGGCACACCGGCCACTCTTGGCTCACCTACATGACAGCAACCATCAATTAGCTTGCTAGTCGACCCACCACTGGGTCGACTAGCAAGCTAATTGACATGGGGATATATATCGTGGTAGCCAGTTTGCTGCAGATTGGCGTGGTGGGCTCTGAATGTTTTTACATCATTTCACAGAATAGTTGGGAATAATGCATAAAGTTAGATGCACTTTTAGAAAATATGTTCCATTCGAGAGATAAATGCATTTTTTTTTTAAATATCCTGTCAAATAAGTTTGTTTTTAGGATGAAATTTTTTTAAATTGCAAACGCTTGCAATGCGCGGGGTATTTTATTATTATGAACACTATAACCGTCTCAAAAATTGATGCCCAAACGCGGACTCGAACCCCGATCTCCACCTGTCGCGGGTGGTGCTTTGAACCATTGAGCTATCTGGACACGTCCGCGTTTGGGCATCAATTTTTGAGACGGTTATAGTGTTGTTAATAATAAAATAGTTTGTTTTTGTTCTGAAGTTGTTTGTCTAGCAAAACAAATGCTATTTACAGTACATTTTAAATTTTTGTAATTTCTTGGCTCAAATTTTTACTTAATTATTAGCATTTGGTATTTTTAAAACGATCGATATCTATATCTATATATTTTAATTCGCAAAGTAAATATGGAATAAATTGGCTTTAATTATGTAAATCTAGGATTTAGAAATGGAAATGCAGTTAAGTTAGTGTGGAAATCAGTATTTGAGGAATCTGATATGCAAAAGTCCACCGCAAACATGTAGACATTTGGAGAATGAAACGTATGTGCGAAAAGTGCGACTAGTAAGATTATTTGAAAGAATTTTACCTTGATTAACTCGAAATTTATGCACGAGCATGCGTAGTTGTAGAATACACAAGGCAATTAGAGAAAAAGCGAAAAAAAAAAACAGTTTTTCGAAGTGAAACGTATATATGTATTTGCATTTGAGGTAATGACATTCGGGAATAATTTGCCATTTAGCAAATTTACCTAATCTCGCGCCAATATTGTACTTTGCAAAATAAATGAAGACGTGGCAAATATTGGCGACTTCATGGTTAGCATTTCACGGCAAAGTGAAATGCAAATTGTCGACAGGTGTTGACGACTATAGGTGTTACAGAGAATTGTGATTCAAAAAGTGTAAAGAACAAATTTAATTTCAATGCAATTTCAATCTGATTTCAAACCAACGTCAAATTGGAGTTACTCGAGTTTGACAGGTTGTGACGTGATATAGCGTCACTAGAATCAGATTGACTGTGAGTATTCACAGCCTCTTGGTTCTACTCCTTGGAGATCCGTCATTCTAAAAAAAAAGCGTTAAAATTCTCTCAAAAAGGTCATTTCTAACTAGCGCAATTTCTTCTAGGAGTTCGAGATTGCGGTAAAACACAAATTTTTTAAAGTTTTAGTGTTCCTAAAAGTAAAATACTTTGCCCACTCCAACTCGAGAGTAAAAATTGTCAAATTATATTGCATAACGACCCAGTTTTTTCAGCTGTTTTCATCCAATATTAGAGAAGCAACCGGTGAACAGCTGATAAATTTATCTTGCAAGCGTAGCATGACAAACGAGAGCGACTTCCAGTGAGCCATAGGAAGTGATCCACCACCATGAACCACATTAAAATTTGTTTACGTCAGGCGTATTTATATTGTAATTAATATTAATGACGTCTAATTGAAGGAAAGAAGCTAGAAAATTGTATTTATGACGAGGCATGTTTACAATGACCACGTTTATTCGCATGCCAGTTTGCGCATGGCCGCACTGAATGAATGTAGATGCAAGAACGATGAAAGAACCTGTAAGAAATACAATCTGGAGATATCAAGAAGCATTGAAGATATTTTATTATTAGCAACACTACCCCTCTCAAAAAGTGATGCACTCAAATACACTAAAATCCTTTAAAATTTATATGTCCTAGTAGCTCAATTGGTTAGAGCAACACCCGCGACAGGCGGAGATCGGGGTCCAAGTAGCTCAATTGGTTAGAGCAACACCCGCGACAGGTGGAGATCGGGGTTCAAGTAGCTCAATTGGTTAGAGCAACACTCGCGACAGGTGGAGATCGGGGTCCAAGTAGCTCAATTGGTTAGAGCAACATCCGCGACAGGTGAAGATCGGGGTTCAAGTAGCTCAATTGGTTAGAGCAACACCCGCGACAGGTGGAGATCGGGGTTCAAGTAGCTCAATTGGTTAGAGCAACACCCGCGACAGGTGGAGATCGGGGTTCAAGTAGCTCAATTGGTTAGAGCAACACCCGCGACAGGTGGAGATCGGGGTTCAAGTAGCTCAATTGGTTAAAGCAACACCCGCGACAGGTGGAGATCGGGGTCCAAGTAGCTCAATTGGTTAGAGCAACAATCGGGGTTCGTGTCCCCGTTAGAGTATCAATTTTTGAGCCGGTAGTATTATTGCTAATAATAAAATACCCCGCGCATTACAAGCGTTTGCAATTTAATTAAAATTTCACTGAAGCATCGACGATATTTATAATTTTTTAAGAATATTTATCGAGAGTTTTCAGATTCGTATCAAACCGTTTATGTTAAAACTCAAAAAGCAAATCAGAGAATGAATTTGCAGACCAAGCTCAAATTCAGATGCATATATGAGTCGCAACTGAGCCTTTGATGTTAGCGCTGTTCAACTCTGATTCTAAGATGGTAATCGTACACTAGCGGGTGTTTTCTAAGGGCTAAAATTACAATAAAGAACGTGTTATGCAGTCATAGAGCTGTTCCTGGACATCAAAGTGGAAGGAGTTGCTAAACAGGTATATTTATAAGATATAGCGATATTTAAATCGCAGAACCTCTTACGCCGGCGGATGGTCTGCCAGATAAATAACACTTTTGACTCGTGAGACAGGATAGTTATAAATTGCCAAACACTTTCAGGAACATATTTCTTCCAACAATCTCTGTAGGATAATATATTATTCTTCTTTTGTGAGAAATTATGGAATAAATATAGGAAAAGCCAAGTTATTATCTTTAATGCCACCTGGAGAAATCACACTAAAATATTGCAATGTACAATAATTCGTTTTCTTGTAATTAAGATTTAAAACGTACCCAATGCACGGCTGGATAATAATTTATTGTTTAAATAATTAAGTTTTTGCCTTAAATCTGTCAATCGCCATCTAAATATTTCCTGTTCATTTTTCTAGCCAGTTGTAATATGTTAAAAACGATGCTTTGATTGATTGATTTGTTGTGTTTAACGACGCACTGTTTTGACATCTGGCCCTGCACGGCACTCATCTAATGGCGTCGGTGAATGAGTTGATGATGATGATGATAAACCTAACATAGCTTAGAAGGGAGGAGGGGAAACCTGGTGCCGGCACGTAGCCAACTCCTGTCAAAGAGCACCAAGGGGACCACCGGCTTAACGTCCCTTCCGAAGGACGGAACAACGCGAACAACAGGATTCCTCCACAAATCCATGCTGTCGAGAGGTTGATAAGCAAGGCGAGTGAAGTTGTTGTACTAACTTTCATCCCTCCAACCTCTCCCCCGAACAGAACTGGTCATGTGTATGATGGTCACCCATCCAATACCTGACCCAGCGCAGTGTTGTTTAACTTTCATCCCTCCAACCTCTCTCCCGAACAGAACTGGTCATGTGCATGATGGTCACCCATCCAATACCTGACCCAGCTCAGTGTTACTTAACTTTCATCCCTCCAACCTCTCTCCCGAACAGAACTAGTCATGTGTATATATATGAAACGATACTTTTCCCCTATATTCATTGCCGAAAAATATCTTTTTATTGATATAAATCAGGTACTGAACCCATTTTTGACCCAGATTTCCCATCAGCTAACAGAGTCATCAAACTCTAGATCCACACACACATTGGCACCGCAAAGGGGGGCGACTGAGTCGCATTGCGCGCGATACAATCAAGCTAAAAATAGTCCCGCCCGCCCCGCTCATAGTTTAGTGGTTGACAAATAACACCTGTCACCTCGTGCAAGCTGCCAAGCTCACATTTTGAGGGTCACTGGCCCGTGAACCAGCCATAGATTCGTCACTTTCGGCTGGGACATTAGTGCGGAATGGGTTCGCTTTAGTTTGCAGGTATACAGTAGGTATTAAAAAACAGACAATTGAAGATGTCAACGGTTTTTTTATTAATTCTTCTATTGCATAAAAATATATAAATATTCTAGTAGTTAATCAAATTAATAGGAGAGCGTTGGTAGTAATGGTAGGTAGTGGTCAAGTTGGGGACATATCCTTCGGTAAAGTGGTTAAAAAATGTGTACCGTACACTACCATAGCACTACTGTTAAACTGTAGGATTTTACCATAGATAAATGAGCTATCACCGATGATGCTACAATAGGTGGATTTACGAAAATTTCATGTGTTAAGAAATTTAATTTCTCGCAGATTACTCGAATTGGTTTACGCTCAATTGATATTTATTAATGTTAAACCCAACGATTGATACATACATGTACCGATATTTTGAGTTGTAATGTTTTAATTGTATATGTTTAAGTATATGTAGTACATCCCAGAAATATAGCTGCACAACTTAGATGTGGTATATTTTGGTAGATGACCTACTACAGCCTAATGAACGAAACGTTAAAACACGTCCAGGTTTCCAGAGTCTAGAAGCTTCCAATACTCAAAAGATAAATTGCATGAAAGCACAATTCATAAAAGGCGATATCTAAATCGAAATCAACCAGCGCTATTCGGCGCGTGCAGTATTTTAACTATCAATCATGTCCAATCGAAGACTGAAACCTCCCAAAGGTTCGACACACCTTCAAGATTCCTCGCTCACTTGACTGGTATCTGGTTTTTGGCCACCAACCCGTCGAGCACCCGAAGGTACAAATGGCAGAGCACCTGTGCAGAACACGACATGACAAATGACCATAGTTAAGTTGTTGATTGTGTAGCTAAGATTGTAGTTTTAATGTCGAATCACTGCGGTATTGTCTTCCGGAAGTCTGCCAGCGAGTCTATGGTTGGATTTCGATGACGCTTGGTTTTCTGGTATGTCTGCATTGCGCCATCGGTGGTAGCGTTTAAGGAAGGGGAAGTTGATTGTGTGACAGAGTGGAAATTCCAGATTTTATCTTTAAAATCGATAGAATTTTGAGAAGTGTAGTTTTGTTGTTTTTTATTCTTTGATCCTTTGCAGAGTTGTCATTAAAATATGATAATTATTGGTTAATTACAAAAACAGATCAAGGAAACGGTACAAATATTCCAGGCACTTCATACCTTCATAAATCAATTATATGTTATACCAGCCTGCGATGGTTTTTGGAAAAAATCTTTTTTTAAATGCGTTTTTGTCATTATTGGCCAGATTATTGCAATATCTACAACTATCGATGGTCATCGACTTTCGTATCTCGCTTTCGGTGTTTGATGATTTGATTGTTAATGGACTTGTTAACGACCCGTTAGTTTATTGGTCCGTTAGTTAATGAGGTTTGAACTAAAATCAACAGCGGAAGCAACGAAATTACAATTTCAGTGGCCGCTCGTTTAAAAGTATTTAATTTAAGATCCTTGCCTCGGTTTTGGGAGTTGGTAAAGTGGTGTTAATTAGTTTACGGACTGTTACATACTTAATCGACTGTTTTTACTTTCAATAAGGGATGGGCTGGGAACTTTGATTGCTGTTATAATTATGCAGTAATCACAAAAATCGTACATATCACAGTAACCACTCCTAAATCAACCCTTCTCATGCTGTCCAACTTTTTATGTAATGGAAATTAAGTCATCAAAACAGAGACAACTTAAAAATAGAGATGCTTTGCAGGCAACACCAAACAACCATTGAGTTTAAAGCGTAGTCGGAGATCCAGCGTTAATTACTTTCTGCCAGGCAAACAAGTCTACAACAAGAATTAACGGTAGGTGCTACCCAATGGCGATTGTAACAGTTTTTATTTTATTTAAAAACACCTCTAAAATTACAAAGTTATGACTCAAAATATCGAAACATGCGTATAAATCGTTGAGGTTAGCATCAATAAAGATTATTGAGCATAAATCAGTCTCAAATGCGAATAAATCAACGGAATGAAATTGCTTAGCACTCAAAACGAAGGTTCCTCCATCTCTATCGCGGTAAAACAGTCATTTGGGGGCATTTTGGCGGTAAAACCTACGGTAAAAACCGTCCATAACCTTAACTTTTGAAGCAAACATCAAAAAGCTCAAAATCTATATCAAATATAATATATAATCAAATACACTAAAATCTTCTCAAAAAGCCAGTGTCCAAACAGCTCAATGGTTCAGAGCAACACCCGCGACAGGTGGAGATCGGGGTCCAAGTAGCTCAATTGGCTAGAGCAACACCCGCGACAGGTGGAGATCGGGGTCCAAGTAGCTCAATTGGTTAGAGCAACACCCGCGACAGGTGGAGATCGGGGTCCAAGTAGCTCAATGGTTCAGAGCAACACCTGCGACAGGTGGAGATCGGAGTCCAAGTAGCTCAATGGTTCAGAGCAACACCCGTGACAGGTGGAGATCGGGGTCCAAGTAGCTCAATGGTTCAGAGCAACACCTGCGACAGGTGGAGATCGGGGTCCAAGTAGCTCAATGGGTTAGAGCAACACCCGCGATAGGTGGAGATCGGGGTCCAAGTAGCTCAATTGGTTAGAGCAACACCCGCGACAGGTGGAGATCGGGGTCCAAGTAGCTCAATGGGTAAGAGCAACACCCGCGACAGGTGGAGATCGGGGTCCAAGTAGCTCAATTGGTTAGAGCAACACCCGCGACAGGTGGAGATCGGGGTTCAAGTCGCTCAATTGGTAAGAGCAACACCCGCGACAGGTGGAGATCGGAGTCCAAGTAGCTCAATGGTTCAGAGCAACACCCGCGACAGGTGGAGATCGGGGTTCAAGTAGCTCAATTGGTAAGAGCAACACCCGCGACAGGTGGAGATCGGGGTCCAAGTAGCTCAATGGTTCAGAGCAACACCCGCGACAGGTGGAGATCGGGGTTCGAGTCCCCGTTTGGGCATCAATTTTAGAGACGGTTATAGTGTTGATAATAATAAAATAACCCAGGAATATAAAGTTAATAAAATGTGGGCAAGCAAATACAGCCAATATCAATTGATAGAAAAAAAGCGTCAAATCTTTTTATAGCCCATCTGAAAATCAAGAGATTGCGGGTGTGGATTATTCAGTAAAAGTTAAAACTACCAAACAGCAACAGATTCTACATACGAGCATGTGACCAGTATTTTAGTGCACACAACCTCCACACCGTACCTATTTTTACACCTCGATGGAAAAGTGCCAACAATGAAAATTGAGCTGCTGTCCAGCTTTTTTTGTTTACCCCTCCTAAAAAACTCTGAACGCGACGGTACCGCCGCATTGTAAACTAATTTCAAATGAAATGAGTTCGCTGTGACTGGAGGTAAATCGTGTCGTAGTTTATTTTTGAATTCGTAAGATTGTAAAGAGAAATAGTTCAGTTCAACGTAAGTCAAACGTCAGAATGGTATTTGGGGGTGAACAAAAAAAACTACGAGAAATGACAGGCAAGCAAATTGAAAAGAACTGAATTGAAAAAATAAACGAAGACATGTGTTCGTTTTTCTTTTTAATAAAACAATTATGCGGGAAAGTCATCGCCTATTTGACAGGAATTCTTCCTCGTCATAAATTGGGATTGTTACGGCTGTAAGAAGAAGTTATGTCTTAATTTCACAGTGAACACCTTCTTCTTGAAATAGCTGGCAACATCAGCTCAGTTATATCATTGAGTTTATACGTATAGTCAGAAGACAGGCGTAAATATTAAACTTTCTGCTGAGCAAACGAGGCCGGTAGCACGTGTGGTAACAGTAGGTGCCACCCGATGGCGCTTTCTGCTGAGCAAACGAGGCCGGCAACACGTGCTAACGTTAGGTGCCACCCGATGGCGCTTGCTGCTGAGCAAACGAGGCCGGTAGCACGTGTGGTAACAGTAGGTGCCGTGCCACCCGATGGCGCCTTCTGCTGAGCAAACGAGGCCGGCAACACGTGGTAACGGTAGGTGCCACCCGATAGCGCTTGCTGCTGAGCAAACGAGGCCGGCAACACGTGGTAACGGTAGGTGCCACCCGATAGCACTTGCTGCTGAGCAAACGAGGCCGGCAACACGTAGTAACGGTAGGTGCCACCCGATAGCGCTTGCTGCTGAGCAAACGAGGCCGGCAACACGTGGTAACGGTAGGTGCCACCCGATAGCGCTTGCTGCTGAGCAAACGAGGCCGGCAACACGTGGTAACGGTAGGTGCCACCCGATAGCGCTTGCTGCTGAGCAAACGAGGCCGGCAACACGTGGTAACGTTAGGTGCCACCCGATGGCACTTGCTGCTCTACAATTCAATACTTACGACTCGAAATATTGACACAGGCAAATCAATCGTCGAAGTTAGCATTACTAAAGAATACTTGAGAGTGAACCAGTTTCACATGCGAGTAATCTGCACGAAATGCAATTTTTTAACACTCGAAACGTTGGTGACTAAGTGCAAGTAGTTATTTTATTTTTAAACTGGTTTCCGTCTCTTTGAATGCGTAGCTGACTGATTACGGGAGAAGGTTTACATTCTTTAAGCATTTACTGCGATAAAGCGCCCCAAATAATTCATCATTATGGGAATATCAAGCTACTCTTAGCTCACTATGATATCCAAGGTTTTACAAGAGGTGCTTTCTAGTACTTAGGTACCGAACGGTTTGGCGTGATGGAAACACCGGTCCTCGTGAGATCACCGAAGTTAAGCAACACTGCGCTGGGTCAGGTATGGGATGGGTGACTATCATACAAATGACCAGTTCTGTTCGGGAGAGAGGTTAGAGGGATGAAAGTTAAGCAACACTGCGCTGGGTCAGGTATTGGATGGGTGACTATCATACAAATGACCAGTTCTGTTCGGGAGAGAGGTTAGAGGGATGAAAGTTAAGCAACACTGCGCTGAGTCAGGTATTGGATGGGTGACTATCATACACATGACCAGTTCTGTTTGGGAGAGAGGTTGGAGGGATGAAAGTTAAGCAACACTGCGCTGGGTCAGGTATTGGATGGGTGACCATCATACACATGACCAGTTCTGTTCGGGAGAGAGGTTGGAGGGATGAAAGTTAAGCAACACTGCGCTGAGTCAGGTATTGGATGGGTGACCATAATACACATGACCAGTTCTGTTCGGGAGAGAGGTTGGAGGGATGAAAGTTAAGCAACACTGCGCTGGGTCAGGTATTGGATGGGTGACCATCATACACATGACCAGTTCTGTTCGGGAGAGAGGATGGAGGGATGAAAGTTAGTACAGCAACTTCACTCGCCTTGCTTATCAACCTCTCGACAGCATGGATTTGTGGAGGAATCCTGTTGTTCGCGTTGTACTGTCCTTCGGAAGGGACGTTAAGCCGGTGGTCTCTTTGGTGCTCTTCGACAGGAGTAGGCTACTTGCCGGCACTGGGTTTCCCCTCCTACCTTCTACGCTAAGTTAGGTTCATCATCATCCACTCATTCACCGAGGCCATTAGACCAGTGCCGCATGGCCAGATGTCAAAACAGTGCGTCGTTAAACACCACAAATAATTTAAATAAGATCAGCGAACTAAACAGGTCCTGTTTTCCCAACAGAACCTGCAGTCGGTGCTGTACTCCATCGAGGAGCGTCTACGCGGGCTGGACCTGGTGTATGCGCCGCGCTACCCTCCGACGTCACGCCACTGGGACGGCGAACAGAACGCTCGGCGTCTCGACGCCGTGGACGCCCGACTGGCGAGGATAGAAGCATTGCTGGAGCTACGACTTGACAAGATCGTCGAGGTCGGTGGCCAACACATAGTTTCATTTTCTTCGCTGAACTCCGTTTACAACAAAGGCGTGAATCATTTTGAGCGCGCTTTTCGCTCCCCTTAGGCGTTTTTTTTTTTCTGGCTTCGCTGCACATGAGCCACGCGAAGCTAACTTTCAACGACTTCACTTGCAGCAAAAATTATTCTAAAAAACACCAGACGATATCCTGATCTCAAATAACCTGGATAGAGCATAGGATCCAGCCAGCTGATCTCAAATAACCTGGATAGAGCATAGGATCCAGCCAGCTGATCTCAAATAACCTGGATAGAGCATAGGATCCAGCCAGCTGAACTCAAATAACCTGGATAGAGCATAGGATCTGGCCAGCTGATCTCAAATAACCTGGATAGAGCATAGGATCCAGCCAGCTGATCTCAAATAACCTGGATAGAGCATAGGATCCAGCCAGCTGAACTCAAATAACCTGGATAGAGCATAGGATCTGGCCAGCTGATCTCAAATAACCTGGATAGAGCATAGGATCCAGCCAGCTGATCTCAAATAACCTGGATAGAGCATAGGATCCAGCCAGCTGATCTTAAATAACCTGGATAGAGCATAGGATCCAGCCAGCTGATCTCAAATAACCTGGATAGAGCATAGGATCCAGCCAGCTGATCTCAAATAACCTGGATAGAGCATAGCATCCAGCCAGCTGATCAAAATTTAAGTCAGGCAATAATTCATTGTTAGCAACAGGTAGCAGTTCCTAAATTTGAGGTGTCTCTATGATTTCAATGCATTTTTTAGAGTTTTTGATACACTTTGAAACCAATTTGGACCATTAAGTGATGAAAACAACGAAAACCTCAAAAACTAATTTTGAAAAAACTAAAAAAGTATGAACTCTTTAAGAGAACACAAAATCAGGGATTCCCAACATGGCGGCCTTGGCTTCAAAGTCTCATTATGGCAACCGCTATCCAGGTTATTTGAGTGAGATTCTCTGCCATCGTAGACGATCCAGTGGCAAACGCCACAATCCTTTTGCAGACCAAATAGCCATCAACAGAGTGAATAAATATCCCACAGAACCACAGTATATGGTTCTTATAAATAATATTGTTCTTCTGATTTCTTTGTGTCCATGACAGACAGTGAGTGGAAGTCACACGAGGCAGTCATTGTCTAACGAGCAGTTGGCGCGGAAGATCGAGTCTCTCCACGACCGACTCAGCTTGCGAATCGACCACACGGAGAGTCGACTTGACTTGGGCGTCGCCAAAATTCAGGTAACACTTACAAACACAACTTGGCTTATACGATCTTTCGAAAATAGGTTAAGATTCGTTGATTTGTGGGGTTTAACCATACACTGGTTTGACAACGTGCTATGGGACACTGGTCTAATCGTGTCGGTGAATGAGTGGATGATGATGAAGTTAATATAGTCTAGAAGGAAGGAAGGAAATTTGGTGCTGGCGCGTAGTCTACTCCTGTCGAAGACCAAGGGGACACCGGCTTAATGTCCCTTCCGAAGGACGGTACAACGCGAACAATAGGATTCCTCCACAAATCTAGCCTGGAACATCAACCTAATCAAGCATAGAAGTGAGAAAGAGAAGCCAGTGCCTGGAACACATTGGATTTTAATTAATTATTTTGTTAATTTTAAAAGTAGATGGTATAAAAGTCTTCGAATGGTTGAATGCCTACCAACCTATGTGGAAAATAGGATTTCACAGAACAAATTAATTGCTATGCTTCTAATGAGCAGTTGACATAGCAATTAACCATATCTAAACTATATATATATAACGCACAAGTATTTTCACGGTTGTTTAGTGGCATAGCTAAATAATTTGAAACACCAATCATATGCCTGGTTTGATCTTCATATAGGCTGCGTATCTCGAATTAGAAAAGAAGGGAGATAGTTAGTTGAATGAATGAAGAAGGAAGTAATCTCAAGCTAAATTAGCTTGGAGTGTAAATAGCCCCGGGTCTTGTATGCAATGCACGGGACAACAGGCAAAGCTACCACACAAACCAATCTGAACAAACAACGGAAAGACAAACAGAAAGAGACAAACATAGAAGATAACTGGAAGGCTGGGATACAAGCAGGCTGCTTTGTCACTGCAAGTTGCTTTATGGAAATTAAAATTTGTGGCAAGATGTAAAACTGTTCTCTAAAAATAATAAAATTGACGTTTTCTTTTTAAATTTGTTTATGAAATGTTGATCTTTCTTTACTGCATTTCATTTCGAGATCAAGTTTTAAACGTTTCTTAGCAAGAAGCTACAAGTTTCAAAGCTGAATAATGTTTTGTCCTTCGTCATCTCAATAGAAAATTAGGATGTTTACTGCGAATAAAATTATTAATTAGATTTCCAATTACTTCACTCTTCCACTTTATTGACGAGTAATTAAATTAAGTAAGCAAATAGTTTTATTAAAATTAATATTTTCTTTACTTTTCAGTTCAAAACGGCTCTAGTTAATTGTATTATTTCGATAAAATCTGAAATATTAACAAAAACTATTTCAACTGGGTTTTGAATGCTAAGTAAAGGGCTACTAAATTTCCCAACGTTTCGTAACATATACTAGTTACTTCTTCAGAGGTAAGAGCAGTCCTGAAAATTTTCCAATAACAAAAGAACCACACAAAATCAACCTAAGGTGGTTCTCTTCTCTCGGAGTCTCGCCAATCTATCTACTAACTTCCCACGTTTCTCCCCATAGAGATTCTTTAAGATGGTTTTTAGACTCATGTCTACTTGATTTATTTGATATTTATTCATATTAAAGATGATATAATAGCTCATACTCATACCTTAGTTCCAAAACAATAATCAAAAGATCAAAGCCAAATCAACGGCCAAACATCGCAGACATTTCAAAACAAACGTTTGCTTGTAGGCGAGCATAGCGCGAACAGAACGTGATTCGGACAGCATCGAAGCAGACGTTGAAACCCAGATCAGCGATCTTCAGAAACAGTTTGACAACTTCGAGGCAACGCAGAACACGACAGTGTCCATGCTGACCGAGCTATCCAGCAATCGGTGTAAACGCGGGGAACTGAACGATGCCCAGAATGTTGTCAAGGACTTCACGAAGCAAGATATCGAACAATTTGCTTCCAGTATGGAGAACGTTGCAACAAAGGTAAGCAGAATCCCACAAATCTAATACCGTTGAGTGCAGGTTCTAGGTAGAGAAACAACGTCAATGTTACAGTCTCTGCGTGAAAGATGGCCGCCAAATGACTACCTTACCGACAAAAATGCAGAGTACCGGAACGTCACGTTAAGTGGAGCTACTGTCGTATGAAATTTAATTTCGATATTTCTCGTAGATTAACTCGCTTTTGAGACTTTTCATGCTCAAAAAATCTCCATCAATGTTTACCTAAACGATTGATAAACACCTAACGATATTAAAAAGCGAGTAACCTACGAGAAATATCGAAATTAAAATTCATACGACAGTGGCTCCACTTAACGTGATGTTCCGGTACTCTGCATTTTTGTCGGTAAGGTAGTCATTTGGCGGCCATCTTTCACGCTGAGACTGTAACATTGACGTTGTTTCTCTACCTAGAACCTACACTCAACGCTAATACAGATGAGAAGTTGGGCGTGTTGCTGTCAAAGTTCTAACCGTGAAACTAACTTAACTTCCTGAACTACCGTTCTGCTTAGATAGGTTTTGTTCAGAAACGTCTGCCAATGTCCAAGACACCTTCTAAGAGAAGATTTCTTGCTCAATTCATATTCCTGCGATGCTTTTGAACTGTTCACCTAGAACTTAACTAAATAATTCTGTAACATGGTCACCCATCTTTTCCTATATACCTTTAACGTTGCATAAATAGTTCATAAGAAAAGCAACAGAACTTTAGCTTGAACCTAATTTTTCATGAATCGTCTGAAAGTCTATACTTATTGATTGTGGTGAAGAGAGAAAGAAAAAAAAAGCTTAACTTTGAAGAGAAAAATTGATTTCTTGTGGTGCACTTATCGAGAAATTTGTAATAACTCTGAGAAGTTATGAGTAAAATCTGTAACGATGATCAAGACACCTCGCCGAAACGTAAAATTCCTGAGATTTCAAGACATTTCTCGAAAGTGCACAAAGAGACGCCAACTTTCTTCTCCAGTAATTTGTTCTCCGTCTCCCTTTCTTTCTTTACCACAACAAACATTGAGCCTCTTGGCAGTATATTTGATTATATTAACAATATGTTATGTTTGTTGATGATATTGGCCAGGTACACAAGATGGTCTCAGACTTTGGGCAGCGAACGCAGACGATGGAGTCGCTGGTGAAGAACTCGATGTCGCTAGCAAATGCAACGCGTCGAGAGCTTCAAGACGGACTGCGATCGCTAGGTCTACGCATCGTACATCACGGCACCAAGCACAACAAGGAGAAAGAAAGTACGTAACGCTTTGCACTACAACGGTTTAGCTAACGGCAGATCAATGCGTCAGGTCGTTTATCTTTGTGTTGGGACCAGGGAATGTTTGTCATGTCATTAATTCCAGAATAAAGCACAGAAGCACAAGGGATAAAATGTATCCTGTGTTTTATTATTATCAACACTATAACTGTCTCAAAAATTGATGTCCAAACGGGGACTCGAACTCCGATCTCTACCTATCGCGAATGTTGCTCTAACCCATTGAGCTACTTGGACACTGGCTTTTTGAGACGATTTTAGTGCATTCGATGAGAATGACGGTTCGAGTCCCCGTTAGGGCATCAATTTTTGAGATGGTTATAGTGTTGTTAATAATAAAATACCCCGCGCATTGCAAGCGTTTGCAATTTAAATCAGATTTCATCTAAATATCCTGTGTTCTTGCCAATACTGGAAACCTTTCAGCATGGCACCTGACTAAAAGATGCTTTGAAACTGGAAATTAGGAGGGGTTTTGTTTGATTCATGTTCATCTTGTCATATGTCAACATTTTACAAATGCTTTAACAAATTGCTTGTCGATTTTTTTGTTGAAATCCCAAGAATCTCTAACTCTGACAAAGGCAACTCGCCAAAACATCTTAATTCACGGGATTCCCACAAATTTTTCAAAAAGCAGATCATACGATGCCACTTTTCCTCTACGATAAGTTACGTTTCATCTGTTTCTTTTTTCACCACAATCAACCGCTTATGCTTACGGATTGATGATGACTAACGATGAGGTTAGGTTGCTAGAGATTTCAAAGTAGGTTTTGCAATGTTGTTCTACCTATGCCTATTATGAACTAATACTTGTGGTCACATAAGACAGCCTCATAAGATAACACCGAATGGTTTGACATGTTGGAAACACCGGTTCTCATTAGATCACTGAAGTTAAGCAACACTGTGCTGGGTCAGGTATTGGATGGGTGACCATCATACACATGACCAGTTCTGTTCGGGAGAGAGGTTGGAGGGATGAAAGTTAAACAACACTGCGCTGAGACAGGTATTGGATGGGTGACCATCGTACACATGACCAGTTCTGTTCGGGAGAGAGGTTGGAGGGATGAAAGTTAAGCAACACTGCGCTGAGTCAGGTATTGGATGGGTGACCATCATACACATGACCAGTTCCGTTCGGGAGAGAGGTTGGAGGGATGGAAGTTAAGCAACACTGCGCTGAGTCAGGTATTGGATGGGTGACCATTATACACATGACCAGTTCTGTTCGGGAGAGAGGTTGGAGGGATGAAAGTTAAGCAACACTGCGCTGGGTCAGGTATTGGATGGGTGACCATCATACACATGACCAGTTCTGTTCGGGAGAGAGGTTGGAGGGATGAAAGTTAGTACAGCAACTTCACTCGCCTTGCTTATCAACCTCTTGACAGCATGGATTTGTGGAGGAATCCTGTTGTTCGCGTTGTACCGTCCTTCAGAAGGGAAGTTAAGCCGGTGGTCCCCTTGGTCTTCGACAGGAGTAGGCTACGTGCCAGCACCGGGTTTCCCCTCCTCCCTTCTAGGCTAGGTTAGGTACATCATCATCCACTCATTCACCGACGCCATTAGACCAGCGCCGCATGGCCTGATGTCAAAACAGTGCGTCGTTAAACACAATCTTAAAGAAGTTTTCTTTTTAACGATAGCCTCCTTGTTGCAGCCTCCTTTGAAAACGGCTGGGACGCTCTGGCAGGTCTGATAAGCCGTGAGTTCGGGGACCTTGGTAACCAGTTGTCCAAGAATCACAACGCGCTGGCGTCGGCCCAGGATGAGTTCAGGAACAGTTGCTATTTGTTGCAAGACCGAGATCAACAGCTGGACGATCTCATCGGCATTGCATTGCAAAAAATGCTTGACCTTACTGACAACAGGTGGGTACAACAGGGTGCATGCATATAACGATATCGGCACGTTTTCTTGCCGGCTTAGTTGATAGTACTAGCTAATACCTACTACTATTAACCTATAGCCACCTATTACCTATTAGATTAGCTTGAAGATAATACTAGCAGTTGATAGTATTTGCTTAATGCACTGAACTGGTTTCTATTTAGTTTCAGCAAATTTTAAAAGACAAAGTTTTAATTTTTTAGCAAAGGAAACAAAATTACATTTTTATTATTATGAAACCTATAATTGTCTCAAAAATTGATGCCCAAACGGGGACTCGAACCCCGATCTCCACCAGTCGCGGGTGTTGCTCTAACCAATTGAGCTACTTGGACCCCGATCTCCACCTGTCGGGGGTGTTGCTTTAACCCATTGAGCTACTTGTACATTGGCTTTTTGAGACGATTTAAGCGTATTTTGATGAGAATAACTTTTGACTGCAGGAGCCAGGAGGTGGCCAAGAGTCTTGACATGCTCGGTGAGATCGTGAAGAGTCTCGGCAGCGACGGTCGAAGACTCGACTCGCGCGACAAGAACTTGGAACTGATGCCGCAGCAACTCAAAGACATCGACGCAGTGTTGCAGGTAAATATTTCACGGAAGCCAACTCGGAGGCCCGAATCCAAATCAACGTCTTATTTTGTGCAACGCTGTCCATGTTTAGGTTTCAGTGGTTGACTAGTTTTTACTTTTACACTGCATAATAAAATGAGTTACAAAGTAGACATGAGTCTAAAAACTATCATTATTTAATCAACTTTGACTGTTAATCTGTTATTTATTCCGATTCCGATCAACTAAAAGTAAAATTTTCGATTTCTTTTCCAATCCCATTTATCAGAAATTAAAAATTCCAATTCTGATTCTGATTCCGGTCCTTGAATTGAAAAGATGAGGGGATCAGACCCCTCAGGATCGATGAGGGGAGATGATATGAGAATGCACAGAAGGATAGAAGGTTGGAATTGAAACGGGAAAACTATAATGTTTGGTATGACATTTCATCCAAAAAACAAGGCTAGAGGTTTTATAATATTTCGGTAACATTATCGTGTAAATTAACTAAAAGTGAATGATATAAATTATATTTTATTATTATTCTTGTGAGACTTGCCACTGGAGGTAACAACTTGATGTGAATTACTCCTTCTAAAGATTTTAGCAATGTTTAAAGGGTCCAGGTTCATGTTTTCCAATATTATTGAAGCCACGGTGGTCTGCACCTCAACACAAAGTCTCTTTCTGCGAGTTAATTCGGTCCAAGAGTCGAGCCACGTTAACGGATGTAGACTTACGTAGCGGCAACTTAACCCAACATAAACTTGCTGTTCTAGGTTATACCTAGAGGGAAAATTGTTCTTACCCTTGATAAAGTAACAGGTACAAGTTACGAAACGTTGGGAAATTTAGTTGTTCTTCACTTAGCATTCAAAACCCAGTTGAAGTAGTTTTTGTTAAAACTAGCGCTAAGTTAAGTTAAACTAGACATGAATCTAAGACCCAACATAACCTCACTGTTCCAGGTTATAAAAGGGCAGGTCGCCGAACTGGCGGCGCTAAACGCAGCCAGCGAAGACGCGAAGGAAAACTGCCTCGACGCGTCGCATGTCATCGACAGCCGCCTGGTGGCGGAGAAAGTAATCGCGTTTATCAACGCTTCGCGCAACGAAGACCGAACGTTCCCCGAAGACGAAGAGTTCCTTCATCTGGAAGAGTTTGCGAGCAAGGGGGAGAAGGAACCGAAGAGCGTGGGATTGAAACGGAAGAGTTTCTTGGACATAGCTGAAGAGGATCTCGGCGAAACCCTAGAGTACAACGTTACGGAAGACGTTGAGGCAAAAGCCCCGGTAACGGCAGGTCTTCGCGGTAAAGATGTCGCCGGAGAACTGAGCGACTTTGAGTTTGATAAGTCGCATCACGAAGGAGATGCAGACTACGACGATGAAGAGGAAGGGACGGATGATTTAGCGGAAACGGGCGAAACTTCGGCTAAGAAGCTCGGTACCGGCATCGAAACTGAAGATAGGACGGAGAACAGAAACAAAACTAAGGTAGATCCGAGTATCGATGTTGATATCCTGGAATCTGGACCAACGAGTTTGTCGGCGGAGAGGAATCAAGGGGGAGTGGCCTCAACGGAGATTGACTCGAGTAGAAATAGAGAAGAATATAAAGAAGGTGATAAAACCAATTCGACACGTGTAGATATTGATCCGCCTAAATTCTCGGGCTTTTGGCAACGTTTGAAAAATGTCAACGCCAGCGACCTTTCGCCTGGCGGCAACGTGGAAGTAAAGGTCACTTCGAAAGGTCGTAGCGGTGAAAATGTTAAGACGCCTGCGGCCGAGAGCGAAGATTCAGTGACGGCAAACAATCTACACCTGAGACTGGACCACGTCAACGTGAACCACGACGAAGAATACGATTACGGTGATTAAACTAAAGTCACGCTTCAGGGACCGATCTTTACCAGTACTTAATTAATTAGGTTTTATATATATATGTGAAAAATTTCATTGCCAACAGCTGAAAGTTTGATGGAAAGATATGCTACTGAATACCGCACAGTAACTCTACAAAACGTCCGAGCGTGAAAATATTTTTCCTACGATAACCGGTTAGAACTAGAATCCTCCTCAACGCAGTACCAATGCCTAGACCTGTACAAATATGTATCCTTCTAACGACTGTCAAATGTATGTCAAAACAGTACAACTTATATGTAATTATATAAAACGCAAGCCATCCCGATAAAATGTATCTTCTACGCAAGTTCATGAAGTGGTACCAACTAGAATAGAGGTTCACTCGCTCTTTGTCAAATTGCTATGTAAAAAATATGATGTGATCGACATTCATTACCGTAATTACTATCCATAACCACATGTCTTGACGTAAACGTGCCAATAATTGTGTCAGTAATAAATAATTACAACAGGTTTATATAAAAAAAAGCGGTCATTATTATTCATAATATGCAAAGGTAAAAAGTGAATCCATAATTAATCATTAACTTATTAATAGTGATAGTTACAGCAGTTTTATTTGTAAGTATCTATCTGTAGATATACACCTATAGTTATCCTACCTCCAAATATCACCCCAAACCCGGCCTTTTAAGAGGGTGAACCAGATCATCCCACAGAATTACTGACGAGGAAATCCTTCGGGGTCTACGTCATCGATTTTTCTTGACTTCATATTTTTATTTTTTATTGCATTGCAGAGAGTTCGTAGTATTGGTGGTGTTTTTCTTTGAAATGTGTCGACAACTGTCCCTGTGGTACACGTCAATTGGCGTATGTGAATTTGACGATGGTCGATGAATGAAGAAAACATAGTCTTGAAGGGAGGAGAGGAAGCCCGGTGCTGGTACGTAGCCTACAGTGAGATTTTATATAGGTAGTTAGTTGGTGTATCAAAATAGTATCAACCTAATCATTTTGGTTAATCCAGCTATTCCAGCAGATTGTACCATATGGCCATGTCTGTAAAAATATAAACGGATCATCAGAAGCTCCTTTTTTAGTCTTACAGCATTGATGACGAGACACCGTTCCTTGGGCCTCTAAATAATAATTTGTACTATATGATGACGGATGACATAGAAACTGGAGAGCAGATACCCACCCACAGAATTAAATGCTACAGCGTCATTTTCTTGAAATTACACATGTTTTTTTGCACTCACCTCAACTTTGGCACTGTTTTGGAAGATGGTCTGTGCCTTGTGGGTAAGTTGTGCAAAGCATGAGCTGAGCGTCGAGATTTTCTGACGAGCGTTGTACACCAAATCCGGTTCTTCATTGTCCACTTCACCTGCGAGTTTAAGCAACAATAATTGTGAGTGGACAAATTCAGATATTTGAAAGATCAACTCTAATAAGTAAACATTTCTTATGTATCAAATTAGGCAAATAAAATGAGTCAATGGTATTTCTAATTGGCATTAAAAGTGCCAAGTTCATTACTGAATCGTTTCCAAAAAATTGCCAAAGATTTCTGAAACTGCTGGGTAACAAGGTAGAAAAATGGAAAACTCCCAAATTTGGAATTTAGCAAAATTAATAAATTAGGAAACTACAATGAGAGAATGATCGTAGATGTATTGTGTCATAAACCAAAGGAGAAATATCGCAGGTGACAGGAAAACCAGAAAGAGTCATGCCAGTGTCAGAGCTGGCTGACTGGCTCTTATTGATTTTTGGGATACTACCACCAAAATGGATCGTAGTCTACCATATTAACAACTCAACTGTGGCTTTATTTAACAGGAATGGGAGGTTTTATAATATTTTTCAGTCCTTACCAATAATTATGTCTAAATCCACGAAAGCTTTATCGAATTCCTTTTCTAAGATATCTAACCACCGAAAGCTTATTGCAGTCGTCGCCATTTTTAAAGCAACTGACAGTGCCTTGCTAGAGCATGAACCTAGTGCCCGGAATCTAGCCTCGCTTTTGCTTGACGCTAAGTTCTGGAATTCAATTTTTACCAACCTTAAGGAAATAATTAAGCTCAATTCTATGATTTCTGAATTTACATAATAGAACCAAAAGAAAATAAATATGACTTAAACTAAAATTTAATAGTACAAATAAATTGGTAGTATAAAATATAGTATTTATATATATTATACTAGATTTTAAGACTTAGATATATTATTTAAGCTCACGGTGTTCGTGGGAAGTTAGCCTCAGCCTTCGCCTTCAAAAGCTCGGAATTGCTCGGAATTGCTTAACAGACTTTGTGAACAAACCGCAGTAAAAAAAGTGTGTACAAAAGGAACAGCACATAAATATTCCACCCTTAATAACGCATGAAAGCAAATAGTAACATCATTGAATTTTTCACAGTTAATAGAACACGTGATGGGCTTTCGATCCGTGATGGTCTAAATTTTAAGCCCAGTCTAGGACAAAAATAGGCTAACTTTGACCAAAATTTGCTTTTCAATTATTTGCGAGAAAATGAAGGGGGGGTTCTCCCTTGAAATTTTCACAGATGATAGAGTAAGTGATGGGCTTTCGATCCGTGATGGTCTTAATTTTTGGCCCAGCCCTGGACAAAAGAAATCTCGATAAAGCCATAGAAATCTCGATGTAGCCTGGAGGCTACATCGAGATTTCTATGATTAGTTGAACATGAAACGGCAAATCGACTGCATCTACCAGAATAAAATCGTGTGAAACTCAAAATCTTGTAAAATTATAAAAACAAAATAAGGTCCCTTGAGGTAGACGCAAATTTTGTGCCCAAATTTTCAAAATGGGTTTTCAAGCATCCAACACCCAACAAAGACACAATTTCTTGTTACCTTGAGTTACTAAACCGTTACAGCAACTACCAAACGAAATCCCGGCCCAACTCAAAAATCTTTGTAAAATGATAAGAACATACAGAGGTACCTCAAGGCAAAAGGAAAATGTGGGCCGGATTTTCTGAAGTGGTTAAACGGCGTCTAAACCCAACACCAATACGATTTCTTGGGTTATCCACTGCTATCGCCTGTATGTATGCAACCCACGAGCACACAGAATTGCGTTACGACCACTGATCGTTACGACACGGCGTTGTCATTGCCCGTTTGATTCTACGATTCTACCGTCCCTTGCGCCAGAACAGCTGTTTTGAAATATTAACCTTTACGTTTGTAGAGGAAATGTCATCGACCGATTGCAAACGAAAATGATTTCACATTTATTTATCATACTACGGGTGTTTATTTACTTAAATAATTTTACAAGTTATCAATGAATGCTTAGTGAGAAGGTTTACGTAACAGTAACAACAGAAATTTTAATTCGCAACTAGAATTCGAACTGCATTGATACGGCCAGGACAAGATATGAAAGATTGGTCTGAAACTAATAATGTGCCTTCTCATTTAAATGATTGTAAGTACGATTTTACTGTTATTTATTTGTGTGATCTCGTTTGAATGTTTCTAAATGTTTTCTCGACAGATAGTTTGAGCAAAAACTCTCTTTTGTAACTCCAACAAACCGCCGTATGAACGTCACGTTGGATAAAGCTTACAAATAATGTTAATTTTACAACCATTTCCAGTTGTTTCCAATCAATTTTCACAATCTCTTTTTGGGGTGTCGATTTCCAAGTGAATGTCGCGGAAGAGACAGGCCACTTACCGATGTACTTACATACCAACAACCATTGTTACATGAAATTACACAGTTTTCACATTTTGTTTGGCTTTCTTGGTTTTTCTTTCGACGAGCTAAAATCCTGTACACTGCTGATTCACGATCTAATCACGAATTAAGCTTTAAATAACTTTGACCGTTTTCAATCACTTTTGACATATTGGCATACCTCTCTGCGGAGAGGGTCACATATTTCTCAGCGAATTTTTAACACACAAAGGACAGGTATGTGATTAGGTATAGATGGGGTACGCATTGACCGTTGTTCAGCTATTTATAGAAAATAACTGCCTCGTTTAGGTAGACCTATTGTCTATGTATATATCCACCAATTATGTAGGCCGTCGATATCAAAGTTTTATCCAAACTAACAAAATGCTACACGATCAAATAAATCCACTAGAATAGGAAAGTGAGCAAGAAAACTCATCAAATATTCACTTATCTTAGGCTTCGAGCCTTTTTCAGAGCTACCAAAAGTATTTTGAGAAAAAGGAATTCCTAATTTTCATATTTTTTTCTTAAAAAATAATTTTAAAGACCGTTGACAATGACATTGCACACTACGATTCTAATAAAATCTAGCGCTATGCTCTTGTAATTATAAAGATCAACCCCATAAAACACTGCTATTATAACGCCATCATTTATCTGCCTAGCGAGCTATCTATCTATGCATGCAACTGGGTAAGTAGCTAGGGTACACACATATTTACCAAACTATATTTATTTTGTGAAATTGTACGGTTTATAAATTTGTTTCGTGCGTGCAAGGAAAATTGCGCCGAGGAATATGTTTTCTCTTGAATGTGTTCATATTTTCCGAGCAGTTCGGCTGAGTACCACTGCATGCAGCCAGGTAGCGTTGTTAAATTAGCAAGTAGTCCACTTCCCGCCAAAACGCCCCTACCGTTTACTGGGTGTTTTTAGCGGAGCTCGGGCATTCGCTTCTGAACTCTCCGACGAGAACGTTGTGCTGTCTTCTCGTCTCTTGGCCAAGACAACTCTGTGGAAGATCAACTTGCTTGCTGTTGGCTCAAAATGTCTCTCAAATTATTTCGGTAAGTTGACATTTTACGTTTTTTACAATTCAACTAAATAATTCAACCGTCGCAGCTCGACTCTCGGTCGCCACATTTATGTTACTAGTATGCATTAAAATTTACCCGAGGTCATTTAACCCAGCCTTTTTTATTATAAATAATCTATTTGGCTTCAAATTATAACAGCAGAGAAAATACGGGGACGCAATATCCGAGGCGCTATTACAATCATTATTAGATTTACTGCTATCGTTTATTTCAATATCCACTTCATTTTGACATCATTTTTGCAATTAACACTTCAAAACGCTGTTGTAACTTTGCTGAACGAATGGCGTACAATTGCACTTGTTGCAGGCAACGAGGAGTCGTGGTTAGAATGTGTTTCATTGTCCAATAATGGCGTGTGTTTTTCAGACATGGGACGCCTTCAACACGAGAGCAGCAACATGGAGGAACATTTCCCGCCCATGAAAGACAAGATGGAGTCGTCGCTTCATTGTTTGGGTGAGTCTTTCAATGCTTTGTCATTCCTCTTCATTTCGCAAAACCTGCTACTGCTATTGGTTGTATATTCCTCGCGTGTTGGCTAGTTTATTTAATTTCTGGTTACCTGCGTTTCTTTCTTTAGAAGATTAGACCTTAAGAGTTTAGACAATCATTTAGTCAATCCGATCTCCACCTGTCGCGGGTGTTGCTCTAACCAATTGAGCTACTTGGACCCCGATCTCCACCTGTCGCGGGTGTTGCTCTAACCCATTGAGCTACTTGGACCCCGATCTCCACCTGTCGCGGGTGTTGCTCTAACCAATTGAGCTACTTGGGCACTGGCTTTTTGAGAGGATTTCAGTGTTTTTGATGAGAATGACAGATCTTCAAGGAGTAGAACCACGAGGCTGTAAATACTCACAGTCACTCTGATTCCAGTGACGCTATATCACGTCACAACCATTCAATCTCGAGTAACTCCAATTTGACGTTGGACGCGTTTTATTTAGTTAAAATATTATTTAACTTGCATCAATTTTGAGACGGTCGTAGTGTTCGTAATAATAAAAAAGCGTTTTTTTGCTTCATAAAGACTCTCCCTTGCCGTGAAGTTTTTCCTCGAGTTACTTGTTTTTGAGAGTGCAAACGTTCCATTTGTTCAGATGGTTTGTTTTAAAGAACAACAATTCGTCACGTCCTGCCAAACTTCCGAAGTATCATCCCGGGTTCCAACAGATTTGATTTCTTATTTCAATTGAACACACGACCTTGTATCTTTCACCATCGTAAGGAAACATAGCACCACTTGTAGCCAAGACTTGGATCCTAATTTTGGAAAGGGTTTTTTCAATTGAGAACTCTCGTTCCACGAATGGAGATTCCATCATCCTTCATCACCTGTTGCCTTGCTCTCCAGTACTTTGCCAGTCTCCTCCCCTGTTTGTATCGTTGAAGTAGTCTGAGACACAGCGTGCTTTTTTGTCATCATTTAGGCTCATTTCAATTCCTGGGGCTGCCCCAATCGACTACTGAATTTAACAAAATTTATATTGTGTTTTCTCCTTTCATATTGCCGAACAACATTTAACGATGACATATGTTTTATTATTAGAAACACAAAAAACCTCTCAGAAATTGGTGATCTTGGTTTTACTCCTTGGAGATTCGTCGTTCTCATCAAATTCACCAAAATCCTCTCCAAAGTAAGTCTTCTGTCCAAGTAGCTCAATTGGTTAGAGGAACACCCGTGACAGGTGGAGATCGAGATTCCAGTCCCCGTTGGATCATCCATTTTTTAGAGATTATTAGTGTTCTTAATAAAAAAATACTTTGCCCATCGCAAGCATCGAGTCACCGAGGTTGAATGGATGTGGATAGAATCAGAGTGACTGTCACCATGCACGGTCTCTTGGTCATTCACCCGTCATTCGTATTCGACGCATTAAAATCCTCTTGAAAATATCTTGTCCTATTAGCTCACTTGGATGTTTGAGCAACACCAAGACTAGACGGACCGGGTTCGAGTCCACGAGTAGCCACTAATTTATGTTTGGTTAATTATGTTCCTAACAATAAACTACCCCGGGGACCAATTGCGAGCAATTGCATCAATTTTGAATTCCACAATCAAATTAAAACTGAAGCTGGTTATTGATTAGAGTGTACCTTGGTTCGTTGCAGGCCCCGCCGAGATTGAGTCTACTTCGACGCCAAGACTCCGACGCCGAGACTCCGACGCCGAGACTCCGACGCCGAGACTTCGACGCCGAGACTCGCCCGCGTTTCTCGTCGCTATCGGAATCGGGACACGGGCGCGTAATCTGTTACCTCGGTCGGCCGGGTCGTTTGCGTTCAACGTCAGCTAAGTGGTCTAGGGTTAGCGCTACAAGGCCTCACACAAACAAACAAACACACACACACACACACAACCAGTTAGGCAACAGGTATCTACAGGTCGCAGTCATCCACGAGCCAACGGGTCCACGAGCCGACGAGTCTTCATCTTCTGCATGGCATGTGGGCACCGCATGATTGCATGGCATGGGGACATGGCATGGGGAATCAGCTAAAGGGTGGGAGCGCTAGGTTAGGGCGTCGTGTTTTCTTAATGGTGGGTCGTATGCAGGGGATAAGTAAGGGAAAGCCCAAGTAGATCCCCTGTTCCATCGCGACGAGTGGGGTAACTGGCCTAAAGGGTGGGAGTAGGAAACTTAGCTCGGCAGGAGGCCTGCTGGTGGGGTTAGGGCAGGTGGAGGATATCGGGGATCCCGGGGCCCAACAGTTATAAATGGGAGGGTTTTTGTTAGGAGTAGGGCGTCGTGGGAGGCATTGCGGCGGTCGGGAATAGCCCAGTAGTATACCGTCCCTCTACGACGAGGAGGGTTTGCTGGCCTCAGGGTGGGTTAGGCCGTCGAGTCAACGAGTCTTCGAGTCTTCGAGCATCCATCAACGCCGTTCTCTACTCTAGGTCCCGAGGGTCAATGGCTTGCCTTCCCTCTTGGGTTTTCTCGGGAGGGTTTCGTACTAGGGAGGGTCGTGCTCGAACGTGTCCTGGAGGCAAGGGGGGATGATTGACGTCAAGCGATCCTCTTGTCTAATCACTCAGACACGATGGAGGGGAACAGGACCATCAGGATGGTCAACGAAGGGTTGGTGGGTAGCTACTTTAGCCGCAAGACAGAAGGTCTGCTTCGGCCAGCGTAGGGTGGGGTAACGTTACGGCTTGGGGTAGTTTTGCAGCTAAGTCCGCGTCTTCGAGCTCCCAGCTTCCAGCGTCAGCTTCGAGATTCACCAAAGTTCCTTTCCAGCCTTTCAGGTCAGCGATCGCATCTACGCCGAGGATCACGCCGGGAGACGCAGCAGGAGTCTGAGGAAGAACGTCACAAGATAGCTCACACACACACACTCACTTACACTCGAAGCGCTAATCCTACGACCTCTTTCCTCAACGTTCATTACGATTTCGCTTCCGTACCGTGATTAGTCGTGCGTTTATTCTGCGTTTATTCTGCGTTTATTCTGCGTTTATTCTGCGTTTATTCTGCGTTTATTCTGCGTTTATTCTGCGTTTATTCTGCGTTTTTACTGCGTTTTTACTGCGTTTTTACTGCGTTTATTCTGCGTTTATTCTGCGTTTATTCTGCGTTTATTCTGCGTTTTTACTGCGTTTATTCTGCGTTTTTACTGCGTTTATTCTGCGTTTTTGATGCGTTTTTACTTCGTTTATTCTGCGTTTATTCTGCGTTTATTCTGCGTTTTTACTGCGTTTATTCTGCGTTTTTGATGCGTTTTTACTGCGTTTATTCTGCGTTTACTCTGCGATTTTACTGCGTTTTTACTGCGTTTATGCTGCCGGCCCGTATAGCTGGCACGATCTGAACTGGAGGAATCGTGGTGGGAACGAGAGTTTGGAATCAGGAACTGTTGTGGTTGTCAAGTGTGAGATTGTAACAAATGTTGTGCCTTTAAATGTTCCTGTTTGTGTCAATGTTTGTGTTAATGTTTGTGTCAATGTTTGTGTCAATGTTTGTGTTAATGTTAATGTTTGTGTTTGTGTCAATTTTTGCGACTATGTTTTTGATTTTGTACCCGACTGTTCTAATTGAGTTTGATGTTATTTTTACAATTGCGTTCTGTTTCACTAACTTGTGTTCTTGTAATCCATGTCACAGGAACCTAATGACGGAGCCTTTACCTTTCAGCGCCTGATAATCAAATGCCAGACAATAACAAAAACTTTTTTGATTTCATTGTTGCGAACGTCAAGTGTCTTCGTGAACAATGCTACCAACACGACTGGCCGATTGTTGCATCAGCCCATGGCTACCAACTGGATCATCATCTCGGCAACAAAGATGGAACGGAGTGTAGAAGAGGGTTCTGGTTCGACTCCCAGTACCTAGCCAGTCGCCACGGCAACAAAGATGGAACGCAGTTTAGAAGAGGGTTCTGGTTCGACTCCCAGTACCTAGCCAGTCGCCACGGCAACAAAGGTGAGCCAACAAATAAACATTACAAATTATTAAACAAGTTGAGTCGAGACCGATGAAGCACTCTTGACTAGATTTACATAATAACCGTTGTTTGCTTCGGGAATATTTTGAAACTCTGTGCATCTCTTCCCGGTGAAATTTGTCAGCCCAACGTTTGTTTTATTTTTGTCCTTTGATTTGCAGCTGACCGCGCGAGGCTACAGAATCTGCACCCGTAACACTTGTCGCTCGAGACCAAAACGAAGAATGAAGATCGACATGCTGCTCGACTGACCGATGGTAAGCCAAGATTTTATCGGGATTTTCCACAATAAATCCGCTGCAGGAATCGATTCTTCCAACTTACCAGTGGTGTAGTCCTACATTTTTTTTGGGGTATACGCTGGGTTATTAGGCTATGAGTTCCAAATGCCGTGGTCATCACTAGGTTAGGTACTGGCTAGGTACTTCTAGTCTATTCACTAGTTATAGTTCATAGATAGTCCATTCCTATCAACACTAAAACTACTACTTGGTGTTGGGGTCGCTGCAATCGCGCTTTCCTCGGGTGGGTTGAATGAGTACGTTGACTGTTTGGAAAAACCATTGCATACCCATCCAGATCATACGAACCGCTACCATACACGGACTACCCACTTTTCGGAATAAACTTTGCTTTTCGAGTTTTTATAGTGCATGTTGTAGGGAGATTAAGAATTGTCGTTGCATAACGCATTTGAAAGTTTTGCAAAGTGTATTTACTGGGCGTATACCCTGTAATTTTTTTGGGTATACGCTCGGTGTCTAAAAGTTTTTTGGGTATACGGCTAATACCCGCGTACACCCTCGACTACACCACTGCAACTTACCTTGCACTAAACGAGTCCGTCCGTTGTGCTTTGCTCGTTTAAATTTCGCGTCTACCCGTCCCAGTGGCGTTGCAAGCCACTGTCGATCGTGACTAACGTGTTTCTGGTTTTGTCTGCAGTCGGCGGTTGTCATTCACGATTGAAGAAAGTGACGGTGAAGACCTCGAGGAACCTGAGCCCCCAGGCTTCCCCCGCGACAAGTGTCGTACGATGGAATATATTCGACAACAAAACTACAGGTACGCAACTGCATGGACGTAAAGCTCCCTGCTCCAAACCGTCACTTGAATTGTAAGCTGACATTTTAATTCGACATGAACATCGGTGAGAATGCAATCAACTGAGAGCGTACACAACTACTCTCTAGAAACTTTGTTCCCATTCGTGGAATCGACCCCCAGTTGTTAGCTTACGAGGCACATACTTGGACTTAGCCACAAAAAGTTGTTGCTAGCAACCGTCTAGCGGGAACATAATTGATGAACGGTTTGTCGTGTTAGAAACACCGGTTCTCGTTAGATCACCAAAGTTAAGCAACACTGTGCTGGGTCAGGTATTGGATGGGTGACCATCATACACATGACCAGTTCTGTTCGGGAGAGAGGTTGGAGGGATGTAAGTTAGTACAGCAACTTCACTCGCCTTGCTTATCAACCTCTCGACAGCATGGATTTGTGAAGGAATCCTGTTGATCGCGTTGTACCGTCCTTCGGAAGGGACGTTAAGCCGGTGGTCCCCTTGGTCTTCGACAGGAGTAGGCTACGTGCCGGCACCGAGTTTCCCCTCCTCCCTTCTAGGCTAGGTTAGGTTCATCATCATCATCCACTCATTCACCGACGCCATCAGACCAGTGCTGCATGGCACGTTGTCAAAACAGTGTGTCGTTAAACACCGCAAATAATAATAATAACATAGATGTGTTGCCTAATCTGCGGCCTTTCTTTTCACGCAGGTTTCCACTCTGCCTTGGTTTGGATGGAAAGCTGTCCGCGGTGGGACGTAATCCGATCTCCTACAAGCGACATCGAGACGTCTCTACAGCAGCGTCGATAGATGTAAGTCGGCATGCGAGCCTTCCAATACAAGTCCGTAATCTCTCGCCCTAGAATTGGCTTTTCAAAGACGTATCGCGTCAAAAACTGGATACATTTTGTCTCCGTCTAAGAGATATAATCCACAGGTTCATGACCAACGAACAAAGCTAATGATAGTTTTTAGACTCATGTCTACTTGATGTAAACTTAGCAATAGTTATATCAAAAACTATTTCAACTGGGTTTTGAATGCTAAGTGAAGAACAACTGAATTTCCCGACGTTTCGTAACTTGTACCTGTTACTTTATCAAGGGTTCAAGCAGTCCTGACAATACAAAATACATTAGTTTTTAAGTTATTGACCCTGATTATTTTCTTTGAATGCATTTAGGAAGCTTGAACTAGGAAATTGGAAAATTGTCAGGACTGCTCTAACCCTTGATAAAGTAACAGGTACAAGTTACGAAACGTTTTATACTTTACTAAGCTTTTAAAACCCATTTAAAATAGTTTTTCTACATAGCTAATGTTTTCCCAAGTTTGAAAACTGGTTTTGCGCAATTTTTCCCGAGTAAACGTCGCTGTCCGGAGCATGTTTTACTGAGTGCAAGAGTCGTCATGTACCTGGCAACGAGTCTAATATGACTTTATTCTGTTGTCTTCAGGTGAACTCCACGAGCCGCTGCTGGAATCGGCTTCCTCCGACGAGACCTTGCTTCAAGCCCTGGAAATTGTAGCAAGGACGCGCTGTGAGAGTTTTATCGGGGCTCTGAGGAAACGTGGGGCAACTTTTGTTTGTTAGTTAATATCTTTCATTGCTTGCTTTGCGGGGCTTAACGTCACGTCAGTTCAGAGGCTGTTCAAGTCTCGAGTTCGGGAAATATTCATAATTATTGATTAATTTGTGTGACATGAGAGAAGTTGAGAAAAATTTGGGGACAAGGCCATTGTTGTTAGACTTCCTGTCCAAGTTTTGGATTGTTGTAGGTTCTTGCTAGAGGCTGTTTCGTTCTTCACAGTTAGATTGGTTCGGTACCGAACCGTAGTAGGTTTGTTAGGTTTGTTAGGTTTGTTAGGTTTTGGTGTCGAATGGTTGTTTCTTTGTCGCTTTGTCCATCGTTGAGGGTCGCTGGAATTAGGTTAATTTGATCTTCTAGTTTTCATGTCCATTTTTTTTTGTCTTCTCTCATGTTGCGTTTTTCTCTTAGCTCGCCTTACGCCTAGAACATTTTGTAATATTGTGGTAAATAGAGCCAACATAAAATCATAGCAGATCGAGTCATAAGGGAGAGTAGAGTTTCCTCAGATGCTTTGAGATTCATGTGACCAAATTTACAAGCCATAGGACTTTATCGCTCGCCTGCATAATGTTCCTGTTTGCACCCGTGAGGCCCGCCTCGGACGTTCGTTTTTCATGGTTTTCGCGCGTCTTAAGTTAAGCTAATGCTGGGCGATTGATTATAATCTTCACAAATCACAGATTATAATCGGCCATGACCACTGACCTCACGGAACAAACGCTTGGAAATATCAAATGAATCACTCTCACAGTTAGCAAGATTTACGTGAACACAAACACGTGAATAGTAATTCAGATATTGTTAAACATTTGAATTGTATTTGATGGCGATATTATTGTCATTATATATATATATTGTGTTGTGATATAAAAATTTACAACCCTATAGCCTTTTAATTGGGATCCCTGGATGAAAAGAAATTTCACGAATTTGCGGTGCTTGTAAATCTGGAATTCCTGTAACTTCCACTTCCGAATTTTCCTTCCGCCTAAAGGTACCTCAGTATATTCTTATTATTGTACACATTAAGTTACTCAAGGTAGCAAGAAGTCGTATGTGTGTTGGGAATTAGACGCCGTTTAACCCCTTCAGAAAATCCTGCTGGTTTAGACATTCACGCTTCTCTGGTATGTTTATTATTTTAGTCGTAATTGTGTCCTTTTAATGCATTCTCAGTTTATAAGTAATTTTTGTGTGTTTTGATGTGATTTATTTTATTTGGAGCCTAGATTTAAATTGTTCTTGTATTTCTTTTAATTACTCGCAATATTTTTCATTTCTTTATGTTCGAATTTGCGCGAATGGCCTTAAATTACAAGGTCCATTGCTGGGTTCTTGATTGGCTTAGCGGGCATGATAGTAGCCTCCTAAGGGGTGTTTAAATGTCAGCCATGTTTAATCAGAATGTGCCGCTGGTTGGGCCGGACCCCTACAAGCAGCCCATTGAGATAGTCGAATTGAAACATCTTGTAAAATGATGACAACTTAACGAGGTTTCTTGAGGTAGAAGGAAATTTTGTGCCCGAATGTTCTAAATGGGTTTGAAATTATCCACGACACGATTTCTTGCTATCTTGAGTAACTAAACCCGGCTTCAACTTCCAAACGAAAACCTATTGATTGAATGATTGATTATTGGGGTTTAACGACGCACTGTTATACAACTGGGCATGCGGCACTGGTCTAATGGCGACGGTGAATGAGCGGATGATTATGAGGATGATGATTAATCTAACCTAGCCTAGAAGGGAGACGGGGAAACCAGGTGACTACACGTACCCTACTTCTGTTGAAAAGCTTGGACCACTGGCTTAACGTCCCTTCCGAAGGACGGTACAACGCGAACAACAGGATTCCTCCACAAATCCATGCTGTCGAGAGGTTGATAAGCAAGGCGAGTGAAGTTGCTGTACTAACTTTCATCCCTCCAACCTCTCTCCCGAACAGAACTGGTCATGTGTATGATTGTCACCCATCCAAAACCTGACTCAGCGCAGTGTTGCTTAACTTTCATCCCTCCAACCTCTCTCCCGAACAGAACTGGTCATGTGTATGATGGTCACCCATCCAATACCTGACCCAGCGCAGTGTTGCTTAACTTTCATCCCTCCAACCTCTCTCCCGAACAGAACTGGTCATGTGCATGATGGTCACCCATCCAATACCTGACCCAGCGCAGTGTTGCTTAACTTTCATCCCTCCAACCTCTCTCCCGAACAGAATTGGTCATGTTTATGATGGTCACCCATCCAATACATGACCCAGCGCAGTGTTGCTTAACTTTCATCCCTCCAACCTCTCTCCCGAACAGAACTGGTCATGTGTATGATGGTCACCCATCCAATACCTGACCCAGCGCAGTGTTGCTTAACTTTCATCCCTCCAACCTCTCTCCCGAACAGAACTGGTCATGTGTATGATGGTCACCCATCCAATACCTGACCCAGCGCAGTGTTGCCTAACTTTGATCCCTCCAACCTCTCTCCCGAAAATACCTGACTCAGCGCAGTGTTGCTTAACTTTCATCCCTCCAACCTCTCTCCCGAACAGAACTGGTCATGTGTATGATGGTCACCCATCCAATACCTGACCCAGCGCAGTGTTGCCTAACTTTGATCCCTCCAACCTCTCTCCCGAACAGAACTGGTCATGTGTATGATTGTCACCCATCCAAAACCTGACCCAGCGCAGTGTTGCTTAACTTTCATCCCTCCAACCTTTCTCCCGAACAGAACAGGTCATGTGTATGATGGTCACCCATCCAATACCTGACTCAGCGCAGTGTTGCTTAACTTCGGTGATTTAACGAGAACCGGTGTTTCCAACACGCCAAACAGGGAGTACCCCCCCTTCATTTTCTCGCAAATAAATGGAAACCAAATTTTTTTATTGTTATGTCTGTTTCGTTCAGTACATCACGTATTTTTGAAGGCTAGAGCTTATGAGTTTTGTAGGCTTTTTCTCATTTTTGTCCAGGGCTGGGCCAAAAATTTAGACCATCACAGATCGAAAGCCCATCACGTACTCTATCATCTGTAAAAATTTCAAGGGAGTAGCCCCCCTTCATTTTCTCGCAAATAAATGATAACACAAATTTTTTTATTGTTAGCCTGTCTCGTTCAGTACATCACGTATTTTTGAAGGCTAGCGCTTATGAGTTTTGTAGGCTGTTTTCTCGTTGCGCTATGTTGAGTTGGTGCCTTTAGATGGCGTTTTAGATTTTGCGAGCTAAGTATCCACTAGTGCTCACGGTGTGGTACGGCTGAAAAAACTAGTGACCGCAACACCTGTCGAAACTTCGCAGACAGTAGGGTTATGTCAACGACATTAACGCCGGTTAGACAAGCATTGAGAAAAATGATTCACCAGAAATGTCGAGGAATTTATTATCCTAATACCAATAACACAATTAAACGTTTTCCAGTGCCTGACGACAAAGTGAAATGGGACATCCGGTTTGATGATTACATCCATGTCAAATACACTGACAAGTCTTTGCTGGGTAAACCTTGCGCAGACTTGGAAATTGGCCATCCCAACTTTCAGCCACTTTGGAACCTAATCGACGGTCCAGTTAATAGAGCTAGTTTCTCGTCTGTCTATCAAATCGTACAAGAATATCCACAGAATATCGGTGGTCGCACGGGAATTTCCGGGAGAGGATGCCTTGGTCGTTGGGGACCTAACCATGCAGCAGATCCAATAGTTACCCGATGGAAGAGGAAAAGTAATGGTGATATCGAACATCACGTTGCCTCTGGTGATCCAATACTTCAGTTTGTCAGCATTCAGCGGAAAGACTGTGGTGAATGGGCAATTCCTGGAGGTATGGTCGATCCATTCGAAATCGTAACGACTACTTTAAAACGAGAGTTCATGGAAGAGGCTTTAAACTCCTTAGAATTCATTCCAAGTGACAGAGAAATCATCCAGAAGAGTATTGATAAGTTCTTCAGTGGAGGAACAACAATCTATGAAGGTTACGTTGACGATCCAAGAAACACAGACAACGCTTGGATGGAAACGGTAGCAATGAATTTTCACGACTCGACTGGTGATACAGTTGGATTCGACTTGAATGCGGGCGATGATGCAGCAAAAGTTCGATGGATTGACATTTCTAAGGAGCTGGTTCTTTATGCTTCACATATTGACTTCATTTCAGCAGTGGCACATGAGAGGAAAGCACATTGGTAATTTACGTAAAGGTTCGTTATAGGTCCTCGTATTATATGGTCGTCATTCCTGAAATGTAGCAAAGTTTTATTTCTTTAAAGAACTACTGCTGCTTTAGAATTTACAAAAAACTGAACTGCTAGTTATGCTTTATATCGACAAAACAACGACTATTTTTATATTGTACTATACTAGAATGACATGAACTGATAAATAAATAAATAAATAAATAAATAACTACATCAATTAAATATACGTATCTGACTACCTATATACCAATTTATACAGAGTATAGGAAATAGGAAATTATCATCACAAAGCAAATCCCTAGCCAATGCTGCTCTGAAGATAAGTGATCTTATTAAAAACTAAAGGTAGGTAATGTGGACTTGGCAGCGGCTCATTTTTGAGAACACTTGCAATGGCACACCTGGCTAAAATCTCTTGCCAAGTGGGTAAACATAATCACATACATTCTCTAGTTATAAGTTACGTTTCGATTTTAAATAAAACTTATTATCGCTGATAATAATCGCAAGAAAATGAGTAACAAAAATAATTAATGTGTTTTGTACTGAGTTATAGTAATCGAAGACATAGCTGCAAACGCTAATGCAAATAAAAGTCTGTATGCATTATCTACAGTATTAGCGTTGAGTGCAGGTTATAGGTAGAGTTTCAACGTCAATGTTACAGTCTCTGCGTGAAAGATGGCCGCCAAATGACTACCTTACCAACAAAAATGCAGATTACCGGAACATCACGTTAAGTGGAGCCACTGTCGTATGAAATTGAATTTCGATATTTCTCGTAGATTACTCGCTTTTTAATATCGTTACGTGTATATCAATCGTTGAGGTAAAAATTGACGGAGAATTTTTGAGCATGAAAAGTTTCAAAAGCGAATTAACCTACGAGAAATATCGAAATTAAAATTCATACGACAGTGGCTCCACTTAACGTGACGTTCCGGTACTCTGCATTTTTGTCGGTAAGGTAGTCATTTGGCGGCCATCTTTCACGCAGAGACTGTAACATTGACGTTGAAACTCTACCTAGAACCTACACTCAACGGTATTAGTTTACAAATTGCATTGCTTACGTAACTTTTTTTCTTTTTGTTACGTCAATTTAACCTCTAGGCGTCGTGAGAAAAAGAATCTCTCTTGGACTTGCTTGTGAAATATTACGATAATTGAAGCTAAAGCCGATCTAAGCTGACCACTAACGTCAAAGCATGATACATTGTGCTGATGGAAGACTTGCTTTACTAAATTTGCTTTTAGAATCGAGACAATCTTAAAAAGTCAGATTGATTGAAGGCAACAATTCGTCAACAATGCTCGATTGCTTGTTTAAATGAAGTCGATTGAACGTTTGGTCCCCCGTTAAATAATACCTAGCTTTGGTATAAATCTCGCAGCAAACTAGAACCCTTGACTTCATTCCTGGTACACACCCATTTCAATACCAAGAAAAATTGCAAAACTTTTTTGTTGTTGAGGTAACTTTAGTGTATTCAGATAACTCAATGGTTCAGGTGGTATTTTTAGCCAATTGCCAAAGTACAATTTTCAGCAAATCATTGAGTGATTCAATTTCAATTTTTTCCATCATAATTTCGATGGTGACCAGCAATAATTTTGAACTGTACCAATACGTCCTACATGGCGTTCTGGCACCTACGAATGGTATATCAAATATCCTAACCTCTAAATCTCCACTTGTCGAAAGTGAGCATCAATTTGTTTATAGTAAAAACGTCATTTTTTTGACATTTCGAACTAAATGGGTTTTAAATTTCAAGATGTAACATTTTTCTTTGTTGTTTTACATCTCTCTTTTAAGATCCAAGCGTTTCTCTAGCTCAAATCTAAATTCACATCAATAATTAGGTGACAAACAACCTTTTAATTGTAGTCCTGTCACCTGGCATACCTTTCGCTGCACAAGCCAAGCCTGTCTCGCATGCAGAACCTGAATTTCTGCACGCTTCCGTCTATAAATCTTCGGTAGCTACACAAAACTGAGGCCGTATCTCTGCGAAATGTGCGGTGTGTGGGTGGAGGCCACCGCAAGCAGCAACGGCACGTCGTTGGGGTCGAGGTCTAGGGATGAAGTCAACAACTGCATGCTGCAGAACTCCGTCGACAGTAGCAGCTCTGCTAACGCGTGGCTACGTAGTAGCAGCTCCCTCAACTTGCTCTCAAGGTGCGACAGGCACTGCAACACGGAGATCGGTTTATTTTTTAGGAACACCGGTTCTTGTGAGATCACAGAAGTTAAGCAAAACTGAGCTGAGTTAGGTATTGGATGAGTGACCATCATACACATGACCAGTTCTGTTCGGGAGAGAGGTTGGAGGGATGAAAGTTAATCAACACTGTTCTGGGTCAGGTATTGGATGTGTGACCATCATACACATGACCAGTTCTGTTCGGGAGAGAGGTTGGAGTGATGAAAGTTAAGCAACACTGCGCTGGGTCAGGTATTGGATGTGTGACCATCATACACATGACCAGTTCTGTTCGGGAGAGAGGTTGGAGGGATGAAAGTTAAGCAACACTGCGCTGGGTCAGGTATTGGATGGGTGATCATCATACACATGACCAGTTCTGTTCGGGAGAGAGGTTGGAGGGATGAAAGTGAAGCAACACTGAGCTGGGTCAGGTATTGGATGTGTGACCATCATACACATGACCAGTTCTGTTCGGGAGAGAGGTTGGAGGGATGAAAGTTAGTACAGCAACTTCACTCGCCTTGCTTATCAACCTCTCGACAGCATGGATTTGTGGAGGAATCCTGTTGTTCGCATTGTACCGTCCTTCGGAAGGGAAGGGGAATATATATTCTGATCAATGACGCAGGCAACTTTGTCAAAACGTAAAATCTTGACAAGTGCCCCATGCAATGCCGGTTTTTTTGGTAAGATGTACTCTCTCTTTCCGTCTTCACTACAACAATTACCCAGTCTCTTGGCACGCTATTCACATAATGGTAAGCAACTAGAGGCTGTATCCTTGCAGTTGGTACTCATATAAAACTGATCTGAACCGCACAAGAGCAACTCACGTGATGTGGCGGAGTCTTGAGTCGACATAATAGAGCGACAGACTCGAGCATGTTGGCCACCAGCTGCGACATCCCGACTCTAACCCCGAAATTTCCGGGGCGGTCAACGACGTACGTGTGGCTAGAAACAAGGTGCACCTCCCTGCGGAAAAAGGGATGGGGCTGTGTTATCGGGAAAATTGTCAAGACTTCTCTAATCTAGTTAAAACTAGTGCTAAGGCTAAATCAAGTAGACATGCATCTAAAAACTATCAAAATCTTTCGCTAACAAATCCTCGGCTTTAAGAAAAACTATATAAACTGGGTTTTGAATGCTAAGTAAACGGCTACTAAATTTCCCGACGTTTCGTAACATATACTAGTTACTTCTTCAGAGGTTTGAGCAGTCCTGACAATGTTCCTATAACTTTTTCCGATTAACTTTTGTTATCGGAAAATTGTCAGGACTGCTCAAACCCTTGAAGAAGTAACTAGTATATGTTACGAAACATCGGGAAATTTAGTTGTTCTTTACTTAGCATTCAAAACCCAGTTCAAATAGTTTTTGTTAAAACTAGTGCTAAGGTTACATCAAGTAGACATGAGTCTAAAAACCATCATAAATTCTCGGCTTGCTTACCACGTCTGCGTGTCCGCCACGAGGCAAACCGCTTCCGTCACGTCCGCCCCCAGCGCTGATGACCGCGCCCCCAACTGCAGGTCCCTGCGTAACTCCGCCTCCCAGCCGAGGGGCGGAGCTACGCAGCCTTGCAGCAGCAAGTCGGGGACGTAACGCGGTGAAGCTCCGCCCAGTAGCGACCCGGCGAGCCCGACGTAGCGGTGATCTGGCACCTGGCAGCTGGAACAGAGACAATGAGTCTCAAAGGCTCCATTTCACATTTATACAAAGTGGTACAAAACACCGGTTAAAATTAAGGCATTGAAATGGGGTTAGTTTTAGAAATGTACCCCAACTAGGGGTTGAAAAAGGCAAATGTGATTGAATATGAAATTATAACTTTTTTTTGTTTATCTTTGAAGACAGTTTTTAGATTCCTTTGCAGATCCCAGTGAGTGATAATACATTATTTACACCATCAAAACATCAAGAGCCATTAGAAGCGAATCCTTCAATTCCAACATATTTCTTTATAGCAATGATTGTTTGTTTCTTTTATTTACCTTGGTACAGCTATTCGATGTAAATACATTTTAACATTAATACTCACATAATTATTCCTTTTCAAAATTTTTAAACAATTCTTTCCTAAAATGTAATATTGATTTTGTATTCCAAATTATGCCTCCTAATTTATCATACTCATTCACGCCTTTAGTCAAAGTACTATTTAATTTTACTGATTTAACAAATATATTTATCTCATTTCTAATATCACGGCTAGATCATGACTTATTTCAAGTTCAGAGAAAGTTGGGAGAAGTTTGATCAGGGTCAATGACACTTGAATCACTTGGATTCTCTCACCTGGGGACTTGTAGTTCCAGGAGATGCAGATCCCCAAAGCCAAGATCCTTAACTCCAGCGTCTTCCGAGTCCATTCCGCACCGCCTTCCAACATCCTCTGATCGTTCAAACATCGAACACGAAGCCTCCAGACTCAAGTCCCCGACCACGTCACTTTCCAAGGTCCCAACCTTCTCCAACCTTGACCTCTGCGATGCTGCCAACCCGACCACCTCACAATCACGCTTAGAATACAAACACTTTTTACAACTGAAGAACTCCCTCCTCGTGCACGGCACCGTTCCTTCGTTCCTTCGTTCCCTAAGCAACGTCTTGCACCGATCGCAGAATATCTCCGTATGACAGGCACCCGATTCAAATGAACTCAGACTCGATTTGCCGATGTTTTCAGTCTTGAAACTCCCAAGCTCCGCCTCTAAATCTATCAACGACGGACGAACGGTCACGACCTTTGGCTCCGCCACGTTTTCGTGACCAGACAAATTCGAGTTGAAAAACGACCGACGTTTCCCTTTAACTTCGACGTCGTCGCCGACTAAGAAAACTACTTCGGGTTTTAGCGACAGGTCGTTGCGGGCATCCGGCGCTGCCGTTTGCTTCTCGGCTTCCAGACGCCTGGAAAGCCGGGGCTCGAAGGTCTCACGATGAAATAACACGGCGGAAGTTGGAACACGGCACAGAGCGGTCACTTTTTCTGCGATAGTGTCCGAAGAAATGTGATCTACGTTCGATTCAGTCTTACGTTGGTTCAGTCCAATGTTCTCCATCGTTGCCAGCTCCTCGATGTTCGGGTAAATGCCGAGATGTTTGCGGCAACTCGTCGATCGTTTCATGCTCCGCGGCGTCGAGGTTTGCCGGCAACGATCGTCGTGGCAACCGTCGCGTTTTTCAACGTCGATTTCACTCTCGACAGAAGCCGAGGGACGATCGAAGGTACGCAGGCCTTCGATCGAATCAAAGTCACTCTTTAATCTCTCTAAACAATCGGCCTCTTTCCTCCGCTCGCTGTCCCCAGCGACGTCTTCGCTCTCCCATTCCGCCCGCGCCGCCGACCAAAAGTTCCTGCCCTTACCGTTTCTCTCGCGCTTGCAACGCTCCATCTCTTTGTTCAAAATATCCACGGTAACGTTCAGCCGCTTCTGAACGTCGTCCGCACAGAAAACGATCTCCGGCTTCCGTTTCTCCGGCGTCAGACAAACCGTGAGCAGCGGGGAGACGAAGTTCGTCTCCGCGGAGCCGAGACTTTCGTCCGAGAAGCACCGCTGCGGCGAGGTACAGTCCGCGAGCGAGACGTCCAGCAGCGTCTGGGAGCTCGTGCCCAGGTTCGAGCCGAGATCGAACGATCGCGATATCGCCGGCGATGTTTCATCAGCGTCGTAGCGCAAGCCGACCGCTTCCTTGACTTCGCCGCAACGGATGAAGTACGAGACGATCGAGAGCAACTTGTTGACGCAGTCTTGCTTGCGACCGGCGCTCGTGATCACCGTCTTGGCCGTCTTGCCCGGAGACCCGAGCGCTCCGTGAAGGTCGCCCAGTTGCGCCCACAACGGGTTGTACGGGTGGCTCTTAGAGAGGTCGCTCAGCTGCGGGGGGTTGACGTTGGTCAGGAATTTATTGATTGCATGGGTTATTTGAGATCAGCTGGCTGGATCCTATGCTCTATCCAGGTTATTTGAGATCAGCTGGCTGGATCCTATGCTCTATCTAGGTTATTTAAGATCAGCTGACTGGATCCTATGCTCTATCCAGGTTATTTGAGATCAGCTGGCTGGATCCTATGCTCTATCCAGGTTATTTGAGATCAGCTGGCTGGATCCTATGCTCTATCTAGGTTATTTGAGATCAGCTGGCTGGATCCTATGCTCTATCCAGGTTATTTGAGATCAGCTGGCTGGATCCTATGCTCTATCCAGGTTATTTGAGATCAGCTGGCTGGATCCTATGCTCTATCCAGGTTATTTGAGATCAACTGACTGGATCCTATGCTCTATCCAGGTTATTTGAGATCAGCTGGCTGGATCCTATGCTCTATCCAGGTTATTTGAGATCAACTGGCTGGATCCTATGCTCTATCCAGGTTATTTGAGATCAGCTGGCTGGATCCTATGCTCTATCCAGGTTATTTGAGATCAGCTGGCTGGATCCTATGTTCTATCCAGGTTATTTGAGATCAGCTGGCTGGATCCTATATTCTATCCAGGTTATTTGAGATCAGCTGGCTGGATCCTATGCTCTATCCAGGTTATTTGAGATCAGCTGGCTGGATCCTATGTTCTATCCAGGTTATTTGAGACCAGCTGGCTGGATCCTATGTTCTATCCGGGTTATTTGAGATCAGCTGGCTGGATCCTATGCTCTATCCAGGTTATTTGAGATCAGCTGGCTGGATCCTATGCTCTATCCAGGTTATTTGAGATCAGCTTGCTGGATCCTATGTTCTATCCAGGTTATTTGAGACCAGCTGGCTGGATCCTATGTTCTATCCGGGTTATTTGAGATCAGCTGGCTGGATCCTATGCTCTATCCAGGTTATTTGAGATCAGCTGGCTGGATCCTATGCTCTATCCAGGTTATTTGAGATCAACTGGCTGGATCCTATGCTCTATCCAGGTTATTTGAGATCAGCTGGCTGGATCCTATGTTCTATCCAGGTTATTTGAGATCAGCCGGCTGGATCCTATGCTCTATCCAGGTTATTTGAGATCAGCTGGCTGGATCCTATGTTCTATCCAGGTTATTTGAGATTAGCTGGCTGGATCCTATGTTCTATCCAGGTTATTTGAGATCAGCTGGCTGGATCCAATGCTCTATCTAGGTTATTTGAGATCAGCTGGCTGGATCCTATGCTCTATCCAGGTTATTTGAGATTAGCAGTTGCAAGTGACTCACTGATTGTGGCATCACGCTGACGGAGCTTGCTGCCGTGTGCGGTGGTGGAGAGTTCGGTGGCCAGACGGAGTTGACCCAGCCAAGGTGATGAGTTAGAACACCTGTCACCAGAGTGCTCACAAAGCTGAGTGCCGCGGAGGGAGATCAAAGTAGCATTAGCAATTTAATCGGCTGGTCAATTCTGAACCAGTGAATTACAACTTTACACCCAAATTTACTGAAGTTTAGTTTAAACTCGGCTTTGTGGACACGGCATATTCAAATTTTTGAGAAGTTTTTACAGTTTCTAATAATTAAATACTTTGTGCATTGCAAGCATTTGCAATTTAAATCAGATTTGCAAATATTGTTTCAGTATAAATCCATAAATAAAATGATTACGCAAAGGTAGAAATGTTATGATAAGTTTTTCGGTTTTGCTCTGCATTGAAGAGGTTTGTGGCCCTAGAACGGGTCTCACGTCTCCACGTTTCAACAAGGCATATCAAGTGATCTTCAAGAAACGTCGATCAAGAAACGTCGAAACGTCGAGACCCTTTCCAGGGCTACAAACCTCTTCTGAAAAACATATAACATCAAACCATGGCTCTGAAAATAACCACTCAACCAAAGATAGAAATAACATTAATATGTCAGTTCCCATATTGACAAGCTTCGCTCTCTTACAAGTTGGTAGCCTTGGTGTCCAGCGTAGCAATCAGCTGACACAGGTCTTGCAAGAAGCCGGCAGCAAGGCAATGCTGACCGCCGGCACCGAGACAGATCCACATGGGAGTAGCCAGCCTCGGCAGACAGAGGAGATCATGGAACGAACGTTGCATCTCCTGCCAGCCTTCGTGAACAACGTGCACGAACATCTCCTTGCGCGCGTACGCTCTTTCAACTGACAGTCGCAGACGCTCGACCATCGTTTCAACGACGGAGATGTGTTCGAAGATGAACGCTTCCATGTCTCTGGAAAGTTAACGTGTTAACGATTTGTTAATTTGTTATTTGCTCGGCAACAGCTCGGTAATTAACTGTCTGTTAAGTAGTTAGCGTAACGCTGAAAAAAAAGTACCAAAGGTCTACCAACAATTGACAAAGCATGATAAGCACGAGTACAAGCACCAGCGACGTAGAGATCGTTTTAAATCTACGTTGAGTTCAATAATAATAATAATAATAATAATAGTTTATTTATCACAATTGGCCGCTGTTGGCATGAGACATGTCGATATATATATATACAATTCACAATTCACATTGTACAAGACAAAAATTCGTCAAATGTTTTGAATCTGGCGGTTTACTGAGTAGGCTTTCGCTCGGCTATCACTTGTGTTTTCAGCAGAATCCATACAAGATTATATTGACGTATATAAAACGCTTACGGGAAGATTTCAACAAAGTTATGTTTATTTTTGCTTGTTGACTAGTTCCTTAAAGTAGCAGTGAGTTAGCAACGGTTGTTGACATCTGTACAAGCAAATAATCTAGAAACGGAGAACTCGTAAGTCAGAAAAGATCGCCTGCCTTGTTTGTTGAGAAAATGCGATGTGATTGGTTTGGCAAAAGTTGGATTAAACATGGCAACATTTTTAAATGCTCTGCATAGTGAATTGTGTGCAGTCCCATAGGATAACTAAGTATTAACTTTCATCTGCACTATGCTTGTGCTTATTGCTATGTCAATTGTGTGCAGTCCCATAGGATAACCAAGTTTTAAGATCCTTGTGTGCTATGCTTGTGCTTATTGCTATGTCAATTGTGTGCAGTCCCATATGATAACCAAGTTTTAAGATCCTTGTGTGCTATGCTTGTGCTTATTGCGTAGTGAATTGTGTGCAGTCCCATATGATAACCAAGTTTTAAGATCCTTGTGTGCTATGCTTGTGCTTATTGCTATGTCAATTGTGTGCAGTCCCTTAGGATAACTAAGTTTTAACTTTCATCTGCAATATGATTGAGCTTATTGCTATGTCAATTAGGGTCAGATATTAGGGTCAGATGGACCTTATGTCAATCTATTTAGGGATCCAATTTACCATTCGAGTAAAATGCTGATTGTATTTCACTCACCTGCGCTGTTCCTCTGTCAACGTTACGATGACGCAAAGACCGAGCCGCGTGCGACGATGACCGACAGCAGCGGCGGCGGCACAGTCCCCGTTGCTGCCGTGAGCCAGCTCCAATGAAGTGCTCATACTACGCATCCATCGTCGCTGAAGGCTGGACAAACTGCCGCCCGACTGCCCCACCGAACCCAAGCCTATAAGATAAAACAAAGCAATCGTTTACTATTAGAAACATTAATAACCTCTCAACAACTGGTACCTATAAATGATCTATTGTCAAGCAGCTCAATTGGTTAGAGCAAAACATGCAACTAGGGGATATCGGGATTTCCCCTTTGGGCACCAATTACTGAGGGGTTATTAGTGTTCGTAATAATAAAATACTTTGCACATTTAAATCACATTTTAAAACGTGGCAATAGCTTCAAAGTAGTTTGGATACTTGGCTAGGACAACAGCATGGGCCTCCAGTATCGTGATAGTTTGACACATGAAAAATATCCAGAGGTGATAAAGGATTTTGTTGATTCGCTGATGTTTTCTACAACGGATCGAAGACCAGCAAGCATTACGTGTAACGATGGTAAAGCCGGTGGCAAACCGGGATGATATCCGTACGCATATTTCTCCGTCGTTGCTCTTGTTTGACTCACTGTTTCGTGAGCTCGCCGGGCTGTTTAGCGGAGTCCACGACCCAACGCTGGAAACGGAACGTAAAGAAAGATCGCAGCCGAACCCGCTGTCTCCGGCGGAGCTTTGCGGGACATCGCGGGCGCAGCTTTCCGCTTCGGAGCCGCTCATCGAGTTCAACGAGCTGCCCAACGAGTCTTCCAGGCTACAACAGAGCCACGTTTCAGTGAACGATGGAGATTTTACTAAGATATTTCTTTAAGGTATTGCTATAGAATATGACCGACATCTGAAACGGGCGATGCACGACCTGTCTATTAGACAATTAAAAAAAGGCCGTGTTGGCAATTTTTGTTGATGGTTTTTATCCTGCAAATACTTTAAGCAAAACCTAGTGGAGAGGAGTCATGCAAACATTTTCTGCATTCCCTTTGTTCCTAAACTGACGAAGACTTTTATGCCGAAACTTTGAACTTTCGATTTCTTTTACCATCACACTCCCAACTAATTTAAGTTATTTGTTACTAATTATTAGTTATGAACTTCTACTAAGTTTAATCACCTTCCTACTCATATAAGATGCAAGGAAGACGACGCAGCCTTTCAGTCAAAGTCTTAAACTGTTTTTAATAGCAAACCCTTTCTACTCAACAGCTGAGTATTTTTATATAAAATCTTAATTTATTATATTTTAATTTTATTATAATGACTTGTTTATATGTTTTACTGACTATGTTTATATCATCTATGTATGATCAACTCAAACAATAAACAACATTTACTATCCAATTATTTACATAAGAATTTTGCATGGTTCCTATAATAAATACCAATCCGATATCTAAAGATCCATCAGTTAAGATAATAAACCTGCTTATGTTATCTCTTATTACCATCCATATATATATTTATTATTTAATTATGTTATAGTAACCTACGTTATCTTTAAATTATGATATTTAATTAGTAAGAGTTGCGTTCATTCTTTCCTCTTCCCCGTTACCTACACCAGCTTTTCTGCACTTTATCAAATTAGCATCTTGTGCTGGCACGTTTATAAAATTGTCCATTACCTCTTTACAATTGACCTACAGATGACCTCTTTACAATTACCACTTGAAGGTACTGTCACACATTTCTCTCCCTTTTAAATTTTATGAAACACACGACGCACTTTCCAAAATATGTCACTTTCTCGAAGTTTCAAGGCAAGCAGATTGTTTTTACCTGGATCGTCTTTTGCAATGGCTGATTTCTGAAGATGGGAATACTTTTGTGCACATAAGTCTATTTGGGTTTGCCATAGAGTGGACCTTCATAGCAGTCCCTCTAAAAGTCATGGCCACAGCACCAAACATCATCTCACCAATGAGAGTGGCATCAGCACTTGGTTTTGTATACTAGATGTGAAAAAATGGTATTAGTGATAAGAAGCAACAGATTTGGCAGGAAAGTAGGTAATTGAGTAAGCAAGAGAGATGATATGATTGACCTGTCCATTCAGTGGAGTAAGGACATACCTGATAGCCAAAGCCGTTGGTTACTTCGACGAATGAATCCGTTTTGTTCTTATCGGCCTTTTGACGACTCGCAAAGCCAAGTTTGCACGCCTTCTCCATTACTACTTTCTGAACAGCTTGAGAATCGAACAAAAGTTTCCGACCTCTCCAATCGCATTCTCTGAACAGAAGCACCCTGATTTGGTCCTTGTTGAACGCAAAGGGTTTCCATGATGACCTAGAAATATATTAAACGGTATTTCATTCACATCTTGTGAATTACGTATGGCCAAATAAATATTAATATATATTCTAGTGCATGCCAAAATAATTTCATTGCGTTGTATAGGTCAATGCATTGAATTTTGTTCCTGATCATGTCACTGAAAATAGCTGAATGAAAACATCTGCCACAGCAATCCAATAACCTCAAAATTCTAATAAAACGTGATTAAGAGTTCGTAAGAGTGGGTAAAAATTGGGTACCTTTCATTCTTTTCGGCACTTAAATTGCTTTGGTTTCTATTAAATTTCCTAGTCGAAAATAAACGACTTAGCAATGCCATTTAAATGAGAACAACCCAGCCAAGTTACGTTTGGGTTGGCCCTGGATCTGTGCAGCTCGAAGCACAGTTCACATCTTCACACGATAACATTTTCACTTTCTATGAGTAAATTTGGTTCAAATAATTAATCTATCTCGGAAGATAGGCTAAAACTGTAAACACAATCACGTCCTGTGCTCTCACAAGGCTGGTCATATGATTATTTGTCATGAACCGTTTGCCTGCCATACTGGCATTCGGCCAGACGGAACGTGGGTAATGACGTCACGCTCTCAGGTCATGTGCACCGAGCAGACAGTGACGTCACAGAAAAGAAGGTGTATGTCTGTGCCGTCAGAGGGCACTAGTTGCATTGTTATTTGGATAAATATTAAAAAAACTGAAAAAAAAAAAATGAAAATTGAAAATTAAGAACATTGAAATTGTTTCAGCAACCAGCAAGCTGTGAACGAAATCTAAATAAAATTCAACTTTTTCTTATTTAAGCGTAAATAAATTGCAAAGTAGCTTGTTTTTGTCTGCGCAAAACGCTTTTTTACATTTAAAACCATGAAAAAACGGTTAAAAAATGTGTATATTTACTGTATTAACCACTGTACATAACTTAGAATAGGAGTTTGTGCTCAAGAAAATGCCTAAAAGTAGGAACACTTGCTGCAAAGCTGAAATCACAGGTCAACACCGTTTTGCGTTAGCATATTCAACTGTCAAACTCAAATAACTGCAAAGTTTAAGCACCAAAATGTTAGCAAAAAAATAGAAAATAACAAAGGACAAATATTTTGCGTTTTGGCTTTTGCTGCTAAATCTGCTTGCACTGATTTTTTTATTGATAATTGATATAAATAATCATCAAGCAATAAGTACAATTAGGTAATTAGTATGTGTACATGTTTCCCGACATCTAATTAATCAGTTATTGTCTTTCAATTAGCGAATTTCAAACAAAAAAACACAGTACGAATGACATTATCTCTTTTCAATTAAAGTTTTCCTTTCTTAGCAGCGAAGACTTTCACTCTCGACTGCAAACACAGACACCAGTTGAACTTGATCAACTGGTGGCGACCAATCCTGTGAAAGGTTATTATTGTCCCAACCAATGGGCGAGATGACATCTTCGAAGATGCTCCTGACGCCAGACAGAAGAGTGATTGCCAATGCACGGCCGACGAGACGCGTACCACACCTAAAAATTATGCTGATCGCTTTTTTTTTTTTTTTTTTGTAACCATAGAGTTGTCTGAGACGGCCGAGAGATGGCGGGCAATGTTTAGTAAATGCCATGTGAAAATTGTGCTTGCGTATAATACAGTTATTTATGATTTTTTCTAAGAATTTATCTAAAAAACAACGAGTATTCCCTAACCAGACATTATCAAGTTATGTTCCTTTCTCTAGTTTTACCCAAAACGGATTTTGCACCGAATTATATACATGATTGTTTTTAGACTCATATCTATTTGATTTATTCTTAGCACTAATTTTAACAAAAACTATTTGAAATGGGTTTTGAATGCTAAGTAAAGGACAACTAAATTTCAAGGGAAATTTCTAGCCCATTTTAAACAATTTTTCTTCATATATATATTTATTTGCAATCAATTGTACCCAATGTTTACATAATTTTCAACAAATAGCTTGTTCTTATCTGATAAAATGATCCTGTTATCTCAATGAACGATCGATTACCAAATAAACAGTTTAGTTTTTAAGGTATTTTCTAAATTCAAATCGTAAAAATGATCTCACACTAGCAATAATAGCATCGACCGATACAGCTCAAAAGCTAAAAGAGATTAAGTTTGGACTTATAATTAGATAAAACATTAAAACTATTACTTAACTCAGTTCAGTGAAATTAATTGACTTTCATATTTAAAAAAATATATATTTACACTCAACGAATTTACTGTCAATAGCTTCTAGTCGTAAACAACTGCTAGTCGCTTTAAATGCATGATTGATTTGACATATAACTGCTTCGCATTTATAATTAGCATAACCAATCAAGTAATTAGTAACACAATTGCTAATTAATTAGTGATACGTTCATTCCTATTGTCTTCCGATAGCAAGGCATGCTCGATCACAGGCCACCCGATCAGCACTTTATTAGCACATTATCAGCCTTTTTTGAAACAGAATAATATTTATACAATTAATTGTTCGAGTATTCTCTCCAATTCTTCCATTCACTTCCCCTTCTTTATCAATTCCCTGAAACTTTTTAAAATTTTCATCCTTTTTTCGTAGAACACATTACCAATCCATTTCTTTCCTATATAACTTTCCTAGAAATATAAATTCTTGCCCATTTCTACCTGTAAACCAAGAAGGCTGGAACGTCGTTCTTCTGTTTTGCTGTTTTGTTGAGTTTTGGACAGCAAAACAGAAGAGCGACGTCGCAGCCTCCATAGCTCTGTGCTCTAATCCAAGTCTAGTTCCCGAACGGTGTATACGTGTGATTTGCCATGGCAGTAACTGGGTCATCATGCCAGTGAGGCATCCGACATTTTGAGGTGAAAGTTTAACATGTCTTGCACTTGTGTAAGGTGAACCAGTCGCTCGATGGTATAATCTCGGCGCTGGCTAAAAGATGCCCAAAGAGGTTTCTAGGTCTATGGAAAAGTGGAGGTGTGTGCGTGCGAATGAAAGTGAAATTTCAAGAGTGGGGATTTGGAATTGGTATAAAGCGAGTGTGCGGACAGGATTCTGGCCAATTTCGATGATATTTGTTGGGCTATGAGGATTTTTTTTTTTGGTCGTGGCGAAAGACCGCATGATTTTTAGAGGTTTTGGGCAAGATTTTGATAGAAATAGCCAAATAAACGAGCTGAATTCGGGGTTTTACGCAATTTTTTATATGCCTATGGTACTTTTTAGCATGCTTAAAATGTTTTGTTTAATTATGTTGAATCTATAGACCAGATAAAAATATGAGCGAAATAAAACTACACTTTAAAATGAAAATCTAATATTGTAATTAGCTATTACACTACAAGTACTGCAATTAAAGTATTGTTTTATTAATGTCGAGAACAGTTTCTTGATAGATATTGTCGAACAAATACCATCTCAGATTCGCCCAATGAATTCAATTCATTATTTGTGGTGTTTAACGACGCACTGTTTTGACAACTGGCCCTGCGGCACTGGTCTAATGGCCTCGGATTCAATTCAAACAAGCCAGTTATCTTTTTAGCTGAACATAGTAAAAAAAAGACCCAGATTAGGGAAGGTATTTACCTAATTATTGCTAACTTTTAATGCTTAAAATTTGTTAAATTTCTTAAAGGCAATATTAAGACCAAAAAGAAAAAAAACGGCCAACAACTAAAGAAAATTGATTTTCACCAACACGACCTTCATCACATCTATAGCTTTTGTTTCTAAAACCAAACAAACAAACAAAAGTTATTACTTCTACGTGAAACCCAAACGAAAAGTCAACAAAAAATCTGCCAGCCACTTGCTAATTTCGTCACCATGCCAACGCCAAACATTAAACATCCGTTAGGTGTGCAGGTCAAAGTGCAACGAAGGACGACCAGAAGAATCCACGAACAAAACGAAGAAGAAGAAGAAAAAGAAGATGTCTCACGAATGTGTGACCTTCGCACAAAACTGTTCTAACCTTTATCATGTAAACGATATTACGCTGTTACACGCATCGATTACGCTTGACCTTTCCAGAGATGAGCCGTAAATTGATGAGCTACCGCGTGAAACTCACCTGGCTAGAAGGTGGTTCACATATTGTTCGATTTTACCTGCACGTGTCTGGGTGGTGAATTTTTTTTGGGTACTAAATCAGTTCGCTTCTTCTTCTTCTTCTTCTTCTTCATGAGAAAGACGAAATGTGTGGCTATAAAAGCTTTGAGTGGGGAATTATTTCAAGTATATTCTGTTGCAACTGCGTCTTACCTGAAGATGACTTTGATGGAATGTTAAGGACGTTAGGCAAATATCATAAATTAACAAACATTCACCAAGATGTGAAATCTGATTTAAATTACAAGCGCTTGCAATGAGCGGGGTATTTTATTATTAGAAAAACTATTAACTTCTCAAAAATTGATGCCCTTGTATTGAATTCAATTAAAATTCAATCAAAATTAAATTTTATGTGATAAAATCCTTTCAAAGCCATGTGTCCAAGTAGCTCAATGGATTAGAGCAACACCCGCGACAGGTGGAGATCGGGGTCCAAGTAGCTCAATGGTTTAGAGCAACACCCGCGACAGGTGGAGATCGGGGTTTGAGTCCCCTTTTGGGCATCAATTTTTGAGACGGCTATAGTGTTCCTAACAATAAATCATTCTTCAATTATTTTCCAAATCCATATTCATAAAAGTGACTTTAAACTCGTTTTTTAAAAAATTTCCAATTAATTCAGAGCGGTCAAATATAATAGGTACAGAAGCAAATTAATCTTGCACTTGCAAATTATTCCAGTTATGGAACCCATAAAAGAGTTAAATTTCAAATTTTTCTTGAAAGATATTTGTGGGGAGGTAGCCTAGATGAACACTCCGTTATATAGATGAACGATTCGTTTTGATTGGTCGCTTTAATGACCTTCACGCTGACCAATGGAAACCCTCGTGCAAACCAACCCCGTTGCCGCATGGCAGAGCAAGAGGATCTCAAAAATCATCGCAAAGCGAAATCTTCTTCACATCTGTGAACTTTGCCAAATGGACAACAATGAAAACAATCAAAGATCATGGGTAACCTTGAGGATTTCGTGCCCAGCTCCATCTTGTAGCTGATCCATGCACTAGATTGAGCGAGTTCCCAAGCTCTTTGCTGGTAATTAGGTAATGTATTATGATAAAACAACGTCCGTTGTCGCTGCTGTCCATTGATTGGTTAGCTGGGAGAATAATGTTGGTTGAAATCAGGATCTTCGAAGAGGTTTTTATGTTGGTACCCACTGTAAAAGATCTTTAGTGGAAACAAATTCACACGAAGGGCTTTACTATCTTGCATTTTTTATAACCGGCTTGGCTATGGTATAATTGCTCGGGATATGCTACGAATGATTATCGATTAAAATTGACAAGTTGCAAGGCTCTGCACCGATTTGAACCAAATTTGTAGAGCAAATTATTGTGTTCACAACTTAGATTGAGTTTGATTTTCAGCAAAATCTATCCAACAGTTTCGAAACTATTCTAAATTTACGAAAATGTTCAGATTTTGGGTAAACTTTGATAGGCTATACCGTCAAAAATATTGTATATTTTTGTACCAATCTTTGCTAACATGCAAAACGCATCTAATTAAAGCTATTTCAACATTTTCAAGACAGCACTTGCTTTCTTTTACTTTATATTTTAAATGTTTTGACAAAATTTTATGCATTTTTGCTGTTTCTAGGACAAACAAATCTCAGCAACTGCTTGACAACCGTGAGCTAGGGTTCCAAAGAGATCACGTGACTCCGGCACGGACTTCTGTCTTGTCTCTATGGAGTGCTGTGTCAACTTAATATGTAATTATTTAATTTGCACAGCGACAACTAACCCTACGTTCATCTTCAGCTCCAGTACGGACATATGCCAATGAATTGACTCTTCTTTAACTTTTTAGACGATGTCTATCAGGTAAATGAGCAGTAAGAATTAACAATCGATTAGTTTTTGAACAAAAATTCTAATTTTTGCTACATGTTTGGCGTTAAAAGCTTTCCATAGAGAACTGAATGAGTATGAGCAGTGAATTTCGAAGTGGTTCGCACGTGACCGCTACAGGTCTGCCACTCGCCGAAAGATGAATGAGCGAATGTTGGTTTCGTGGTCATCCACGCTATTAATCAACGAGTTTAATTGAACAAAGGTCACATGTTAATCCTCGACTGGCGCATCCTATTCTTAGATCTGTTGTAGGATGACATTTCTTCTGCTGCAGGGTCCGCACATGCGACTTAGATCGAGTTCTATTCTTACCACACTCTTTAATATCTTAACTTGTCTTGGAAGACAAAATATCTTGGCTTATTTACAGTTCAGAGAAATATATTTTTCAAGATCAGTTCATATCATCTTCAACGATTTAACTTGTCTTGCCAATTATCTTAAACTTGAATACACACTTTGCTGGATCTTCTCCTGTATGAACATTTTGGGCATTAATTTTTGAGAGGTTATTAGTGTTCCTAATATTATAAATAAACGAAACTATTTAAATTTAAACAATTAAATGGTTAGCTCTGTTCCAGTATCGTTATCATCGTCGCCCACTAATTCATCGACGCCAGCAGACCAGTGCTACAAAGACAGTTGTGCGTCGTTGAACCAAAAAAATTAAATTTATCCACAGTTAACATTTATACCAAACAATAAGTCCCACTCAACAACATTTAATATTCAAACATTTCTAAATTAGAACAGAAACAGAAATACAACTATATCATGAAAACAAAACATGTAGAATTTTCAGACGTTTAAAATTGATAAAATAACCTTCATTTTGACAAAAACTATTTCAACTTGGTTTTCAATGCTAAGTGAAGAACAACTACATTTTCCAACGTTTCGTAACTTGTACCTGTTACTTTATCAAGGGTTAAAGCAGTCCTGACAATTTTCCGATAACAAAAGAACTACAAAAAAATATATAAGTAACTAACATAACCTTAATTTTAATTGTCAGCGTACTAAACTAAACGATAGTATCAATATTTTTCAACCCCTTCACTCAATTCCAGCTGATTGCTTCTAGTGTATTTATGTATTTTCGCATAATTTTTCCAGAATTCCTACGCACAAGATAAGTTGCCAGTAATTGCCAAGCAGACAGGAACCGTGACAGGCGAAGAAAGCGATTTATCGCTCCCCAGTAGCAACTGGTCTACAACTTGTCTTGACTGGCGACCTTGGCTCGTAGGAGATCGAAGCAGGCACGATTTTTATCCCAACTGTCTCATCTTGCAGAGCATCTTGAAATTTATCACAAACAGTGGCGTTAAGCACTGATTCTGTAGTCAATCTTGGCTTACAGAATTGATTTTTATGTTTAATGACGCACTGTTTTGACAACGTGCCATGCGGCACTGGTCTAATGGCGTCGGTGAATGAGTGGATGATGATGAGGTTGATGATGAACCTAACCTAGTCTAGAACAGAGGAAGGGAAACTCGGTGCCGGCACGTAGCCTACTCCTGTTCAAGACCAAGGGGACCACCGGCTTAACGTCCCTTCCGAAGGGCGGTACAACGCGAACAACAGGATTCCTCCACAAATCCATGCTGTCGAGAGGTTGATAAGCAAGGCGAGTGAAGTTGCTGTACTAACTTTCATCACTCCAACCTCTCTCCCGAACAGAACTGGTCATGTGTATGATGGTCACCCATTCAATACCTGACCCAGCGCAGTGTTGCTTAACTTTCATCCCTCCAACCTCTCTCCCAAACAGAACTGGTCATGTGTATGATGGTCACCCATCCAATACCTGACTCAGTGCAGTGTTGCTTAACTTTCATCCCTCCAACCTCTCTCCCGAACATAACTGGTCATGTGTATGATGGTCACCCATCCAATACCTGACTCAGCGCAGTGTTGCTTAACTTTCATCCCTCCAACCTCTCTCCCGAACATAACTGGTCATGTGTATGATGGTCACCCATCCAATACCTGAACCAGCACAGTGTTGCTTAACTTTCATCCCTCCAACCTCTCTCCCGAACAGAACTGGTCATGTGTATGATGGTCACCCATCCAATACCTGACTCAGCGCACTGTTGCTTAACTTTCATCCCTCCAACCTCTCTCCCGAACAGAACTGGTCATGTGTATGATGGCCACCCATCCAATACCTGACCCAGCGCAGTGTTGCTTAACTTTCATCCCTCCAACTTCTCTCCCGAACAGAACTGGTCATGTGTATGATGGTCACCCATCCAATAACTGACACAGCGCAGTGCTACTTAACTTCGGTGATCTCACGAGGACACGACAAACCGTTCGGTTCTTACAGGTTACAGTCAAAATTACCAAAAACAAAATGTGGATATATTTTTTTTATTTTTTTTAATCTCTTTCCAACCTGTTGGACCTATAACGGTAAGTACCCACATGTGTCTTTACAGCTCTAGGATATTAAAATATGTTTTAACTCAGAGTTGAAGCCACTAAATTTCTGAAACAGAAGAATATGTTGTGGTTGTGGCCGTGGCAACTCAGTTAACTCCCAATTTATTTAGGAGTCAAGATAATTGTAATACCAGGCATTAGAGAAGTAACCTACCTGTACGAAAGTTACCTGAAGAGATGATAGACAATTTATTTTTAGTTTTAGTATACAATGTTTTATAAACCAAAAATTTGATACGGCCACTTTTTGATGGTTGCAATATATGACAGGTACAATTTGATAGATCTACAAAACAGATGTCGGCTAACTACAAGTTTTACTGTTCCAAAATAAGGAAGCGTTGAAAAACAATTACAAGGTCTAGAACAACACGGAATACGTGAGTAAAAATTGCATTTAATTACGATGAATTTATGCGCCTTATTCAAATAATAATTGCATGTACACATGTAATTACAGAATTAAGATTTGCAGCTTCTGAAAAAATGCGTTGCAAATAATAATTATATAACTCATTCAAACCTCTGCTTCTAGGAATAACCTAACGGTTTGTCGTGTTGGAAACACACGTTCTCATGAGATCACCGAAGTTAAGCAACACTGCACTGGGTCAGGTATTGGATGGGTGACCATCATACACATGACCAGTTCTGTTCGGGAGAGAGGTTTGAGGGATGAAAGTTAAGCAACACTGCGCTGGGTCAGGTATTGGATGGGTGACCATTATACACATGACCAGTTCTGTTCGGGAGAGAGGTTGGAGGGATGAAAGATAAGCAACACTGCGCTGGGTCAGGTATTGAATGGGTGACCATCATACACACGACCAGTTCTGTTCGGGAGAGAGGTTGGAGGGATGAAAGTTAAGCAATACTGCGCTGGGTCAGGTATTGGATGGGTGACCATCATACACATGACCAGTTCTGTTCGGGAGAGAGGTTTGAGGGATGAAAGTTAAGCAACACTGCGCTGGGTCAGGTATTGGATGGGTGACCATTATACACATGACCAGTTCTGTTCGGGAGAGAGGTTGGAGGGATGAAAGTTAAGCAACACTGCGCTGGGTCAAGTATTGGATGGGTGACCATCATGCACATGACCAGTTCTGTTCGGGAGAGAGGTTGGAGGGATGAAAGTTAAGCAACACTGCGCTGGGTCAGGTATTGGATGGGTGACCATCATACACATGACCAGTTCTGTTCGGGAGAGAGGTTGGAGCGATGAAAGTTAGTACAGCAACTTCACTCGCCTTGCTTATCAACTTCTCGACAGCATGGATTTGTGGAGGAATCCTGTTGTTCGCGTTGTACCGTCCTTCGGAAGCGACGTTAAGCCAGTGGTCCCCTTGGTCTTCGACAGGAGTAGGCTACGTGCAGGCACCGGGTTTTATCTCCTCCCTTCTAGGCTAGGTTAAGTTTCTCGTCATCCTCATCATCATCCACTCATTCACCGACGCCATTAAACCAGTGCCACATGACCAGATGTCAAAACAGTGCGTCGTTAAACACTACAAATAATAAAATTTCTAGGAACACCGAATCGATCCAAGTGGCCGTGCGCTACGCCACTGTATGCACGGATGCACCCGTTGCGTTCCATGCAATTGCAACTCTTGTTGCACTGCAATGCAATTAATTAACAGATGACAGATTTATCGGCATCCTGGTCAGTGTATGTTTTTTTTTTTGCGTTGGGATCCAAGTCGCAGGGAATTCTGGATGATCTTGACGTTAATGTCGATCTCTGAGGGGGGTGGGGGGGGGGGAGGTATAGTGTGCGACGCAATTGTTTTCTGGTCGTGTTTTTACTTTTTCTGGAGGAAAAGCGATTCAACAAAGAAAATAAAATAGCTGTAAATTTTTCTAATACAAAGACTGTCTGTTAATTGGTCACATGTTTTGGATAGAACGCTTGATTTTAAACAACCGAACGGTTTGGCGTGTTGGAAACACCGGTTCTTGTTAGATCACCGAAGTTAAGCAACACTGCGCTGAGTCAGGTATTAGATGGGTGACCATCATACACATGGCCAGTTCTGTTCGGGAGAGAGGTTGAAGGGATGAAAGTTAAGCAACACTGCGCTGAGTCAGGTATTGGATGTGTGACCATCATACACATGACCAGTTCTGTTCGGGAGAGAGGTTGGAGGGATGAAAGTTAAGCAACACTGCGCTGGGTCAGGTATTGGATGAGTGACCATCATACACATGACCAGTTCTGTTCGGGAGAGAGGTTGGAGGGATGAAAGTTAAGCAACACTGCGCTGGGTCAGGTATTGGATGGGTGACCATCATACACATGACCAGTTCTGTTCGGGAGAGCGGTTGGAGGGATGAAAGTTAAGCAACACTGCGCTGAGTCAGGTATTGGATGGGTGACCATCATACACACGACCAGTTCTGTTCGGGAGAGAGGTTGGAGGAATGAAAGTTAAGCAACACTGCGCTGAGTCAAGAAATGGATGGTTTACCACCGAACTGTTTGGCGTGTTGGAAACAACGGCTACACGTGTCGGCACCGGGTTTCCCCTCATCCTTTCTAGGCTAAATTAAGCTCATAATCACCCTCATCATCATCCACTCATTCACGGACGCCATTAGACCAGTGCCGAATCGCTAGTTATTAAAACAAAGCGTCGTTAAACACAATAATCAATCAATCAATCGATTTGTACCGTTTAATAACTTTGTACGCTCGAAGACATTGTCATGACAACCTTATCGTTAATTTCACATACCTTCAAACACTGTAACAGCCATCCAACAGATTCCAACCAATCAGCGCTCTCGTGCGCTATTTAAAACTCAACAACCGTGATGTAACAAAAACCGTTACAACTGTCAGTGCATGTTGCTAGGCAACGCGGAGAGGGAAAGTGACTTGTTGAATGTCAAGGTCACTGGGCCACGGATGAGCGCTTGCTACTGGTGCTTGTATACCGCGTGCGTTGCCGTGGTAACGGTCATCGTTTGAAGACGACGCGATAAATCAGCGCTGATTAAAGTTGATGAGTTAAGTGGTTCGGATGAAATTAGATGCCTCGATCGACTTTTTTTTAGGTTTACTCACATGCGAGGTTGGTATCTCTGTTGGTCAGTTTTAAAAACTTTTCGCAGATTAAATGAGGTGATTTTTAATGTTAGCGTAGACACAAAAAAGAAAAAAATTTTGTTTTGATACCAAAATATATGGCTGTGTTTTTGGTGAGTAACCTAAGCGGAGGTTCAGGTAACTTAGGTGTTAGGAGAGAGGAACCAGGAAGGGATATCTTCGGAATCTGCTAGATCTTCAAGCGATCTGAGTTATTTATTTATTAGATACAATTTAAACTATGGCTATATTGGTCTGAATAGTGTCATTGACTGGAGTTAATATCGGAATTTTTTATATTTTTTTTATCATCATCCTTGGCTTGTCAAATTAGGTCAAAATTAATCTATTTTACAAGATGAACCGCATGTATTACACGTAGTTGTGAGTTCAATGCACTACTTTGTAAAATGTTTGTAGTTCTGGGTTTCGATACTCAATTGCAAAATATTCGCCGTCAAAACCGAATAACTCAGCCGATTTTATCGAAATTAAAACGTTATCAGACAATAATTATAATTCATATTTCTCATCGACAGAAGCCTGAGATTTTAAGCCAAGAATTTTTTGGCAAAACCAGAGAGAAAAAAAAAACACAATAAAACACGAACGTTACACAACAAGGAAGCCGTTTATTATCTCTCGTCAATTGATTTTAATCTCAAAAGATTAACAACTTTATAGCTATGCTAAGTAATAAATCCATTAGCAAAAGTATTCATCTCCAGTGTGACCAACATCAACACATACACACGCCGAAATTTCATCAGCAATTAACCAAACAACCGAATGGCATTTCACATTCGGCATATTTGACTGACAACGTGTACATATAACAATTGAACTTTTATTCAATTGCCCAACATGTCTACGAGCGTCTCGTCTTGAGAACTGCACTTTCTTCGGGCAACCTAAACAGAGATGTTATTGGAAAACTCGAAGAGCAGTTTCAAATCGCTTGAACTTACTACCTTCGGTTCATCATAAGCCGGAAGATATGCAAAAATAGCTCATCTCACTTTCTACATCCAACCGCAACAAAATGCCATTTAACTAACACGGTTCACTTGATTTGAATTGCAATTAGTGGTAACTGTTAGTTGTATATATAATTAGTAATTTCAATAGCTGTTGGCTGGATTAGTTATTTAAATGCAATTAGCTTGTTTGGAATTGTGAATTGATTGTATTTAGAAATGGAATGTGTATACGGTTATCTCATATGGCGCTGTAGAAGTCATTCAGGTGAGAAATTGAATTAATTGAGCTTACCGATAAGTTAGCTTATTCTTGTTATCAAACTGTTACACTTTAGAATTTTTGATAGCTATGTCATATTTATAACATGTTCATGTCCGTTATGTCTAAATTATGTTTGTTTTTTTAGTAAAAGTAAGATTTATGTCATAATGCATGACTAGTTTTAGTGCTTTGAATATATGTTGTCAATTTTTTTTAAATGTACAGAGAAGAGGAAGACAAGCACTTTGTGACGTTTGTAAGTAAGGGTTAAAACTACCCACAATATAACTGTATTTATTGTAGCTATAGGCGGAGGCTTGAAGTTCAAGTTACAATTCAGTTTTTTCCAAGTTAACTTTAGTGTTGTTTACTTAGCAATTACTGAATTAGAACAGCAACTCTTCGATGATGTTTTCTAATGATTCAAACAGGTATTGAGACTATTTCTAAACAATTTCTAGAGCACCACAACACGCTTCAAGACTCATATCCGACCACTTATGTTACATCAGAAGACCCTGCTTTAAAGCTAACATAACAATAATTACTAACACACATGAATTCATTTAGCTTTTTTATGATTTTAAACATTGTGTCGTTTTGGTTAGCGGGTTGTTCTATGAAAAGCTAAAAAGCTGCAATTTTCTTCGTGGGAAATAAATGTAAAACCTAGCAAATCATTTTAATCAAAACCTTTGATATTTTCTTGAATTCTATCGGGGTAGCTTGCAATATATGTTGAATTAATTACTTGTAAGCCAATCATTTCTACAACTAGCACCAATAGAATTTCTAATCATCCAACAAGCAACCCCTATGTCAGTTGACCAGGAAATTCAACAAAAATGACTGATATTAAAATGTTTCGCCATATCATTTCTTACACCGTACCCTAAGACGGATCCAGCAGAGGTTGGTCTTTCTAGAGGGCCAAAGTACCAGTAGCTGTCTCACAATATCGAATCTTGCTCAAGACATTGGCTCAAAGAAACGTCTTTCAAGAGAGGAAGGAAGCGAATTAGCCAGAGGGCTTAGTTGCTGCTGGTTTCCATGAGAACCACGAAGGAATAAATAATTTTCACACCTTTTAAAACTAATTCAGAACTTTGTTGTGATATATTTGTAGCGGCAATTAGAGTAATTAGGTTGAAAATAAGAACGAGATGTAATGACTTTGGTTGCTATTGATTGGTTGGGATGCAATCGTCTGATGGTAATTGGTGTAGGTGTGAGATCCTGTCAGCAGGGTGTTTTCTTGAAAGTTAATATTGGTAATTATTGACGAGCTGAGTGAACGAAGCGAGCGATTCAATTTAATCTGCCCAAAATTAGTTTTTTTCTTGTGTAGGAGTTTTGCTTATTTTTGGTTGCTTTTGTGTTCTAATGACTCACTAAATGCTTGATTGTGTTGAGTTCATTTTCAAGACGCCGTGTAATTACGGTGATATAAAAAAATTGTTAAAATACCTCAAGGAATAAAATAGCACACAGAAATTGGAATATTGGAAAAGGAAAAATTTAAAACTTTTGGTGTAAGTGCATCTTATTTATGTTTCTATTCGTATTTTGAAGAAATTTTCAAGCAAATTTCTTTTGCTTGACTTTACGGTCAGAGGTTTCCAATTTTTTTGAATTGGAATTTTGAATCTAACATTGAATCCTCTTTCGAATCCAAAGCATATGTACCAAAACATGTCTTCACCCATCGACAATGCATCACAGAATTCCCGTCTCTTCAAGATGTTAATTGCCATCAAGACAATAGTCTAGAGCATTGCAACAATGAATGCCCACGCAGAGACAACATGCAGTTCCCTATAGAACAGACAGACAATGATTCAACTCAACTGGTATTTCAGTCCGAACCCCACACTAACCGACACAACTGCACCCATCATTTCATTCTAAAAACTTTCACGGTTAATTCCCGACCAAAGCGGCAAGGAAATTAATTTAAATAACACTTGAATTACAAAGGAATAGCTTAGCAACACCACGTTAACTCTTGCCATCTATTGTACCTACAGAGAATGGATTGAAGACAAAAATGGGAACGGATATATAGTTTGAAAATGACGCAAACTTTTGATTATTTAATTCCGTATGCTTTGAGGTGCAGGACTTTGAACTTTATGTCAAGGTACCGACAGTAATCATAAAGCTGCATATGTTTTAGAGACGGTTTCTTGTCGATATTGATGAATGACCTTAAAGAGTTGATGTTTGTTTAAAAAAAAAAAACATACATACAGAGAATAATTAACAGTGAACTGTGTAGGTATATTTTGCTACAAATTGGTTTTCAATCCTTGGGCTAGTTCAAAAAGTAATTTTAAACTAATTATTGTAATGCAATCCGAAAGATGGACACAGTGATTTGACATGTTTTACTGTTTTGCTCTGGATAGAGCAGGTTTTCGGTCCTGAAAAGTGTATTAAATTGCGACGTTTAGGGCACATCGCAAATCATCAAATTTTAAATTGCATTACAGCTAAAAAAAAAAAATAGCGAAAGATGACATCAGCGGACAGAACGCATAACGTATTGTCATATCAAAGAAAATAAATCGTATTGCAACAAGATTAATTATTCTTGTATATGTTTTGAAATCGAATATATGTTTTTCAATAAAGTTGCAGCTCGCCTAGTCAATGATCTCATATATCCCATTCATCATGCCAGAAATATCGCACATAATTCAGCATACACTTACCACTCCAGACCGTTCCTTGACCGATCTTATGAGGATGGAACGTGTCTTTTTGCAATCGTTCTTAATCTCTTTCAACTCTTTTATTGACCCGATCAATATGCGCTGGTTTTATTTATCGCTGTTCAAATATCTCTGTAAGTTGCATCATGGCACGAGACAAGTGAATGCCATCAATGCTGGATGCAACAGGTACATAAAGGTCAGGTGACATGACTCTTCTTCACTGAACGCTTGAGTGCGATAGCTTGTGGCAGAGAGAGATAAATGGGCCCATGCGTTCACCGGTTCTTTATCATTTTGGTAAGATTGCTGATAAAGTTTTGAAGATTTTTAGGGCAGGCTTTGCAAAAGATCTACGGGTTGAAAAGAAATGTGAAATGTGCCTTGTTGAAATTTAATTGGTGTGGTTTTTTTTGGTACCTAATTGGGTCAATTGTTGTGATTTAAAATGGTTACCCGCATAAATAAAAAATAAAAATAAAGTCATAAATTGTGTGTTTTTATTGAATGTAAAACAGAATCTCAATCATCTTGTAGTCATGTAAGAAAAAATTTCCGAAATTAAATAATTTTTTTTTTTTAATTTCTTGTACCCTCTTCCAGTTTCTCTATATGTTTTATTTTTTTTTTTTCACCCTATGCGCTAAAGCAGTAAAAATCTTGACCCAAATCTCAATAAAAAAAAAATCAGAATTTCTTTGCCAAATATTCACCAAATAAAAACCAGGTCATAGACCAGTCCATTACCAACATGATAAATCAACAACACTTCAGATTTAAACTCCTCGAAATGTTGCTAATTGAATGAAAAGTCTGCAGAGAAGACAACCAAAACCTGACTTGCCCAAAGAAGAACGGTCACCCATATGAAACGATAATGAACACCTAGACCGCTGACTCCCATCTATTTATAGCCGGCAAGTTCAACTGTCACTTTCAAAAATCAGTAAATTTTCAAACTGTAAACGTCATTTCAGGTAAATTAGAGTTTAAAATGCACATGGAAATGAAAATGTTAACCGGTGCTGAAATAATTGCGACACATTTTACAAACGGTCAATCGATATGACATTATTGGAAGATGAGTAGACCAGTACCTCGTCCTTCAATTAAAGCAGCCAATCCGGTTCTAGAACGTTTAGTTTTAATAGATGTTTTACGCCGAATATGGTGTGGGACTTGTTACAAAATTCGTTCAGGATGGCATCGCGTTCGATCACAAAGAAATATATTTCTGATTGACCGGTCAGGAGTCATTCTTTGACTTGCCCCATGCTGTTTGGAAATAATTCCCACTGCAGTGAAGAATTTGATTTATGGACGGTCTGTTTCCGGTTACTCCTATATAGGCAGTCATCTGACAGATGAATATTACAAGCATTGGTTTTATATCTTGTTGGTTATTATGCAGGAGACAAGCCATGTCTATTTTATGTTGATATTGCACTCGTTTATGTCAAGGAACGGCAATTAAATGTATCTTTCTTGCATAATGTTGCATGGCACGTCAATGAATATTTAAATAATCTATAAAACTGATTTTATCAAATGATTTTTTGTAAATTTGTAAATTTTTTTAAGATGGGAAATAGATGATAAATATGTGTTTCAATGGTACGTTAGGAACTTAACAGTTCGTTAATTTGTTCTTTGCTTGGCAACAGTCAAACAGTTTTTTTTTGTTAACGGACTTTTAATTACTTAACGTGTCACTAAAAAAACCGACTCTAGAATATTGTTTTATTTTTTAACTAACTTCTAAGAAATTAAATGGTTACCAAAAAGGGAAAAGCTAGAAGAATGGCCAAGAACGTCAAAGGAGTTAAAAGAAAGATAAGGAGAAAAGGAAGATTAATTTTATAAAAGAATTCTGAAATAATTTTTGCCACCATTCACATACGAATTATTCAAGAAGAAAAATGAAACAAAAAATGCCAGTGGGAAAAGATACCATCACAAGTTCTACCCCCTAAAATTTGTCCCAAACTCATGAATTACATTTCAGTAACACTTTAAGTGACATAATTTCATACTTATTAGATCAGTAAGATAATTCCCAAAGTTTTTATAAAAGTTTGAAACATTTTTGGAATAGCTAAAAAACAAATTACATTAACACAAAAAAAACTTTAGAGTTAAAAAATGACAATCATCCGCGGAGATGATTTGCAGCATTTCAAAAAAATGACAGTTGGTCTTCATAGCGACCGGTAGCGCCTCTACCGGCAGAGTTTGTTACTCCAACTGAACGGATTCTACGAATGGAAGATATTTGATTCAATGAGTAAAGATTAATTGCACCTACTCGTGGGTTAACAGGTGTAAGCGGCACTTCAACAATCGGGTCAGCACCAAACGACAAGTGTTTTCACACCCACTGTTTCTTTAATGTCACCGCCACTTGGTTACGGCGCCTCCACTTACGGTCGCGCTTGGACAAAAGCGACAGTCAAAGGGCAAGGACGCAGGGCAAGCTATGACGTCACATTGTGCGATAGATTAAGGGTGTGCAGTCTGAACGAATGAGAACCAAGTTGGTTATAAAACACAGTTGCAATTTGGTGGTAAACTTTGATTAATTTAGAAGTCAAAACGTACCTAAAGTGCGAAAGTGAAACGACCATTAGAAAGATACACACAAAAAATGCGGTGATGTTAAATAAATTATTATTATTTATTTTTTTTTAATTTTGGATAGCACTGCAGACTCTATTGAGTGTAAATTCCGTTCGGCGAAAGAAGAAATTTTCCCGGCAGAGGCGCCACTGGTCGCTTTGGGATGTCATGTGGGCCAACTGTCATGTAAAAAAACACTGCCCATCATCTCCGCAGATGTCTGTCATTTTCATTTCGCTCTAAAGCTTTATTTGTGCTAAGATATTTTGTTTTTAGATCTGTAGAAAGGTTTTTTTCTAACAAATATAACAATCAGAGGAATTATTTTGATAATATCACAAGTATTTTGGAATACCGCTACTGAAATCATATCTGAACTGTATTTTATGAGTAAGTAGCAATGCAGGGGACAGTCCTTGTGCTGGTATCTTCTCTCACGGGCTAGACTGTAGCAATGCAGGGACAGTCCTTGTGCTGGTATCTTCTCTCACGGGCTAGACTGTAGCAATGCAGGGGACAGTCCTTGTGCTGGTATCTTCTCTCACGGGCTAGACTGTAGCAATGCAGGGGACAGTCCTTGTGCTGGTATCTTCTCTCACGGGCTAGACTGTAGCAATGCAGGGGACAGTCCTTGTGCTGGTATCTTCTCTCACGGGCTAGACTGTAGCAATGCAGGGGACAGTCCTTGTGCTGGTATCTTCTCTCACGGGCTAGACTGTAGCAATGCAGGGGACAGTCCTTGTGATGGTATCTTCTCTCACGGGCTAGACTGTAGCAATGCAGAGACAGTCCTTGTGCTGGTATCTTCTCTCACGGGCTAGACTGTAGCAATGCAGGGGACAGTCCTTGTGCTGGTATCTTCTCTCACGGGCTAGACTGTAGCAATGCAGGGACAGTCCTTGTGCTGGTATCTTCTCTCACGGGCTAGACTGTAGCAATGCAGGGGACAGTCCTTGTGCTGGTATCTTCTCTCACGGGCTAGACTGTAGCAATGCTGGGGACAGTCCTTGTGCTGGTATCTTCTCTCACGGGCTAGACTGTAGCAATGCAGGGGACAGTCCTTGTGCTGGTATCTTCTCTCACGGGCTAGACTGTAGCAATGCAGGGGACAGTCCTTGTGCTGGTATCTTCTCTCACGGGCTAGACTGTAGCAATGCAGGGGACAGTCCTTGTGCTGTTTACATTTACGTTTAAGTTTTTCATGAATGTAAATACGCAAGCTTTGCCCGGGGCTTTTCTTGGTAGCGTCATAATTTATTTTGATTTATTATTCTCTGAGAAAATTAATAAAATATTTGTCTTTGAATGCCATACAAAATATTTCTGGTCTTCGACTTACTTAACCCCAAATATCTGGCAGAGCTGACGAAGCCGAATCTGTCTGTCAAACGCACCTTAAGTCTCCTATTAATTAGCATGTACCTAAATGCAGTAATTAGATAGTGTCTGTTATTTTGATCGAATGAATGAGCAGAATTGAAATGGCATACCATCTTGCATTGCATACCACTCTTCACTAATTCAACTATGCTGTCATGGGTCTTATTGCAAAATGATTGCAAATGAGAATCTACCTAAATAATTTCTCCACCGTCCATCGTGAATTGTTTTGTGTTTATTTTAATTTTTTTGCCTTAGCATAATTTTTTTTTAAATTAATTACATGCACGCTTTAATGTCATGTACTCATCTTTAAAATAATTGATTTTTGGTCTAGATTTACTTTAAGTCGCTTACTTAATAGCAACTACCTACTCTATGGAAAGTGCTTTTATATCAACGATCATCTTCATGCAATATTTTTTTTTATTCTTGACTTAAAAATTCTAGTAATTACAGTAAAAAAAGATCACTAATTTAAAGTAAACTTTGAAACTTTCTTCAATGGATTACGACCAGCTATCGCCAAAGTTTACATAATTTCAAAAATCAAACATTCCATTAACAAGTTATGTACGTGCTTAGGTATGATAACTTTGACAAATTAACAAAATATGAAAAAGCCGTTTTGTGTCTTGAAATTAAATTTAAATATTGTCAGCAAGGTAATTAATAAAATGAGAAGGCCGGATGATCAATTTAAGAAAATGAATGATTACCAGAAACAAATCAGTTAGCTTTAATCATCTGTTAAAATTACATCATGAATCTATGTTTAAACATAGAATACACATTGTTGAATAATACTTACCTATGTGGACAGAAACATTGTGTATATACGAGATTTGTTTAAGATTACAAGCAAGTATCAATAGTTTATACATTTCCTATGTTGCATAATTACTGAAGCAGAAAAGTTAAACGGTTTGATTTTTCATATCTTTCTTTTGGCCGTTCCGCTGTTGAGAGTTGGATTACCTGCACGTTCGGCACCATTGCTGTACATTGCTGCAAGCTTTTACCAACAAAAATACTTAAAAATAGTACAATTTGTTTAATTACAAATTTAATTTAATTAGTCTCCAGTAATCAGTGTATTATTTAGCTTGTATTAAATTTGATACGAATATCCCTGAAGATGACAACAACGAACGTATGTCCAGATGGAAGCCAGGAATTTGACACTCAAAGCTAATTCCGATTGGAAAATAGCTCCAAAATACACATTTGGCGTAATTTTATAACTTTGTACTCAGTTTAAGAAATAAGTTGAATTAACTGCAATCAGAGAGTGAATATAAATAAAAAAAAAAAAAAATTTTATAAAAATTTTTAAGCCAGTTTTTCAATGATTTGTTAAGTAATTAACAAGCCGTTAGTTTTTTATTTGCAACAGACAATCAGAATATGTTTTTTTTGTTTTTTAACGGTCTGTTACGCTCTTAACCGGACTGGAAAACCGACAATATCTCATATAAAAGTCCCGGGAAAAACATTATCTAATTTTTCTAAATGGTATTTTGATATATTGCATCTAGACCGAGGAAAGTCATATCGTATGGAGCTCCAAAAATGTATGTAATTTTTTTTGTTGAAAACTGCCAACAATGCCCCAAGTAAAGTCACAGTGATTTATGAACCTAAAAAACCTTCATACGTCAACAAATTGGTTTCAATTGCTGCGTGCGGCGATCTCGTCGAATTATTCGCAAATTCCCAATAATTGGCCAAGATCATGAAAAACAGTAATAACAGTGAATTACACGTCTATTTAGACGCGATCAGAATGCAGATAGATGATGATGCAAAATCTCACAAAATCTGGAAGTCACTTTAAGCCAAATTCCCCTTTTTTTTAATCATAATTTTATTTTTATTGCATTTTTGACCCAAAAATAGATCCATATCTTTATTTTTTTGTGACCTTCGCTGGTGTGTTTTTCTTTTCAAATGGAAATGTATTACAATTGAAAGTGGCATCGCTAATGCGAGGAATTGCGAATATTATTGAAGACGCTGCACGTAAAGGTTACCTGACCTAAAGATTAAGAAATAGTTTTGCTTGGAATGTGATTGAATTTCACTTAAATATCTTCTAAGATTTATGTTTATCTCATCCTCCCGCGCAAGAATCGTTTCAACACCTGATCCTTTATTTCATTTAACTGGATGACAATTTACTTGGGTGTCCCGATTTTTTTCAAGTTTATTTATCAATTAACCTTTGATTGTGTGTAGATTTTGTAATAGATTTTTTCTGTGGGTAAACAAGTGCTAAAAATGAAACACTTGTGATTACCAAAGCAAGCAATTAAAATGGTTTTGTGCAATTCGATGACAGTGCCAAATGTTTGTTGGTGTTATTTAAAAACTAGGCAATATTTTTGTAACTCGAATTTGGCAGAGAAAACACGTATCTAAGTCGGGGCATGAGAGTGAATTATTCGATACTAATTACTCAATCAATTAACAAGTTAACTGGTAGGATATGTTTTTTTTTTCTATGGGATTTTCAAAATGCTGCTAGTTTTTTTTAGAATGTTTGCTTCGTTTTTTTATTTCAATTAGATTTATTTATGTTTGTTTTGCTACTCATCAGCTAATTAATTAATTAACTAATTACTATAAAAGGTAAAAGATGAAAGTGAGATCCATCGTTTTAGTTCTAATCAATTATTTATCTTTAGGCAATGTTTTTGTAGCAAAAAAAAAAGAAAATATACAAGAGAAATGCCTACAATTGTGTAAAAAAATTGATTCAAATGAATTTACTTTTATCGATTGAATGGTTTTTATAAATATTGGTAAAAATGCGGATGTAAATAATTCATTTTTATTAATTTTAATCTATAAGCTATTAGTGATTTATTTTCTTTCTCATTTTACACTTTTTCTTTTCGCTTCGGATTCTTCATGCAAGAACCTGTAAATAAATCAGGACAATGCAGGTTGGGACCTTCCCAGCATTCTCATCATCAGCATAAGGATCTAAGGATCAAACAAGGATCAGATCTGAACTCTTTTAAAATGCTCAAGAACGCAACTGTGTGAAGATTTAAAAGGGTTTTTTTAACTATCATATTTTAATAGGACTTGTGTTTCATTAAAAACTAGAAATTAAATTTAAAATTCTACGTAAGATTAAGATTTAGTAAGAAAATCCAGAAAGCGAATTTTCAGGCTATATGAAAAAACGTTAAAACAGCTCTAAATAATGAAAAAATTATAAAAAAAAAAATTGCCAAAATCATCGAAAAAAAAAATGGCTGTTACCTCGAATTATATGCACATGAAAACCCAACCAAACCGACCCAATCTAAAAACCAGATAATTAGTATTCCCAAAGTGTCGCTCAACTAATTTGCCATCCACCTTTCGCCGGCACGCACTGTGCTGGGTCCGAAAAGTCAGAAATTTGGCCAAGACCTTACCTCGAAGAAGACGATCCCTGAGCAGGAGCGCGGCTGAGGAGGGGGACCCAAGACCCCTACCACCGCGTCATCAAATATCTCCCAGTATATAAGCGACTCTACGGCTTTCGATGAGTACCAGTTGTCTGTCTCTACTAAACAACAGTTATCATGAAGATGGTAAGTCTTTGATAACTCTGCAGGCTTTTACTCAACAAGGACTCAACATGTGAAGTTCAAGGATTTTCGATTTTTGATAGTTGGCTCAAAATGTTGTGCGACGATAACCGAAATAGGAGTGTTGCAAAATGAAACGCAGTAAAATTACTTAAAAAAACGTTTTTTAGAGTTAAAAAAAGGAATTGTTTATCATAAAAAAAATATATCTCAGAAGCTACAGTGTCGAAAATAATCTTGTTGTCATAAAACTACTCAAATTTAATTGTAATTAGCTTCAATATAATTCTTAACTATGAAGACGACTTGAAGAAGATATTCACTTGTCAAAACTATTGCTTAACGACGCAATATCGTAACCAGACAAAGATCGCTCGTAAACGCAACTTTATTCTCACTTGGCATTCATCTTCAAAGATCAAAGACAAGAGCTTTACTCTTAGCTCAGATCTTTGCGTCGTCATGAGACACTCAAAAAGTATTTGCTCGATTCTATTACCAAGTATTTTGTAAGCGTAATTTCTCCTAATTACAATAATGTACTCATTGCGAGCTGCAACGTAACTCGATATTAATAGTCAAGAAAAACATCATCGATATCAGACCAATAAAAAAGCTGATCAAAATGTCGTTTAAAATCGATTGCATGAATAGTTTCAATGTAAAATCATCTGAAAGTATTTGTTAGAACGCAATTTCGGTAAATATTCCAGTTCAACATACAATTAGCTGTAGTTTTACTTGCTTATCATACAATCTTTAGGGCATCGTGCCCTGAAGATTGTAAATTTCATTGTTTTTCTCGCTAATTTTGTCTGAATGTTCACAGTTCCTGATCGCCGCCTTCGCCCTTGTGGTCGTTGCTTCCACGCACGCGCAAAGCGCCGCGGCGCCGCCCCCAATCCCGATCCTGCGCAGCGCCCAGGACACCAACTTCGATGGCGGATTCTCGTACAGGTTAGTTCTTGTCCTTGTCACCAAGGTCACGAGACAAACCCCAAATTAACAATTTTTTTTAACACAAGGTCACTAAAAAAATCCCAAAAAAGCTCCCTTAATGACACAGATGGTTACGGGATAAGTCTTAAATTAATTCTCTTTTTTTTCTACCCAAGGCTAATTTGGCCCTTTCCGATCAAAAAGCTAATTGGCCTGGATAGCTTTGCTCAGATTTCGTATAGTTACTCTTGGAATCCCATCTGATTTTTGGGGAAAAAAATCGTAGCATCACTTCTAAGCAATACACGGATTACAAAATTGCTCCAAAAAAGTCTTGATTACGATGGAAATATTTCCTTGTTGAGCTACTTAATAATATATTTTTTCTCTTCCTATCTAAGAATTCTCATACAAAATCTTTTGATATATCTCCCATGCTACACGATGTGTTAAGCCGTCTAGCAGAAAGTCAAACCTCTCCACTTACAAACACTACATTTTTCTACTCTTTGTCCTTCCGGGTTGTGCAAAATATTAGAGCAATCGGTGATCTTACATTTCAAAAACCATTTCTGACTTAATTCGTATCTTATTTTTGCTATGTAAACCAAAACTACCGGAAACAGTTCAAAATCAAACAAAATCAGCAAGTCTATTTAAAGTGACAAAATCGTTACAGTTGGAAAGTCAAAATGTGATGCTTGAAAATAAAATCGAGATTCAATATGCAACAATACACATAATTAGCAATATCAATAATTTCAAAATCGATCAAGTACAAATCGCAAATGTCAAACTACTCTGTAAATCCAAAAAGGTTAACATCATATCGCTGAGGTCTTTTTTTAGCAAGTAACTTTAGCTTAACTCTAAGATCAAGTATAGGAGACAAAGACTTGTGTTACGTCTTGGAATGGTACGACCTTATTGATGTCAGGCCGACATTCAAAGAAGACACCGCAGCTTCCATCACTTTCACTCGATGTCTCGAGTTCGATCCCTGACCCCGATGCGACCTTACGCTGTTAATGTACCAACACCGTGAGCTTCTCACGAGCGCTGCGGGGTATTTTGGTTACTGAAATTCTTGCCACTGATATTGATTGGGTATTTTCTTAGCGTGAGAGTGGCGATCTTTATTTTTTTTTTCAAGGGCGATTCTTGCGTAACTTTGAATGCAGCTTTTTTTTCTTATCCCAAAGTATTTTTGTTATTTTTGTGCTTCATTGTTAGGCAAAATACCTAAGATTTTGGTTCCCTAAAGTAGAGCTCAAAGAGACAGTAGTAAAAAATGTTAATAATATTAATCTTCATGGTTTAAACGGGAATAATTCAGTGCGTTCTTTGAAAATTGCATTTATTTTTGAAGTAGAACCAAAAGACTAAGCCAACCCCAGAAGAATGTGGTTAACTTTTGTTGAAAAAAGATAATATTGCAAATTATTCGAAATACGCTTAAAAATATTTTTTTTCTTACTAACTAAACGTGCTAACGGAACTTTGTTTTTAAGCTAAAACCAATTACCTAGTTTTACGCCAGAAACACGCCAAGATAATCCACAAATCTTCTTTACCGTAACAAGTTTTGGCTGGCATATTCAAGGTGAAAGACTTAAAATACGCAGAAGATATTCTTCCTTTGTTGCGATTTTCTGACTCGTTTAGACCCCGCGGCGAAAGAAGATCCTTGCCGATTACATCTTCACCACACGAGTAACCTTCACTAAGAAAAAAAAGTATCGATTGCTATCTAAGAAAATCGCTTAAAATTTATTAGCAAATACTGCTAGCTAAAAAAAAAAATAATAATACGATTGTATAAATTAGATTTGTTTGAAAAATCGAGGCCGCTCGGAATTGAAACTGGTATAGCGGACAAAAAGCTTGTGTAGCGCCTTGAACTTTACGCAGGACATATTTCAAAGATGTTACCGGTTAGTATTTCATCTTCACTTCAAAGAAATGAAAAGAGGTGGGAAAAAAAAACTCGTGGACCTCGCGTCCATTCATAATATAACTCAACACAGCTTCATCCTTTTCATAAATTACATTTCTATTGCTAATCAATTCATGTCTCTTCTCGTTTCTATAATAAAACACCTTTCGCGTGAAGAGGTGTACACGCAAAATGCCAATCTTCGGATGTCGTAACTTCATTGGTAGACACCTTTTGTTGCGCTACAAATGTCAGTCTTTATTGTTACTTTTCTTATTACAATCTCAGTGAAATTAAACCACAACAATGTTATTTTCGTGTCATCTTGGGCATTGCAAGATGGATGACCGTACACGCAATCCAAAGAGAGCATTGATGGTTTTTATCCTCATGTCTACTTGATTCAGAGAGAGCATTAAGAGAGCATTAAGCATTAAGCATAAGTGATCATTGCTTGCACAAACCCAGTACGGTACATGCTTAGGATCAATTATCTCACTAGCTATTTGCAATTGCAAGATTTTCACTACACATTTTACCATTTTAATAATCCTACAAGCAATTAAAATAATTTTTTTTATTGATTTTCCTTCTACTGTTTGTCAACTGGCAAATACATTTAGGTTTTTGTTCATATTTCCTTGTATTTTCTTCAGTCAGAAAAATAACAGACAGGAAAATGACTACCTGTTAAAATTTTCTATCCATGCAATCATATCCTCCTGAAAAGTTTTAAATAACTTGTCAGCTATCTATGAATTTCCAGAATCTACACAGAATACACGTGCGATATCTGATATAAATTGCAAACGCTTGCAATGCACGGGGTACAATTTTCAATCCAATTTTCCTGTTTTCACTCAATTTGACAGCAAATCCATGTTTTATCCCACTTTGAATCACTTTGACTCAAAAATCTTCTCCTCTCTAATTAAAATGCCATCAACAATTAATCCAGACCATCTTATAGAAACTGAGTTAATGTTTTCAACCTACTTTCGATTGAGCTCTAATCATTATAGAGGCTTTTAGATCGACATCTAGTGAAACTCCACAGTAATAGTAACCCAGTTTTGTTTTTGCCACTATGGACTACCCTAATATCCCCTGGTCATCTACAGTTGACCCTCGCTCAGTCACTTCTCATTCTTTAACTCGTTCCGTTTGTCTTGACAGCTTTGAGACCGGCAACTCCATCGTCCGTGACGAGGTCAGCGAAGTTCAGAACGCCGGCACCGACCGCGAGCTCCGTACCGTGCGAGGATCGTACTCGTATGTCGACCCTGAAGGTAGAGCAACGCCCTTCCTTAAGTTGGTCTGATTGACGGGGTGATAGGGTGATAGGATGATAGGATGATAGGGTTAGGGGAGATATGGGCTGCAGGGGCTGTATAACTTCGAAAGTTTTCAATTGGTGAATTGTTCAATTTGACAAACGAAATTTGATAGAAATTCACTTATGAATTCTTATGCCAAAAACAGATTCTTAAATATGCCAATCGAACTTCGAATACACTTACATTTCATCGTAAAATATTTCACCTACTAGTAACGATCTGTATATTATGATCATGTGAATCAAGAAAATTATCTGATTTTGGTTTTTTATTTTTGGTTTATCCAATTTTACTTGCAGTTACTGGATGATATCTTACAAGGATCGAGCAGTCTCATTTTTGACACCTGACATTTTTAATCTAAACTCACTTTTCTTAAAATTAAACTCAATCTAAGTTTAATTTAAAGTCAATGTTAACTTAACTCGTTCTAGAACAGGTAACTAATATTTCTTTGGTTACCCAGGCAACAACGTGCAGGTCGAGTACACCGTTGGTGAAGATGGTGGCTTCATTGCCCGTGGCAACGTCCTTCCCCAAGCTCCTGAGGTTCCCGCCGGCATCCTGGAGGCGCTGGCAAAGAACGCCGCCGAGGAAGCACAGCTCAGCGAACAAGAGCGCGCCGAGATCGACACTGGAAGATACCTCGCCCGTCACCACTAGATAGCACCACCATCTGCAAAGCTTAACACTCGGCACCATTCTCTCGTCGTAACTTTCTTATGTCTTAAAGAAATTGATACGAGTGAGACGTGATTTCGCGGCGCTCGCGTGATTGACCAAATTTAAATCGCTGTTTGTGTTTAGGTTTTTTAGTTGATTTCAGAGATTTAAATTTTTGAAATCGCGTGTCCGCCCGATTGAAACTTTAAACATATGGATTGTTTGTGCCATATTGACAAAATTTACTTTTGTTGTTTCACGCGTTTTTTAAATTGCGTGACACAATAACTAAGAAATACTCTTTTCCTTGAGATATCCTACTATTGCTCAAATTTGTCTATATCTACCTTTATGCTTCTTTATTAATTGAAGTCAATAAATTATTAAAGTTGCAAAATTAATTATGAAACGAATTTCTTTCTACTCTTCTCCTTCCATTACTTGTTCCAAATCAAATCATTCCTCTTAGATCCAGATAAGTTGTTTCTCATTTTACTCATCTTGAGTTTTTTGATGGAATCAATAATATCTCTATTTCATAATGAAATTAACTGTCGGGAATTGCTCTCTGTGTAAATATTGCTTGCATTTGCAGTAGATGTAAATCAGTAGGCGTGATAATTGAAAATGTACTTTATTATGCTTTGTGTGTGTGTTTTTTTTTAATAAAAAAAATACTTGCTCATAATATTATTTGCATTAAATCAATCAGTTTTGCTCGGACAAGGCAAGGAAGCGATCTGAGAAATCATAAAGCTGCCACAAATTGAAAAGTTATTATTTTTAGAACCAGTATACAAATGCAAAGATAAAATTATAAAGCGAGGTAAATATGAAAATTAATCTGATTGACTGACCATAGAGATGAGTTTTTAACTGGCAGTTAAAATTTAAATCGGATATTTTTAATATGCCTTTAAATAATAAAGTAGGGAAATCCAAAGAAATGTTTAACTCATGTTTTTTTACATATGATCCTGTTTCACAGTTTTCATTCATGACTTTGCAACAAAAGGATCTAACTGAATTTGTCGTTTTATATTTAATGATTTGGGCTTCCCTCTAAGGAACATTTCCGTTGGTGCATTTTGGTCATTTTGAAATATATCAACTATTCTCACCGATTGTTTGAATATCTACTAATGTTGCTTACGGTTGCAAAATATTCGACAACTTTGGTATTTTATTGATTCATTAGCAGGGGTTTTGACAAAAAAACTTGCTTTATTTGTACACCTTAATTGTTATTCCCAGGGGTGCCCAAGAGGGTGCAGGATGCGGAACCCTTAACATACAATAATACGAAGAATCAAAAATAATTACATAATTATCAATAATTTTAACATTAATCTGAGAGTTATTAAGATATAAAATACACTTCCATAACTTGGTAACTATTAAATACCAAACACTCAATACCCGTGGGTAGACTTTGAATATATTTTATTTAAAACAAGATTATTACGTTGGTGATTTGACACAACTTTCTTTCAAATCGTCGCTTTACTAAAACTATAAACGATATTATTTAATACGAGATTAAAATTAAATGACCACCTGCCTTGCAATAGCCAAGCATATCAGCAATAAAGTTGAACTTTCAAAACGATTTTTGACATTCACAAACTTTTAAACCATTTCAAATGACATTTTGCCGTTTCTTTACCCGAATGCAGAAAGCTCTCAGATGCGTTTACAATCAACAGTAGTTTTTGTAGAGATTTCTAAATATCACGAGTTAAATCGGTTCATCTGCGTCAATACTGGAACCAAAGATTTAATTAGAAGCAAAAGTGACACAAACTTGTAATTGGTAATTAGTGAAAATGTCAACGATAACCACTTCGATGCGTATTCTATTTAATTAGTAGGTACTGTTATTAATCAATTAGTGAAATGAGTACATGAATTGTGGCCGTGCGTTTTGAAATATCTTTCAGTTCACATCCAGACTTTCTTCATGACCCTCGCCTACAATGTTGGTAAGTTCATTATTAATATTTTCTAGCAACATTTTGATATACAATAAGAGTTTTGTTTACACCTTTAAAGCGCTGGTATTTTAGTGGTACGTTAAGTAATTAACAGTCTGTTAACAAACAATCAAAATATTTTTAATTGGCAGTTGTTTAGAAATTAATAAATAAATAACTCTAAATAACACTTTACAACAGTTTTGTATTAACTTAAATTAAATAGCCTAGCCTATTGTTTTAAAGATAGTAAGATACCAAAATATACCATCACCATGTCCCTGATATTACTTACCATTGCAAGACCATACCATTGCCGTTAAACCTTAACATTTCAAGAGTTTATGTTTAATTGGTGCAAGTGTATAATTTATCCAGTCACTGGTACTGACAAATTTCAATCGCTAACTTAGTTCTAAGCAAAAACAGATTCAAATCGAGAAACAATCACTGCAAGTTTTGATTGAATACCATTAAACATTTTATTATTAGGAACACTAACAATAAAATACCCAGCGTTTGTAGTAATTGAAATCAGATTTCACACATCATTAAACGTTGAGGTTAAACGTTCTGCTGAGCAAACGAGGCCGGCAACGCGTAGTAACGTTGAGTGCCACACGATGGCGCTTGCTGCCGTCCTTTTTAACAAACTTCTACAGTTAAATAATAAAAAACTCAAAATATCGAAACGTGTTTATCAATCGTTGTGGTTAGCATTAATAAAGATTAATTGGGTGTAAACCAGTTTCAAATGCGAGTAATCTGTGAGAAATAACGAAATGAAATTTCTTAACACTCAAAACGAAGGTGGCTCAACTAGTAGCATCCAATATTTTGTCACTGTAAAGAAGTCATTTGGCCATTTGGTCATTTGGTCATTTGGTAATTTGGTAATTTGGTCATTTGGTCATTTGGTCATTTGGGGTTTTTATATAAAGACAGTTTAACATATGCGCTGTGGTATGATGCTCAATATTGTTAATACTCATTACTTTCAAGATGGACCACGTATTGTGTTTAGCTTTGCACGACAATTGAACGAAGCGAGTAAAGTAATTCATCTGACAACAGAGTAAATTATGTTATTACCTGACGATGAAAATAATTGCTAGCTTGTCGGGTGTCTTGTACGTGAGATGCCAGTAAATGCTTTCCCTTAAGATACGAGAAATTTGATTAAAAATGCACCGATTTCCTATTGTTGAAAGGTGGCACGAGTTTTGCTGTTTTTGAAAGGTGTTAAAAATTGCGTTAATATGCGGAAAATTTGTTTATTATGTGTTTATTTCGATGAACTGCATCCGTCCATAATTATCTTGCAGCTCTTGGAGTAATCTTAAAATGCAGCTACAGAGAATATAAAGCGCCTTGTTGTTAAGACGAACAGAAAATATGATGAACGACTTGCTATCTTGTTGGAAATCAGCTTTAGAGCCACTGAATATTTCAAACGTGATTTTAGAAATTATCAAATTATGTCATAGATGGTATTTTTCCTTAAATGCGACCATCGAGGCCCAGAAATATCATGAAACTTACACAAAATCCTGTTTTCACGTTTGATAAAATCCAAAAATGCGCTACAAATGAGCAACATTTGTTACTTTCCTTGATTAGTAGAATATTTTCTGACTTGTTGACCTAACTACATTTTTGGGCATATCTTGAACCTTTTCTAAATATTTTTTCTTTCAAATTGCATTTGCTCATGAAGAAGATCGAACAGTTTTGCCGAAACTTTGAGAATATGTTACAGATTACCCAAAAGTTAATTGTGAATAACAACTATTGCTAATCTTAAACAACACTAACATAAATTTACTTCACAAAATTGTCGAACTGCTTTTAAAACCAAGCTTCGATCATAGGAATCTTAACATCAATTCGTTCAAATGTCTGTTTTCTGTTTTGTTTCCCGCCAACGTCTCAATGATTCTTCTGTTAGGCAAAGCCCGGAGGAGATCTAAATTTTAACTTTTTAACCAACCAATAGCAACTTTCCCAATGTAGAGTAAACACATGGTTATGATGGTCTACTACTGCAATAAACAGCCTTTACAATTAAATACAATCAATTGGTTTCCCATAAGATTTGCTTGGACCACTTGTACACTAATGCCCTGCAGAAATCTGTAAAAGCTTTTAAAATGAACGTCTGATAGCATAATAGTATGAAAGTTTAGTTTTTAATCAGTTTTGAAGCATAATAGATGCAAAAACGTTCGACCAAAAGCAGTGAAACTGGAAATAAAACTAATTAAATTTACAATAATTTTTTTCTAGTCGATCACAACGATTCTGCTATGCGCTCTTCTGGCCAGAATATCTTCAGGAGCATCGATGTCCTCCTCCCCGGAGGTCGGCAACCCGCACACACGACAGGTCCAACAAGTGCTGGCGTCCATCAACCGCCTGGTACACCAGCAGATCTTGGACCATGACGCCGGCCGGTACATGAATGAGGTCCATGGAACAGCAACACCTAGTGTCAAGGGCGACCAAGAGGTAGCGTCCAAGAGGGGAGACGAAGCAAGGGGGGCCAGACAGACAGGAGAGATGATTGGCAGTCTCTTGGGCTCAGGTTAGTTGGACAACATTGTTTAGTCAGGACAATAGAAATGATTATCGGGCTTCAAAATGGGAGTATTTTCTTTTGTACAATGTTGCTTTGTTATTTTGTTTGGTAGGGACGTGCCCCTAATACTTCTTTCGATACTTTCGGTCATCAAACGCTCTTGAAATTCCAATATGTGAACAGTATTTTAACTTAAAAACTTTTAAAATCCCTCCAATAGCTTTAATGAATCAATATTATTAGCTGTAATCGGTGAACTTTACAAGGTCTATTCCGGAAAATTCTGTTTTATTTGTGTTCCAAAATCTCCCAATTCGTCTGTAAGAAGAGATGATTTATTTTGAACCTCATTTCCAAAAAAAAATCAGGTGTTTGACTTTTCTTGCAGCTGACGTTTATTCTATGCACAAACATTAAAAATAAATTTAAACCAACTTACAATACTAAAAGAGAAGATCACCATATGTCAAGAGTGTTGCTCTAGACACATCAATTTTGAGATGATATGAGTGTATTTGATGAGAATGACAGATCTCCAAGGAGTAGAACCATGAGGCTGTAAATACTCACAGTCACTCTGATTCTAGTGACGCTATATCACGTCACATCCTGTCAATCTCGAGCTGATCTCTAGTAACTCCAATTTGACGTTGGATGCGTTTTACGCACTAATATCTCATAAAAATTCTTAATTGCTTGCAACGAGCAAAGTATTTTATTATTAGATAAACTGATAACCTCTGAGAAATTGGTGCAAGACCACGGTCGTTGTGCAAGAAATCAAATGTTTAACATAAAGGAGCAATCTTCTTAAGCTATGACAAAGAATCGATTCAGCACACCTACAAGATTACGAAGATAGCACGCCACGACTTTCACATGAGATTTTTCGACTGCTTATCTAACTTTAGTAACTCAAAGATTGCTTGCAATTCAATTTCTGATGACTAATCCTGTAACTCTGCATTGCACCATCGCTGGGATGACACGGATGTGGCCCAATGTTAAAATCATTATTGTCAAACGCATAATAGCAAGTTAATGCACATTAGCACGTATGATTACCAGTTTTTAAATGTAGTCTTCCTGTTTAGCCTTGATCATTCTAGGAATGTATTGGGATGAATTCTGTCGCAAGGTCAGTTTGTTCACTTCCCTGTTTTAAAAATAACTGTCATCAGTTATGTAAGTTTGCAATTCTGCATCCGATGAATCATTTTAAATGTCAAAGTCTTTCTTCTTCTGAAGTTAGCTCTAAGGAATTTATTGGGATGATTCCTTTTCTAGGAACCTGTTCTTTAAACATGACATTTTTTACACCCCAACAATCATTGATTTTACATACCCCAGAAAAAAATATTTTTGTATTTATTTATTTATTTATTTATTTGTCCTGCCTGTTTCTTTATTTGCACTCTAGCGGCCAAATTCCTGCTCCGATTCAAACCAAATTTTCTGAGCACATTTGTTCGTTCTAAACGCAGACCTGCCGCGTTTTTCAAAAAAATCTGTCAAATATTTGTGAAACTATTCACAATTTAGAAACAATTCTCATGTTTTATAAAATTGCACTTTTCAGAGCTTCTAAAGGACAAACACATTATTGCTGAAATGTTGAGAAATAATTTTCATGACAAAAAAAAAGTTAAGATTTGGTTTACTCTTTCCAAAGTTATTTGCAAATTTCCATGATTTCACCAATTGAAACAAAAATTCAATGAACAGATAATACCGAAAGAAGCATACAAAGTACACTTCTCTGAAGAAAAATAAAGGATTAAAGACCAAAATAAAACCCTAGTATTTTTACCAACAAAGCGTACAAGTGTATTTTCCAATACCATTCGATTGATAATAATGAGTTTGTTTTGATTTCAGGACTAGACGAGGTCCTGACCAACATCGGTCCCCTGATTACCGAGGTCCTTGGACCCTTCATGACTACGATTGGAGTGACCCTCTTGGAGTGGTTCTCTTACACAGACCACAAGACAAAGACCGCGACGCAAGAAAGCGACTCAAAAACAAATCAACAAATCATCTTCGATGCTTTCGAGGTGGACTTTCCAGAATACGGCAAGTTCTTGGTTTTGGGTAAACGGAAGCTTGACGACGCTTCTGAAGATCAACGGAAGGTTGATGACGCCGTTGAAGATGAAGGTGAAGCTCAAAGGCAAAGATTGATGACGAGAAATTTAGAACAATTCGATTCTCGTTTTCAGTGGATTGAAAAACCGTACATAGACAGGCGTTTTCAGAGAAAATAATACATTTTCTACATTTTATTATTTAACAGAATGCTTTTTTTATGCAAACTGGCAAGTAAATCAACGAAGCAATGTTCAAAAAATTGTTAAAATTACAAAGATGTATTTATTTTTCTGTATGTACAATTGTTGCTACTGTCATAAGGAAGAGAATAATGGATAATTGAAGAGAAAGAGAATGCGACCGTGTGGCTGCACATGCAATAAATGACTAATTTGTGGATGCATTTAGCCAACAGCCGGGGAAAAACACGAGGTGATTTGGGACAAACAACTCTGGCCCAGACCGAATTTCGATACCAGCTTGTTTCATTGGGCAACGCACCTGTATGAGGTTGACTAATATTTTGAATCACCAGTTTATTTCAAAATACATGGGCACAGAAACTTCACATTGTTAACTCTTGAATTTAGTCTTAAAATGTTGGTAGCCAGTGGTTATTATGTATTGATCATTTGATCATAGCTTATTTGACAGCAATCCGGCTATTAAAATGACTTTAAAATTAAAAAAGTTAATCATAAATGCGCTACAAAGTTGTTTTTAATAAATAGTTATTAAAAAATGATTTAGAGCTGGTTTTTCAGTGATTCGTTAACAACCTAACGGCCTGTTAATTTTTATTCGTTTGGCAATAACTTAACAGATTATGTAACCACGTTAATCACGACTGAGGAAACTGAGTGTGTAATTAAACTATCGTCGCTAATTTCTGTTTTTGTTTCAATGTTTGCCAAAAACTAAACCTTGAACTATTTCAGAGAACTTGACACTGGACGAGTTTGATGCGGTTTTGTCAAGTTTAACTTCTTCAGATGATCGTGAAATTGTTGGTTAATCTTTTCTCAGTTTGTTATTTCCACGACTTCTAGCAGAGATTGTTAGGAAAACATTATTTTGTTGCTTTTAAATCGGATAGTTAACGGTAGCATCATGGTGTCATGTTTTCTAGGTTGGTACAAGCACCCCAGAAAGTGGCAAACTCAAATTAATCCTAGTGTATTGTTTCAGCAGAGATTGTTAGGTTGGTATTGTTAGGTAACAACAGGATTCCTCCACAAATCCATGCTGTCGAGAGGTTGATAAGCAAGGCGAGTGAAGTTGCTGTACTAACTTTCACCCCTCCAACCTCTCTCCCGAAGAGAACTGGTCATGTGTATGATGGTCACCCATCCAATACCTGACTCAGCGCAGTGTTGCTTAACTTTCATCCCTCCAACCTCTCTCCCAAACAGAACTGGTCATGTGTATGATGATCACCCATCCAATAATAATAATAATAATAATAATAATAATAATAATTCTTTATTTTTCCAAATGACCTATTTACAGGGTATCTGGTACGTCATTAAATCATATAACATAGTATTATTAAAAGTTTTAGTAAGCTAAAAACATTACAACATAATTTACAGACTATTTTGTTCAATCAACTCTTCAACTTTATAAAAACACTTTTCAATCAGGTATGCTTATTGTAGGTGAAGTTCATGTCTGGTTTGAACTTCCCTATTCACGACATCAATTGACATGGTGCAAGCTATGACAAGGTTCATTCCCTATACCAACTAACCATAACTATACCATAAATTGTACGTACGTAAATTGTAAATAAACTATACCCCATTGAAAAACTTGGGAACATCTGTGTTCTTTTACTTCTTTTTTTAAATGATGTATTTTTTATTTTAAATAATAAAATCTATATAAAGCTCAGATAGCTTGCTAAAGTGCATGCACCCACATTTAAAATAAAGAGTTAAAACTATGTCAAAATTTGCTTTTAATTGGATATTTTCGATTAAAAAGTAAACAAACCCAACAAAAATCAAAGTATCATTTTATGTTTTAAGATTTCAGAAAAAAATTACTGAAGGCAATGAAGATCGCTATCACAAAGTCTGACTATTTAAATAAATAAAGGCCATCTAAAAGAATTTGATTAATGACACATTTTTTTAATTGATACACACACTCGTTAATGAGTTAGTAAAAAAAACATTTTGTAAAGTATTAGCAAAACTGTCAGAGCTTAAAATTAATTAAACTTCAGAAAAAACTGCGATAAAAAGCAATGACCAATTGAATGAATCATTCCCACCATTCACTAGCTATGTTTTGCAACAAACCAGATGCCGAATAGTAAGTGTTTATGCACTGCACTGTTAAACGATGTCGTCCAGCCAAGAATTAAGGTGTTGTGTAACCTCCAAAGTGCTGTGGGATTTCCCCGAAGGTGCAGCAATAAACCCCAATGAGACACCGTCGATGTCGATGTCGATGACCATCAAATACTTCTGGTCAACGATAGCATTGAACTTTCTAAGACGCTCGGCGACTTTGGAAGGCTCTAGAATGTTAATTTGCCAAACGGTGGCAGACACAGAAATGGTGCGTTGTCAAGTTAGTGCCAAGTTATTCTTCTTGAATAGAAATGATCACAAATGAAGTAAAAACACACAAAATAATCAAATAAAACTCAACAAATCGTTACCTAACGTTTGATTGAACTCAAATCTAGTAATTTAGTTATTTTTTGGTTCTGGCAAGTTTTAAAAAGAGTGCAAAATGATAGCCGTGTCAGGATCGAACCTGGGACCTCCCGAATGCAAGGCAGACATGGCGCTCTCACTACCAGGATAGCCGGCCACTAGGATCGAACCTGGGACCTCCCGAATGCAAGGCAGACATGGCGCTCTCACTACTAGGATAGCTGGCCACCAGGATCGAACCTGGGACCTCCCGAATGCAAGGCAGACATGGCGCTCTCACTACCAGGATAGCCGACCACTAGGATCGAACCTGGGACCTCCCGAATGCAAGGCAGACATGGCACTCTCGCTACCAGGATAGCCGACCACCATGACCGAACCTGGGACCTCCCGAATGCAAGGCAGACATGGCGCTCTCACTACCAGGATAGCCGACCACCGGGATCAAACCTGGGACCTCCAGAATGCAAGGCAGACATGGCGCTCTCACTATCAGGATAGCCGGCCATCAGGATCGAACCTGGGACCTCCCAAATGCAAGGCAGACATGGCACTCTCACTGCCAGGATAGCCGGCCACCAGGATCGAACCTGGGATCTCCCAAATGCAAGGCAGACATGGCGCTCTCACTACCAGGATAGCCGGCCACCAGGATTGAACCTGGGACCTCCCGAATGCAAGGCGTAGACATAACGTGTTCCCTACCAGAAGTTACTAACTACCTGCCCTGACATCGACATCCTTTCAGACTCATTTATGACTTACAAATCCCGACTTTATTTAAATAGTTAGATAGTTAATTTAAATGGTCATGTTTCTGTGTGAAATGTTTGATGTTTTGATGTTTTATGCTCTGTTATGTTAGTAATGTTCCTTTATTGTTATAATTTTATTACAATTTGCTTGTGGACTTGCCTCCATTGTTGATTAATAAGCAATAAATTTATAAAAAGCCGGCCACCTGCCCGGCCACCTGCCCGGCCAGGGCCACCTGGCCCTGCCGAATGCGGGACAGAAATTACGACCGAAAAGAAAATAATTAAGCATATTTTTGTCCAGCAATGCATTTAATTGAAGCAGCTGCCAAAGGTTTCATCATCTTTTGAAGCAATTGTCTTGTGACAGTTCTAGATTGGTAACTTATCACGATTCGCAAAGCAAATTTTCGAGTACCTACTCGTGAAATTAGGTCAAACTTCAACTTTGCCGATCAGCCCAAAAATATTGTCCATTGTTTGTCATGGCATCAGAGGCTAAATGATGCAACTCTTTATTTTATTTTTGGTCACGCCGAAAAAAATTGCATAAAATATTTCGCCCTCATGTCAACCTCCCTGATCCACGCAAATATCGATAATGTCAATTGCGAAAAGAGATTGCGAAAATCGGCTTAAAATTAGGCGATTACTCACACAGAATGACTAAACGCAAGCAAGAAAATTAAAAATAAACGCATACTAGCAACAAGCAGTTAATTTTTCAAATACGTCCGGTATTTCAAAATCATTTCAGAACCTTTCAAATTTATCTTAGTGCAGTTTTAATTGCTAGAAGTGCAAAATAATTACAAGAAATGACATATTTAAGCGCAGTAACACGATGCAATTGCTCAATTACTTGAAACACAAAGTATCCAAGCAATATTTGATGTTGTTTTAACGTTTCCACAGAATTCGAGCAAAATAATTGACAAAGCAAACTCAAATAAATTGAGAAATATCGCCAACTCTTACTGACACATATCAGCGACCTTCAGAAGCGATAATGAACACACAAAACTGTACCAGAACAGTCGAGAATGAAACAAATATTGCTTCGTTATCAAGTGATTAAAATGTGTCATCAGGACCCACCTACCTGAATTCAGGGGCAAGTGAGTCATGAAATCAACCTGCCCAAGTCTCTGGTCTACCCCCACAAATTCGATGCTGTATTATTATCTTGCCATGGGTGCCGCCTAGGGTGGAGCTAAATTTATGACTATTTAGATTGCCAATTTGATAGCTTTGATGATATTACGAAAAGTGGTCTAGTAATTGATTTATTTTGTATTGCAGGACATTTTAGTGTCTCAGATTTGTGCGGTAGATGCTAATTTGTTGGTAAAAATGATAAAATCTCCTGTTGTATTTGCATTTTTTGATTCGCGGATGAGTAGAAAAAAGCGTTACAAGAATTTTATAGTTTAGATTTTTGGCTGTGTTTGTATTTTGGCAAGATCGTTCAAACTCAAAACACTTTTCATTGTTTTACGGCTTGAGAAAAATTGCTATAACGCTGTTCAATTGATTTCTAGGATCGAATCCATACAGCTGAGTTTAGATTTAACTTTGTAATTAAAATATGATCTTGTTTTGTCTGTATTTGTCTAAGTATCCCGTTTGGGCAGACATTTTTTAGAGGTTAATAGTGTTCTTAGTAATAAAAAACCCAGCGCATTGCAAACGTTTGCAATTTAAATCAGATTTTACAAATCACAAACGGTGCTTCCAGATTTTCTGGGTTGTAACCGAAGTGATAGCAACTTTACCCTCAAATGTATGAGGGTTACGATTTAAGGTTTGTGGCAACCTCTGCTGGTTTCTTACGGGAATTGAAGGTTTTTTACGGTCCACCAATTTCCCCTCGACTCCATATTTATGCTACTAACGTCCGTGATCTCGTTTCCAAAATGGGAATAACAACAAAAAACATTATTGTTTTTAGACTCATGTCTACTTGATTTATCCTTAGCACTAGTTTTAACAAAAACTATTTCAACTGGGTTTTGAATGCTAAGTAAAGAACAACTAAATTTCCCTAACTTTACTTACTTAGCTTAGCTTTACTAAGCATTCAAAACACATTTCAAATAGTTTTTGTTAACAAAAAAAACATATCTCCTTCGTTGCTGACAATATTTGACGATTTTGGGAAATTGTCATCAGAATCAACCACTCAAGATTAGAGAAATAACATTTTCCACAAGATCAAAACCAAATTAAATTTAAGATTTTAGCGAAATATAAATAAAAACAACATTTCATCCTTACAAGTGGTCAGCACTAAAGATTTCAGCTCATGAATAGCAAGTAGGTGCGATGTTAAACTGCTTTAGTTCCCTGTTTGCAAATAGTGGGTGTACAACCTGGTGGCTCGATCTAGGTAGGTGCAAGACCTTGGTCCGTTGCTTGTGCGGTCGCAGGTCCCGGGCCGGGCTTGGATGTGTGACCAGACTGGGATATGGGACAAGTCCTCCGGCCGGTCACAGCTCTAGACCACCGGTAGCAATGTGCGATAACATGAAACTCCACGGGGAACCTGTTTCCAAGGGTTTAATTCATTGGCATAAGAAGACAAATAATGATATGGGCGATTCGGGATTTTACAAATCTATTTAAGGGGTGTCAATTGGTTGCGTTATGAACCTCCCCTGTGGCTAAAAACTTGTGAGTAAGTTTTGTGTCACTGCTGCTCTGAACATTGATATTTATAACAGAAAAACAAATAGTAAACAAATGTTTTAAGACAATGAGTATGAGTAATAATATCAGCTTTGTTCTGGTATTCCGATCCATTGACTGTCCAGGTTTGATCTGGCGATCTAGCGAGAGAAATATAAGATTTTGTAGCAGATGCCGGGTACGGGTTACTTGTTTTAGATTGCCATGACAACCCTTGTTTCACCCACCCATTACTATTACATTGTGATGAACTGCCCGATGCCGGGCACGGGTTACTTGTTTTAGATTGCTATTACAACCCTTGTTTCACCGACCCATTACTATTACATTGTGATGAACTGCCCGATGCCGGGCACGGGTTACTTGTTTTAGATTGCTATTACAACCCTTGTTTCACCCACCCATTACTATTACATTGTGATGAACCGCCCGATGCCGGGTACGGGTTACTTGTTTTAGTAAGTTTCAAGTGTTTGAGGTCAGGGGTTCGATCCCCCTTCAATCCGGGCGGATGATTACAACTATTACTGTCAGCGATGAAACTGAGGATTTAACTCGAAGCAGAATTCATCAAAAACTTTTTTTTTTCAAACGAGCCAATTCATAGTTTTTTTACTCTGATTTAAATTACTCTTCCTTTGTATTCACGATCATTAAAAAAAAGATAATTATCTTCCTGATTGAAATATAACAATGTTAAGTTTCTTTGAGCAAAAGAAAAGATAATGATGACGAACTGTAATCTAAAATTTCATTACCTTTGAAACTTCCTATGCCAAAAATTTAGGTCATGCAAAAAAAAATCAATAAGAAATATAAGATTCAACAATAAAATTAAACATGTGCCAACAAAAATCGATTACCACAAAAATTTGGTTTTCCCACATTGGTAAATACCGCAGAAAATGGCCGGTCCTCATGAGGCCAGTCCTATAAGCTTCAAGTCCAAGGGCAGAAGTAAAAGTTTGTTATTCTCTTGAGAGACCGACATCTTATCTTAGCGTACACATGCCATTGCATAACCACTTTCTCAATGTTAATGACCCTCTTTATTTTGGGGGGGGACTTTTTCCCCCAAACACACAGCCGGCGACGCGTGCTGGTATAAAGGTGGTACCTTCAAATACCTGACTGCCATTCAAACATTCAGAGCACTTGACAGGAGAACTAGTTCAACATTTCACCACTCCACTGGATTTAACTATTGCCGATAAAATACAACGGTTCACTCAGAATGGTGAGTAAAGTGTTTTTGTGTTTAAGGAGTTTGAGGACTTGGCAAAGAGGAGTTTGACTTTAGAACCGGTTTGCAATGTTCGGTTAAAAAGATAACTGTCCGTTAAAGACTCATCACCATGGTAACAGTCAATCAAATACTAATATTATTGATTATTATTTTAATAGACATTTTAAAGCAAATTCCTAATATGTATAAATATATATATTTTTTTACTGGAACAAAAATTATTTTTTTAAATTTAGATCTTTGATTAAAATAACTAGTTAGTGTATAATTAGTGGAAAGGAGAGGGGGTGGGTATAGACTATAGTGTAAGTTCAAGTTCTGCCATTATTTTTAGAGCTATTTACAAACAATGAATAGAGTTTCACGCTTAAAGCTTAGGGCTTAGGATGGGTAATGAAAAATATTATTAAACCAATTCTTCATCTTACCAAACTGATGAGTTCAAGTTTAAAAAATCACTAATCAAACTTTTAAATACACTCTTAAAACACTGAATAAATCAAATAACTCGCTTGGATCAGGACCAAAGTTGCATAAATTTAGTGTTGCGAAAATTTGGTTCAAGTTTAGGTCAGATTTTTTTTTGTAGTTGATTCGGAAAGTGGTTCTAGTTTGGTGTTGTAATGCAGTGAGGTATTTATTCAGCCTAATACAGCAGTAGCAAATGTAGAAGCAGTGGCAAGTGCAATTCCAGGTGCCAAGAGCCAGGTATTCATATGGTATTCAATATTGCATAAAGTCGAGGGGAAACAATTTTTACATTTTGCAGATGTCAGAATTATGATATGACAATTCACTAGCTGCCATTTAAGTTCGGTTTTACAAAAAATCTCGCCTCCTAGTTGAACTGGTATTTAAAAAAGCTAAAAATTTAACTAAGATTATAAAAAAAATACCTAAAAATAGTAAATAGTACCTAACAATCACCTGGCTTATTTCCAAATGACAGAGAAAGGTATTCCAATTAGAGTGGTTACTAAGCAAATGTTTGCAGTGTACATTTTCAAACTACTTCGCCAAACAAGATTACAATATTATTTCGTTTCATTTTCTTGTCACCTAAATCTGAAACCTTGTCGACTTCATCGTTTCTCTGCTAGCAAATTCAAACAATGAGAGAAGTTTGAAGCTTGTGATTTGATATGGATCAAACCCAATAATTCTCTAGAAACAAGCCATATACCAAGCTCTAAAAAATTATTTAAAAAAAATTATTATGAACACTGCTACCGTCTAAAAGAGGTATGCCCAAACGGGGACTCAAACCCCGATCTCCACCTGTCGCAGGTGTTGCTCTAACCAATTGAGCTACTTGAACCCCGATCTTCACCTGTCGCGGGTGTTTCTCTAACCAATTGAGCTACTTGGACCCCGATCTCCACCTGTCGCGGATGTTGCTCTGACCAATTGAGCTACTCTGACACATACTTTTTAAGACGATTTTACTGTGTTTAGTAATTTAGTTCCCTAGAAGTGTTCCTAATAATAAAATACCCCACGCATTGCAAGCGTTTGCAATTAAATAACATTCCAAATAAATCTAATTCAACTTGTTTTCTTTTCAGATTCCTTTCCGTACCTTGGCCGTCCTGTGCCTGTCAATCGCCTTCGTCCACGTGTGCTACGCTGACGCCCCCATCGGCAACCGGCAAGACGACCGTCAAGATGGCGCCCAATCCAAAGAAGGTCCCGATGGAGGAGATAGCCGAACACTAGGTCACCTTCTTGGATTTTTGAAACCCAACAAATATGGAGGCGGCGGATACGGAGGCGGCGGATATGGAGGAGGTTATGGAGGAGGATACGGAGGTCCTTTAGGAGGTCTCTTCGGAGGTGGATACAATAGGCCAGGATATGGAGGTGGATATGGAGGGGGATATGGAGGTGGTTATGGAGGTGGTTATGGCGGTGGACACAACCAAGGCTATGGTGGATATAACCAAGGATATGGTGGTTATAATCAAGGATATGGTGGCTACAATCAAGGTGGTCTGCTAGGAGGTCTCTTCGGTTAAATATCACTGATGTCTTTACCGTGAAGCTAATTTATTTTGTCATCTCTAGTTAATAAGTCTTCATTTATTGTTTGTCGAGCGTCCAAATATAATAGTTTTATTGCTGTGTGAATTTTTTGTTCTGTTCTGTGCGTGAATGCGACTGACAAAGTCATATTGAAATGTCAATCATTGATCTGGTACATTTAGTTTTTAATAAAATCGTCTTTTTTACTTATATGGTGAAAAAAAATGTTGGCTTAAGATCTTTTAACTCTCTGCTCCATCCCATGGGTTTATGTTAACACGACGGAACTGTTGGACGTGAGATCACCGAGGTTAAGCAACACTGCGCTGGGTCAGGTATTGGATGACCATCATACACATGACCAGTTCTGTTCGGGAGAGAGGCTGGAGGGTTGAAAGTTAAGCAACACTGCGCTGGGTCAGGTATTGGATGGGTGACCATCATAGACATGACCAGTTCTGTTCGGGAGAGAGGTTGGAGGGATGAAAGTTAAGCAACACTGCGCTGGGTCAGGTATTGGATGGGTGACTATCATACACATGACCAGTTCTGTTCGGGAGAGAGGTTAGAGGGATGAAAGTTAGGAACACTGCGCTGAGTCAGGTATTGGATGGGTGACCATCATACACATGACCAGTTCTGTTCGGGAGAGAGGTTGGAGGGATGAAAGTTAAGCAGCACTGCGCTGGGTCAGGTATTGGATGGATGACCATCATACACATGACCAGTTCTGTTCGGGAGAGAGGTTGGAGGGATGAAAGTTAAGAAACACTGCGCTGAGTCAGGTATTGGATGGATGACCATCATACACATGACCAGTTCTGTTCGGTAGAGAGGTTGGAGTGATGAAAGTTAAGCAACATTGCGCTGAGTCAGGTATTGGATGGGTGACCATCATACACATGACCTGTTCTGTTCGGGAGAGAGGTTGGAGGGATGAAAGTTAAGCAACACTGCGCTGGGTCATGTATTGGATGGGTGACCATCATAAACATGACCAATTCTGTTCGGGAGAGAGGTTGGAGGGATGAAAGTTAAGCAACACTGCGCTGGGTCATGTATTGGATGGGTGACCATCATAAACATGACCAATTCTGTTCGGGAGAGAGGTTGGAGGGATGAAAGTTAAGCAACACTGCGCTGGGTCAGGTATTGGATGGGTGACCATCATGCACATGACCAGTTCTGTTCGGGAGAGAGGTTGGAGGGATGAAAGTTAGTACAGCAACTTCACTCGCCTTGCTTATCAACCTCTCGACAGCATGGATTTGTGGAGGAATCCTGTTGTTCGCGTTGTTCCGTCCTTCGGAAGGGACGTTAAGCCGGTGGTCCCCTTGGTCTTCGACAGGAGTAGGTTACGTGCCGGCACCGGGTTGCCCCTCCTCCCTTCTAGGCTAGGTTAGGTTTATCATCATCCTCATCATCATCCACTCATTCACCGACGCCATTAGACCAGTGCCACATGGCCAGTCTTTAGAGCGATCAACTAAATCTACCTTGATACGCATGAATCACAAGCTCCCCCTGGCCCTACCCCTTCCTCTCATTCCCCTAGGTCATTGTTTTCATAGGCAGCAATAATTTGTACAATATTTACCAGCAAAATCATTAAAGTGTATAATTACTTCATTTAAAAGGTGGCAATGCCTGCAAATTCTAGTAACGAGAAAAGCAAATACATTGTTTTACAAAATGTATTTTTTTAATTTTTAATTTTTTTATATGTGTTAAACCTGATTTAAATTGCCAATGCTTGCAATGCGTGGGCCATTTTATTATTAGGAACATTAATAACCTCTCAAAAATTGATACCCAAACGGGGAATCGAACCCCGATCGCCACCTGTCACCACCCCGTTCCTCAAAAGAAAAAGTTCAATTCTATATGTTTTTTTTTGTCTGTTCGTTCAATGTTTGGAATGTTGTTTGGAAACGAATGATGTTTTCAATGATCAATTTGAATGATTTTTCGATACACCATTAAAATCACTAAAATTAAATCTTGGTTCAGTTGGGGGGAAAAATCAAAGGGATAGCATTTTTGTCCATTAATTTACGCTCCTAGTAAAAGAAAGACGATCGTGGTATCAAAAGGCTGTTTACCTGAGACAAAAATTGTATACCTCGACTCAAAATAGCGCAGAAACTCAACTATTATATAATTTGCAAAGATCACCGGGAAAGACAAAAGGAACAAACTCAAAATACAACAAAAAACATAAGAGCGCTGACTTGCAATAACACGTTGGCACCAAGAATGGCATCCGCCATTTTCCACTGCAGACGCTTTTTGTGTCAAAAAAAAAAGGGTTCGACATGACAAGATTGCGTCCCCCGCACGTGTTCCACAACGTAGTTCACTTTCAGAACGGATCTCGAATCTTCTACCCTAACATCACATCTTAATTTTGTTCATCGAGGCCGATGTTACTTTTATTTGTACAATCTTAAGACAATGACCGTCTAACCTAACCTCAAACCTATGAGCTGCGCTTATCCGTCCTCTGTTGTCCTCGGCTGCTTGAACGCCGACAAACACAATGTCTTGTTGTAAGCGGTCGCACTTGGATCGTCACATGAACGGTCCTCGAGCTCACGCGTTAACACAATCTATCGAACCCAAGCCCTCTAGAGCTGGAGTTACAGGGCACGTCACTGCCCCGGCTGACGATTTAAACACATATTTCATCTATTTCAACTGTTTTTTTGTTGCTATGGTTACCGAGCGTACACATGTTTTTAGTTCGGGTATTGGCTGCTAGGGCTCGTAACCAAGGTAACTATTTGCAACCGTCATTAAGCTTTTGTTGATTTCAAACTAAAAAGAAATAAAATATCCGTGGTAACATAAGATAGCAGAATTGAGAAGCTTTGTCAGGCGATCTCAGCATCTACATGGCTACCAAACGTTGAATCTACCATTGAACCTCCTATGCTAGGCCATGATATACCCGTGGTAACATAAGATAGCAGAATTGAGAAGCTTTGTCAGGCGATCTCAGCATCTACATGGCTACCAAACGTTGAATCTACCATTGAACCTCCTATGCTAGGCCATGATGTACCCGTGGTAACATAAGATAGCAGAATTGAGAAGCTCTGTCAGGCGATCTCAGCATCTCCATGGCTACCAAACGTTGAATCTACCATTGAACCTCCTATGCTGGGCCATGATATACGCGTGGTAACATAAGATAGCAGAATTGAGAAGCTCTGTCAGGCGATCTCAGCATCTCCATGGCTACCAAACGTTGAATCTACCATTGAACCTCCTATGCTAGGCCATGATATACCCGTGGTAACATAAGATAGCAGAATCGAGAAGCTCTGTCAGGCGATCTCAGCATCTCCATGTCTACCAAACGTTGAATCTATCATTGAACCTCCTATGCTAGGCCATGATATACCCGTGGTAACATAAGATAGCAGAATTGAGAAGCTCTGTCAGGCGATCTCAGCATCTCCATGGCTACCAAACGTTGAATCTACCATTGAACCTCCTATGCTAGGCAATGATATACCCGTGGTAACATAAGATAGCAGAATTGAGAAGTTCTGTCAGGCGATCTCAGCATCTCCATGGCTACCGAACGTTGAATCTACCATTGAATATTCTATGGTGGATATCTCTTTCGTTTTCAAGGGTTTTTTACGAAAAAGACAGTCTTTATGAGAAGTGTATTTAATTGTTCACGCTGTCCCAGCGACAGAATCAATCCAAGCTCGTTGGTCAGACACCTTGGAATAAGTGTTGGCAAGCATTGACTTTGTGTCGCAGATATCGGTGATGACGAGACCAACGAGGAGACCGTCGGCTACCAGAGGTCCTCCGCGGTCCCCCTGCAGAAAAACAAGGTAACTTCAGTCCTGCAAGCTCATCCACTTACCCTTAAATTATTATTATTATTTGTGGTGTTTAACGACGCACTGCTGTGCCATCTGGCCATGCGGCACTGGTCTAATGGCGTCGGTGAATGAGTGGATGATGATGAGGATGATGATAAACCTAACCTAGCCAAAAAGGGAGGAGGGGAAACTCGGTACCGGCACGTAGCCAACTCCTGTCGAAGAGCACCAAGGGGACCACCGGCTTAACGTCCCTTCCGAAGGACGGTACAATGCGAACAACAGGATTCCTGCACAAATCCATGCTGTCGAGAGGTTGATAAGCAAGGCGAGTGAAGTTGCTGTACTAACTTTCATCCCTCCAACCTCTCTCCCGAACAGAACTGGTCATGTGTATGATGGTCACCCATCCAATACCTGACCCAGCGCAGTGTTGCTTAACTTTCATCCCTCCAACCTCTCTCCCGAACAGAACTGGTCATGTGTATGATGGTCACCCATCCAATACCTGACCCAGCACAGTGTTGCTTAACTTTCATCCCTCCAAACTATCTCCCAAACAAAACTGGTCATGTGTATGATGGTCAAGCATCCAATACCTGACTCAGCGCAGTGTTGCTTAACTTTCATCCCTCCAAACTATCTCCCAAACAAAACTGGTCATGTGTATGATGGTCAAGCATCCAATACCTGACCCAGCGCAGTGTTGCTTAACTCCGGTGATCTCACGAGAACCGGTGTTTCCAACATGTCAAATTATTCGGTTACCACTTGAAGCTAAGAACAATTGTGGCCAAATCACGTCAACTTCTATTTTGAAAGCTAATTTTTACTCGATTATGAAAAATTTGGTCGTATCGCTACGTTTTTCAATCTAAATAGCACATGACACTTCAAATAAAAATATTTTTTCTGCAACACTTTTAGCTGGTCTATTTTAAAAAAGTTTTTTGGAGAAATTTATTTTTATATATCTATGGTATCACTAAAAAAAATCTCATGCATTTGCTTCAAATTTTAATCCTGCTATATCTGAAACGTCGTAATGTCATCTTAAAAATCAGCCAATCGCAGTAGAGGACGCTCAACCTACAACGAGATTGCATTGAAAATGCTTACCGCGCAAGGGTTCTTGTCCTCGACGGCCATGTTGGCACAAAGCATGCGTGGAGTAAACTTTGTGTGATTCAAAGTCAACATCTTGCAGGCCGGCTCGCTGTAGATGTACACGTCCACTGACTTCAGACTCATCGAGTAGTCGCGGTCGTTCTGCAAGATTAGGTCAGGTACATGTTATCAGGGATTTAAACCCAAAACCCACCTGTCGCGGGTGTTGCTCTAACCAATTGAGCTACTTGGACCCCGATCTCCACCTGTCGCGGGTGTTGCTCTAACCAATTGAGCTACTTGGACCCCGATCTCCACCTGTCGCGGGTGTTGCTCTAACCAATTGAGCTACTTGGACCCCGATCTCCACCTGTCGCGGGTGTTGCTCTAACCAATTTAGCTACTTGGACCCCGATCTCCACCTGTCGCGGGTGTTGCTCTAACCAATTTAGCTACTTGGACCCCGATCCCCACCTGTCGCGGGTGTTGCTCTAACCAATTGAGCTTTTTTGATCTATAATTAAAGAACAACTAAATTTCATTTAAATTTTTAAATAGGGAAATTTAGTTCTTATTCACTTAGCATTTAAAACCCAGTTGAGATAGTTTTTGTTAAAACTTATGCTTAGTTTACATCAAGTAGACATTAGTCTAAAAACACAAATTTTGCAGTGATCTTGGAATAAGCAGACAACATTGCTGCAGACATGTAGATTGCGAACGAGTTTCTACATACTTTCTTGTGTTTAGGTCATATGAGCGCCAGTTTTGATTTGTTAGGTTATAAACCAGGAGAGAATGATTAGTTAATAATTGTAACGATTGATGTTATTGACTAATTACCTGTATGTTGTTTAGGGTATTATCTGAGGCTACCTGCTTGACCCTATGAAACCGTCCAGACAGTCGTTCTCCAGTAGGCGTTTGTTACAGAGCTTGCCTCGATTTACTTGTGTCCTATTTTTATTGATTAGTTAAATATTGGCTTTGTCATATTAATTCTGTGGTTGTTATTTACATTTCTTTGCCACAATCTTCCTGAATATCATTACATGATGTACATTTGGGGTTCAACTAAAAATATGCCACTGTGTTTAAGAATGTGAACCGGAATGCTGTCGAATCTTTACCTCTTTTTTGTTACTATAGGTCAATAGCATCAAGTACCGACATTTTTATAAGAAACTGGGGTTAAAAAAAATACAAATAATTATTCCTTAGCAGATTTAGATTCAATGCACTGTATTTTGAATGCTCACAGACAGACAATATGTTTGTTGCTGCATCTTTAAAGAAGCTGTGGAGGATATTTTTTTTTTTTTTTTTTTTTTTTTATTTAGCCTTTATGACAGACAGGTATGTACCCAGGTATGTGCCATATGATAAGGGGATGTTAAGGATCAGTAAGGGATGGTGTTAGGAGACGGCCGTGCCCTTTCTGTGGTGGAACTATCCCAGCATTTGCCTGGAATGGTTATGGGAAATCACGGAAAAACCACAACCAGGATAGCCGGTCTCCATGATCGAACCTGGGACCTCCCGAATGCAAGGCAGACGCGCTCTCACTACGCTACCGTGCTCGGGTCAAAGTGTTACTGCCAATAATATTTTAATATTATGTTGCTATTTATAGATCATTTAATTATATTATCGTCTATAAGATTCCAAGCCTGTTTCGGTCTGTTGTTGGACATTAGCATTTTCTATTTGTTTGCTAATTATTTACTTTCCTGAATTAAAGACATATTTCTTTTTAATAATAAGCGATATTCGGTTTTAACGTGTGTGGTACCTGATGCTTCCTTAGATTTAATATTGAGTTCCGTTACTCGTTTGGACAACGTTTTTAATTCAGAAGAACACCGATCTGTCAGTGGTGTGTTATTGTTTTTAAATCTCGATATTTTAATTGGTAATACTTTCTTGAAAAGAGTATTAAATAACTCCATGAATTCTTCAGACATGTCATTTGTATCTAATTTGACAAAAACACTGTCCCAATGTGTGTTTGGCTAAGAGCTATCTTCAAGTAATTGATTTGTTTGTTGCTAAAAGTTGTTTTAAAAACGAAGCTTGCTTTGGGCTTCTGTTTCTAAACGCACAATTTTAACAGCTGAATGCTGTGTTCTGATAAGTCTGTATCAATTGTTTCTGCAATACCAAACTTACCATTGGAAACAACCAGTGTACTAGGTCAGGGGGTGGTAGGCGATCAGTTGATATCGCCGAGTAGCAATGCAGTGGGCGATCAGAGACTGGTTTGCAAGGTTCTTTTTAATCTGGTGGACTTAATGATCAGTAAAATTAGACCATATGATCTCAATCAATTAACTAACATTGAAGCAAATTTGCGTTTAGTGGCGAAATGAACATTGAATGTGGTATTGTTTGTAAAAAGAAAGAAATGTTTTCTGTAAATATATCTAAATTTTCCTGTGGGAGCCGATAGAGGAACAATATTAAGTAGTTCCCATGGTTAATATTCAATTCTACTGCTGACATTTCAAAGTTTTCATCTTCTATCAAAGTCCTGTTAGTAAACGATGGTTTAACATCAAGATTCCTCGAGGCTAATTTATTCAATGTCTTCCTCTTTTAGCCAATAGCTCTGTAAAGCAAAGAATGTCTGACATATTTATACATGTGATTTAAAGTGACAGTCGATGCAATCGATTTTGCTTTTAAAAGATTTAATATTTACATGAAGTTGTCCATTTCAGTTCGCTCAGATGGCAAGCTATAGGTTTCATTTTTTCTAGCAAACGTTTTTATTTCCTTTACCTTTCTAACACCCACGTTATTTTCTCTGTCGACTCCACTTCTGGTTTTCTTCCTGTTGGCTACCTTACCTCTTTCTTCGCTTCTGAGACGTGGATAATCAGCTCCCAAATTATCTTTCACTGTGTCACACTTTCGTTGCTATTTAGATTATTCTTCATAATTTATTTGACTTTGAGTTTGGACAATCTTTTCTGTTTTTAGCGAGCTCGTTGCACTGTGGTAACTGCTTCTTTCAAGCCAAGAATTGTCAGTGTCTTTCAATTTATCACAATTTACACATTTTTAATGTGGAGACTTAAACTTCTTCACCGTTCATACAGCTTTTTTGTCGGTTACAATTTTTAGCGGTGTAATTAAACCCAGCTTACAAATAGTACTGGGCGACGAATGGTGGTCATTTATCCTAAATATGTCCCAGCCAAAGTTCACTCGCCCCTCCGTGAGTAGAAATACTCTAGTTTTAAGGTCGACCTCCACTACTACATTAATGATGAGCTTTGTTTACGTTCGACAGTCTTGATAAGTTTCAGTGAGTAGTTGGGCACGTTCAATGCTGGGTCGTTCTGCGAATGCCACAGAAATCAGACGAGAGGCCGTCGATTACTAAATCAACAAATTGTTGTTCTGGTTCTAGTTTACGAATTATATTCTCGTGTGATATTTGTCACCAAAAATGGATTGCACTTCTTTGAGGAACCTTACCGTCGCACTTGACGTAGGTACACGTCGCCCTTGTTTTTCGGTAAGTTAATTATTTGTGTTTTCTTTGTTATTGCTTCTAGTTTTTGGCTTTCTTGACATAACCTCACTCGTCCGTTTTGAAGTTACTGCTTCATAGGTGTTAGTTGTAATCTTAACCTGCTGGGTTGAAGTCCAGCCGATTTCAAGTCAACATATCTCTAGTATGTTTTCATTTTGCAGTGATTTCTCTAGTTGAGTTCGGATGTCATTCTCCCTTCTAAGCAAGAGTATTTCTTCATTTGGGTTCAGAGCTTTACCCTTTCAAGGAATTCTGTCGGTGCACTGTCATCTTCGTCTTCCTACTTCTCTTGTTAGAAGAGCATGTCATGGCAGCACCATTTAACAGTTGTTTTCAGATCATTTAAATTAACTTCTTGTAACGCGCTGTTGATTTGAAACCCGAAGCACAAACGTCACACGTGACACCGTCTGGATTATCAACGAGGTTGGAATATTTGAACTTGTTAAACGCTAAGCTTGTGCACTAAGCGTCTTGTATCAATAATGTGCCGTCCCATATGAGTACCAAGTTGTAAGAACTTATCAACCCCTTGTTATTATTATTATTGTAGAGTTTAGCGGAACGTCAGCTATACTAGGCTATTTGTGCCGCCAATCCCTTGTGCAATCCCTTGTGCAATCCCTTGTGCAATCCCTTGTGCAATCCCTTGTGCAATCCCTTGTGCAATCCCTTGTGCAATCCCTTGTGCAATCCCTTGTGCAATCCCTTGTGCAATCCCTTGTGCAATCCCTTGTGCAATCCCTTGTGCAATCCCTTGTGCAATCCCTTGTGCAATCCCTTGTGCAATCCCTTGTGCAATCCCTTGTGCAATCCCTTGTGCAATCCCTTGTGCAATCCCTTGTGCAATCCCTTGTGCAATCCCTTGTGCTCTATGCTTGCGCTTATGCTTCTGCTTATTTATTTATAAATTGTGGGAAAATATTTACTTTTGTGAATATGTGGATCAAAAGTTTTGAAAGCATTGAAAATTTAAAAACAATGTTGAAATAAATGTAAATTACCTCCCTTTAGAGCCAAAATATCTGCTATCTATGCTTTAAAAATTGAGACCTACCAACTAGCAAACGTATGTTTAGATAAAAGATATGTGTTATGATTTGCTGTTGTTATTTCTCAACCATAGCATGCTCGTTCTTTGTAAATTTATCCGTCTTATAAATATTTAACATCACTTGCAATTCAAGTCGTACTTTACTAAAGCAAGCTCTTAAACCGATAAATGATAAAGTACCTACACGCAAACAATAATAATATTGATGTGACTTTTTTGCGACCAAAAAAAGGTACCGACAAAATCAAAACAATTCATTTTGCGCCATTTTAACGATCGATTATTTTAAAGTGAAATGCCAGGTGGTGGCGGCTTGTTTAGTAAAACAAGTGTATTGTTTATAATTAAGAAGATGTCAGTTAAGTTTTGCATGGTTCTTGCCGTTTCGGTAAAGTTGGTAGTTAGTGCTTTGGCTGGCACAAAAATACCAGGTAAATATCTTTTGGACACACACTTGACTTTACTTTTGGACCTAAAAGCTATGAAATATATTAACAGTTACTTTATATATCAAAATACCCTTCTCATATCGTTACAGATATACTTAGACCCCTTGAAGAACGATTTAACAACACCGACCACACTTTTTATTAATGGGGATTATTCATTTTCAAACGTTTGATGGACTAGATGGACTTTTTCAATCCAATTAACAACACCTCTCTCGCCTCTCTCGCCTCTATGCCTCTAGCCACATCTTACCGACTAAACAAACCCATTTCACTCAATAAAGGTTGCACTATCGCGATCAACGGCGGTTTACCCCATCCTCAGCCTCTCATTCTTAAGAAACGAGGCTCAAACAACGGCTTCGGCTTTCACCTCCCCAACGCGGACGGCATCGTCAACGTCGCCGCCAACACCAGCGTCCGTCTCGCATGCACCGGTCCCAGCAACCACTTCACCCTCTTCGGAAACCGCACACAAGAAGTCCAAGCCATTTGCATCAACGGAACCACTTTCTCTGTCGGCGCTACCAAACATCAGTTTGGAACTCTTCATTGCAATCAAAATGCAGTACACACTGCAGTACGTGCAGGGTATTCATGCTACAACGGAAGCAGCTTAGTTGATATAGGATTCAGAGTTGAGAAGAAATTTATCAAAATCATTCAGATATGCTTCTCGAATACTAATTTAGAAGCTGTATGGTCAAAGTATGACCTCGTAGCTGGAATTGCCGGAAGACAGGTCGGAGCCTCACGACCTAGTTTCCAAGATGGAGGTTTCTATCCAGGCTTGAATCCAGCCACCCAGTATTCCAGATCAACGCAGATCGCTACATTTGAACGCCTTTTGCAATCTAAATGCCTTGCCAAAAAGCTAATTTCTGAAACTACCGACTACTTCCTTGCCAAAGGCCATTTGACAGCTAGAACCGACTTTGTTTACGAATCCCAACAAAGAGGGACATTTTACTACATCAACGTGGCTCCCCAATGGCAAACTTTCAACGGTGGTAACTGGTATATCCTTGAAAACAACTTGAGAAACTTTGTCGATAAAAGAGGACTGGATTTAGAAGTCTATACGGGCACCCATGGCGTGGTTACGTATGCAAACAAGGCTGGTGTACAGACCCAGATGTACTTGTTTCAAGATGTTAACAATAACAACCAGATTCCGGTACCGGCCGTTTTCTGGAAGGTGGCGTACGACCCGCTGACGCGTCTGGCTGCGGCGATGGTTGGAATTAACAATCCGCACTTGAGCAAAGCGGAAGTGATTGCGTCACCACTTTACTGGCTATGCGATGATGTAAGCGAGCAGATTCAGTGGGTCAAGTGGCCAAGAAATTCCCAGAAAGCAGGAATTGGATATTGTTGTGATGTGAATCAGTTGAGAACGAAGGTGCCATCCATTCCAAGTTTTCCAGTCACCGGTCTGTTGGTCTAGTAACTGGTTTTTGAAGTTCATTTGAGATCAGGTTCACAAATTATAGCTTTTAACCCAAAGGCTATGTGAAGTGTCATATTATGGCAACTTTGGATTAAAAAAAAATAATTTTATATTTCTTCACTATTGATGCATTTTTACTTTCCTCTTTACATGAAATTGAGCTATTGATATTTTTGTTGATGATTTTCAAGTTTTATGCGTTTGCTACAAGAAATTTTGTGAAAGCTGTCGACAGCAGTCATTAAATAGTGCTATAATACTTCCACAATGTCAAGTTCAAAATATAACTATATTCAGATCCACAAAACAGGGTTACAGCTTTTTCCCCATAAATAATCACTGGAAATCTGGGATCACCGTTTGTAATTGACATTATAATTTTTAAACTCTGGGGTTAACGCTTTACTCTGTAGGTCCAGCCTTAACCCGGGTTAAAATGTAAATAAAAATATCAGATTGACTGTAAAATGACTTAAAATAGCAGTTAACTTTGTAACCATACATAGGACTACCCTTAATAAGAAGATAATCAACTAAAATTCATAGATACATCACTGGTTTATTATTATGAACCTGTTTTTTTAATTAATTTCTAAATAATGTTGTCATCAAATACTCACGCTGGTCAGCTTGCCCCATCCTGAGACGGTAGCTCTGGTGAACGGATGAGGTCCTCGTCCTTGCTTTGGCAGGGTGACCGCCGCTTCTTTCTTGCTGAAGACGAACGGTGGCTCCACCTCTAGCAGTGCAAAGTTGTAGTCCAGAGTGTCAGACTCGAACTGTGGATGAACTACCATCTTTTTGACGAAGTGCGTACTGCCTCCAGCTTCCCTTGAGGCGCTTCCAGACCGTATGGTCATGACATCTTCTTTGCTCAGGTTCGAGGCGATGGTTAGAGCCCAATTGGGGCTAACAATGGTCGCTCCTTAAAAAGATTTAATGAAAACTCTCCACAAAAGACGTTTTTCTTTGGTCATACAACTTTTTTTACTAATTGCCGGAATTTTGGTAACACGTTTAGTAGGAAACAGACTGTTACTAAACATAAACATCTTCTTATCAACAGAATTGCTAAGTAAATAAAAATTAAAACGGTCTGTTAACTACTTAACGGACCAATAAAAGCCAGATTTTCAAGCTGCAGACGCAACAGTAAAAAAAAAACGATATTCTAAAACTTGATTGAGATGAAAGTTTTTGAAACTTGGCTGTATAATTAATTATTCAGCAGAATTTAAGTTTATGCCCCGAGTTCAGAGTTGATTAACCAATTACAGATGGTTTTTCCAGATTGTCAGGTGTTGTCACCATGGTGATAATGACTTTACCTCCAATGTATGGAAGTTTAGCTAAAACTCTGCTTTGAAGTTCCAGAACCAGAGAAAAGTCAAAGGCTAGAGGCTATGATTAAGACACAGACTAAGAGTGTATAGGCCAGGATGTCTTCTTTATTCATGCTATTGTAGAATATTTAAAAGTTATTTTTCTGGCCAACAAAAGTTACTCGTACCTTGTTGGAACTTGCCATTGACCCTCAAAGAAGTAACAAAAGGAACTTCTTCGATGCTGGAGTCCACTCCATTCAACACGTATCTGTCGATGCCATTGAACGAAGGGACACCTTGAAAGCAAAACCTCGGGTTAAGCTCGCTTGTTAAGGGAACTGATCGTTTATAACCTGGATAACGGTTGCCATGGAGAGACTTAGATGTCAAGGTCGCCATCTTGGGAGTCCTTGAGTTCAAGTTCTCTCAACGAGACCGTGATATTTTATGTGTTTTATCGGTAGTTTGAAGTTTTACTACTTTGATTGTGAACATTAGTGGTAAACGTATTCATAGGGACACTGATCTTTCAAGGTCATTTGAGATCAGCTGGCGGGATCCTATGCTCTATCCATGTTATTTGAGATGAGCTGGCTGGTTCCTATGCTCTATCCAGGTTATTTGAGATCAGCTGGCTGGATCCTATGCTCTATCCAGGTTATTTCAGATCAGCTGACTGGATCCTATGCTCTATCCATGTTATTTGAGATCAGCTGACTGGATCCTATGCTCTATCCAGGTCATTTGAGATCAGCTGACTGGATCCTATGCTCTATCCAGGTTATTTGAGATCAGCTGGCTGGGTCCTTTGCTCTATCCAGGTTATTTGAGATCAGCTGACTGGATCCTATGCTCTATCCAGGTTATTTGAGATCAGCTGGCTGGATCCTATGCTCTATCCAGGTTATTTGAGATCAGCTGACTGGATCCTATGCTCTATCCAGGTCATTTGAGATCAGCTGACTGGATCCTATGCACTATCCAGGTTATTTGAGATCAGCTGGCTGGATCCTATGCTCTATCCAGGTTATTTGAGATCAGCTGGCTGGATCCTATGCTCTACCCAGGTTATTTGAGATCAGCTGGCTGGATCCTATGCACTATCCAAGTTATTTGAGATCAGCTGGCTGGATCCTATGCTCTATCCAGGTTATTTAAGATCAGCTGGCTGGATCCTATGCTCTATCCAGGTTATTTGAGATCAGCTGGCTGGATCCTATGCTCTATCCAGGTTATTTGAGATCAGCTGGCTGGATCCTATGCTCTATCCATGTCATTTGAGATCAGCTGGCTGGGTCCTCTGCTCTTTCCCGGTTATTTGAGATCAGTGGATACTGGTTGCAAAACGAAGAACGCAATTTGAAAGAAACACCGTGCAGGTCGTTATTCGTGGCTTCCTTCAAAGGAGCTGGTCGTGTTTGGCTGTTTATTAATGTTTCTGTGTAACTAACCTGGGCAGACTGAGGAGACGGCAAGCAGCAATATGATGTCCCTCAGCATGGCTGGTGCACCTCGGAGCCCTGTAAAGGTGTTTCGATGCAAACACGAACGTTGGAGCTGTAAAACTACCGATAGACGACGGCAGTGTGCCAGGTACAAACAGTTCTAGTGAACTTAATGACCTTCGTTGTGAGAGCGATACCTGTTAGTGGTAAAACTGCATTGCTTTGGTGAGGTTACAATTCGATACACTTTGAATACCTGGTATACGCCATAGTCCACGATGAAGTCAGAGGAAAATCTGCAAATAGTCTATTTAAATATGTTTTTCAGATAAAAAATGCTGTTTTAAGAATGCCAACACAGAGGGTTGTGTAAATCAGCCACTAGCCTAACTTGCCATACCGTCTAGGTCGTGTTCACGCGCAGCTATTTTTATAGCCCAATTGTTGCCTGACTTCAATTGTCATCAGCTGGCTGGATCCTATGCTCTATCCAGGTTATTTGAGATCAGCTGGCTGGATCCTATGCTCTATCCAGGTTATTTGAGATCAGCTGGCTGGATCCTATGCTCTATCCAGGTTATTTGAGATCAGCTGACTGGATCCTATGCTCTATCCAGGTTATTTGAGATCAGCTGGCTGGATCCTGTGCACTATCCAGGTTATTTGAGATCAGCTAGCTGGATCCTATGCTATATCCATGTTATTTGAGATCAGCTGGCTGGATCCTATGCTCTATCCAGGTTATTTGAGATCAGCTGGCTGGATCCTATGCTCTATCCAGGTTATTTAAGTTCAGCTGGCTGGATCTTATGCTCTATCCTGGTTATTTGAGATCAGCTGGCTGGATCCTATGCTCTATCCAGGTTATTTGAGATCAGCTGGCTGGATCCTATGCTCTATCCAGGTTATTTGAGATCAGCTGACTGGATCCTATGCTCTATCCAGGTTATTTGAGATCAGCTGACTCGATCCTATGCTACTATTATTTTAAGTAGTATCATAAAGTGGCAAAATAAATATTTTATCATTTCAGGATATGGCACGATCAACGTCAAAACGTAGAATCATTGAAATAAAGAACACAATTTTTAGCGTTTCATCAGAAAGGACGTGTATAGGAGATAAGTTCAACGAGATATTTCAAGTTTTTGGTTTGCAAAGTTGCTGTCGCGATTATCGCATGCCCGTCGTTAAATGGTCCAGATTTTCACTCGGGAATATAAGTTGCAATATTTTTAGTATAAAAAGCAAAATCACTTTTATGGACATCTTTCAATATAATAAAACACTAGATTTTGGAACAAGTGTCATTGAAATGCATAAAGATTTGTCTTGGATCAATCTTAAGCTCCAATAACAGAGTCAATCCACTCTCGTTGGTCTGACACCTTGGCGAAGACGTTGGACTTCAAGATGGCCTTGTCGCAGACATCGGTGATGACAAGTCCAATCAAGACACCGTCTGCAACCAGAGGTCCTCCACGGTCTCCCTGAGAACAAGCAAATTCTGGCAAGTTCTGCACATCTTAAAACAATTGCACTACAAACTTAGTGTGAAAAAAGTATTTTTCTCAGAGAAAATCAGGCTTTAAGAATTAAAATCTTAGGGAATGTTTGATGATTGGGTTTTAAAACGCATTGTTTTAACGGTTCGTTAAGGAATTGACTAGAAAAAATCCAAACATAGGCACAAGCAAACACACAAGACGATGAACATTTCTCAATTATTTATAAATATCTGAGATAGCGACGACCATGCCAATGAAGAATTCAGAAAGTCTAAATTTACTTTTTCTGTGAACTTGCAGTTAAATTTCATGGATGTCGACAAAAATGTTACTCCAACAAAGTTTGTGTTCTGTAATTAAACTTAGGTTTTGGAATAAGCTGATGTAGTTTGATGGCTTACCACGCAGGGGCTGCTGTCCTCTCCTCCGAAGTTGGCACACAACATTCTAGTGGTGACTTTGATCCACTTGGCGTTGATTGCTTTGCAGGCTGGATCGGTCAGGACGTTCACTCTAGAGGATTGCAGGTTCATCGAGTAACTCTTGTCAGTCTGGAACAAGTGGCAGAAATACTGCACTGAACTGAACAATCTTTTACATATAATAGACATCTTGAAGACAGATTTTAAACAATTGCACGATGGCACACTTAGGTGGCCAAAAACACAGCAAATTTTCTGCCGGAAACTCATTTGAATTTATTTCAAAAAGAAAGAAGTTATTGAAATTTCAAAATTTTGTTTAAAAATATCGTCCAAAATAAAAAAAAATTGGAAACGCACTTGTAAGCGATTTTTTCAGAAACTGGTGAACGTAAGCTGAGTGAGACCCAACTGTGGTTTCAAGTTTTCAATTTCCTCTCGTTTCTTTCTCCATAAATTAGTTACTTTTAAGATGTATATATCTGACCGTGATTCACACTTTAAAAAAACTTTCTTAAAACACCGTTAAAAGTAGACAAACCTCAGTCATTATTTAGAATTATTTGTTTGAACAAAATTAACGGTTATTTTTCGTTTGAATTTGCGTACTGATCCAAAAAAAAATTCGAAAAAGGACTGAAAATCCAAAATTCTCAATTCTTCAAATTTCAAAATCCATCACTTCCATAACGTTTTAGGTCACAATTTGTTAGGTTTGATAATTTTGTATGTCTTTATGTTTTTTTGTGTTTATATGTTTCCAGCACCTGTTTTCCCAAAAATTGTGAAAAAATTAAAGCTTAATACAAATACAAACAATATGTGGAGGTACTCAACCAGTCAGATATAAAATGCAGTATCCAACAAAAACTTTCAAAAAATGCCCCCCTTTTCAAGGAACCAGCCATGAACAAGGTTTATGTCAAACAAACACATCTTACAAAATCCAGCTTTCCCCAGCCCGACACAGTAGCATTCAAGTAAGCCGCATGAACGCCCCCTTGTTTCGGCAACTTGACAGAAGCAATTTTCTTGCTAAACGTGAACCCCGGTTCAACTTCCAACAAAGCGTAGTCGTAGTCGAGGGTCTTCAAGTTGAATTGTGGGTGAATCACCCTGGTCTTCACTTGGTGCACGTGACCTCCACTCTCTCGGTAAGAACTTCCTGATCTCAGGGTGATGACGGCATCGTCGCTGTTGTTGAGGCTCGAGGCGGTGGTCAGGACCCATGAGGGGTTGATGATGGTAGCACCTTGGTTAAACTTGCCGTTCACTTTGATAGATACGATATACGGGACGTCTTCTATGTCGGCGTCATATCCGTGGAAGACGTGTTGATTTAAAGCATTGGTTAGACAATCTGAAAATGAATACATAATTTTAACAAAAACCATTTCAACTGGGTTTTCAATGCTAAGTGAAGAACAACTAAATTTCCCAACGTTTCGTAACTTGCACCTGTTACTTTATCAAGGGTTAGAGCAGTCCTGACAATTTTCCAATAACAAAAGAACCACATAAAATTATAACAATTACCAAGTTCAAGCTTCCTAAATGCATCTAAACAAAATGTAAACCAGTTAACATTTTTTTTGTCAAAACTTGTGCTAAGCTCAGATAAAGTTGACTTTAAACAACAAAACAAATGATTCACACTAATTTACTTACTCATAAAGAAGTATCAAATCTTAACTTGACTGATTTCAATATCTTATCGATATTGTTTATATTTATTTTTGTTTTGATTATAATTTGTGCCAAGTCACTGCGGTTTCTCATTGCAAAAGCAATAAAAGTAAGATATTAAAATACTTAAAAAACCTCCCGAGCAATCGAAACGTATAAACGGTAAGTACAGAATGCAATACACTTACAATAGGAGATGAAGAAAGTGGAGAACAAATGAGTAGAAGGAGTAAACATGGCTGTACTCGTGAAACAAACGCTAGCTACTGTTGAACAAAACAATAGTTTTTACCATCTTCCATAAAAGTTTGTGCTAATCACGCTTTTAGAAAACATTTCATATCAAAGAATTGCGAACTGATTTCGCTCGGTAGCAAGTTTTAGCGGTCATAAAATGGCAGCAAGTCAAATGTGTATTTTACCTCATCATCAAAACAGAATCTTTTCAAATTTTCATTTTTATGATTCTTCTCGACGGGGTTTTTCTATCTATAAATTACCGAACGGTTTGTCGTGTTGGTAACACTGGTTCTCATATGATCACCGAAGTTAAGCAGCACTGCGCTGAGTCAGGAATTGGATGGGTGACCATCATACACATGACCAGTTCTGTTCGGGAGAGAGATTGGAGGGATTAAAGTTAAGCAACACTGCGCTGGGTCAGGTATTGGATGGGTGACCATCATACACATGACCAGTTCTGTTCGGGAGAGAGGTTGGAGGGATGAAAGTTAAGCAACACTGCGCTGGGTCGGGTATTGGATGGGTGACCATCATACACAAGATCAGTTCTGTTCGGGAGAGAGGTTGGAGGGATGAAAGTTAAGCAAAACTGCGCTGGGTCAGGTATTGGATGGGTGACCATCATACACATGACCAGTTCTGTTTGGGAGAGAGGTTGGAGGGATGAAAGTTAAGCAACACTGCGCTGGGTCAGGTATTGGATGGGTGACCATCATACACATGACCAGTTCTGTTCGGGAGAGAGGTTGGAGGGATGAAAGTTAAGAAACACTGCGCTGGGTCAGGTATTGGATGGGTGATCATCATACACATGACCAGTTGTGTTCGGGAGAGAGATTGGAGGGATGAAAGTTAAGCAACACTGCGCTGGGTCAGGTATTGAATGGGTGACCATCATACACATGACCAGTTCTGTTCGAGAGAGAGGTTGAAGGGATGAAAGTTAGTACAGCAACTTCACTCGCCTTGCTTATCAACCTCTCGACAGCATGGATTTGTGGAGGAATCCTGTTGTTCGCGTTGTACCGTACTTCGGAAGGAACGTTAAGCCGGTGGTCCCCTTGGTCTTCGACAAGAGTAGGCTACGTGCCGACACCGGATTAACCTTCCTCCCTTCTAGGCTATGTTAGGTTCATCATCATCCACTCATTCACCGACGCCATTAGACCAGCGCCACATGACCAGATGTCAAAACAGTGCGTCGTTTAACACCAATAATCGATCGACCATCTTCTTGAAAATATTGTGTAAATATAATTTCACTTGATTTTACATTAAAAAACCCATCTTGGTTTTTTGACGAAGGATACGAAAATAATAAAGCGGATAGACAGTTATCAAAAATTTGGGAAAAACTGCTGTACAGCATAAAAATTCAGTTGAGTCAAGTATAGGAAACTAAGAAATAGGTTAGGTATTTAAAAAGGTAAAACATACATTCGGTATAGGATACAAAAATGGCTGTCAAAATAGTTTCTATCAACTCTCTGACTATCAAGGCTCTCTAGGCCCGTCTTTAAGAGCCTGGTACCGTTACACTCGATGACCACAATGGCATCTTAAGTCACTGTTAATCTTTCTTATCGCATGGCACCACCACGCCAGCTTCTACGATGAACTGACAAAGATTGCACGCGTCGTTACCAAATAAGCGGGCATTTAACGAGAAAATCATTTGCGTGGAAATGTTTACCAGTAATTGAACGTGCCTATAGAAAAACTATATGCATTGTCACGTTGATGGTGGAGCGAGTTTAGCTAATCAGTAAAATAAATATATATACATTTTATATTATATTTTATTTTATTTGTGGTGTTTAACGACGCACTGTTTTATTATCTAGCCATGCGGCACAGGTCTGATGGCGTCGGTGAATGAGTGGATGATGATGAAGGTGATGATGAACCTAACCTAGCCTAGAAGGGAGGAGGGGAAACCCGGTGCCGGCACGAAGTCTAATCCTGTCGAAGACCAAGGGGGTCACCGGCTTAACGTCCCTTCCGAAGGACGGTACAACGTGAACAACAGGATTCCTCCACAAATCCATGCTGTCGAGAGGTTGATAAGCAAGGCGAGTGAAGTTGCTGTACTAACTTTCATCCCTCCGACCTCTCTCCCGAACAGAACTGGTCATGTGTATGATGGTCACCCATCCTATACTTGACTCAGCGCAGTGTTGCTTAACTCTCATCCCTCTTACCTCTCTCCCGAACAGAACTGGTCATGTGTATGATGCTTACCTATTTAATACCTGACCCAGCGTAGTGTTGCTTAACTTTCATCCTTCCAACCTCTCTCCCGAACAGAACTGGTCATGTGTATGATGATCACCCATCCAATACCTGGCCCAGCGCAGTTTTGCTTAACTTTCATCCCTCCAACCTCTCTCCCGAACAGAACTGGTCATGTGTATGATGGTCACCCATCCAATACCTGACTCAGCGCAGTGTTGCTTAACTTTCATCCCTCCAACCTCTCTCCCGAACAGAACTGGTCATGTGTATGATGGTCACCCATCCAATACCTGACCCAGTGCAGTGTTGCTTAACTTCGGTGATCTCACGAGAACCGATGTTTCCAACACTTCATTACGTTCGGTCATATATTTATACACATAGGACAGATATTTTGTATTGCAGATATACCTTTACAAAAAATGAACTAGTATGCTTGCTATTACTTAGAAATGTAATTAAAAACATGTTGATATTTAGTTCAATTGTTGGATGTTAGTTGGTTGATATCGGTCTGGAGTTGGGTTTAAATAGTTGATAAATGCAGCAGTATTTTTGTAGTTATCCTGTGAATCTGAAGTCTCAATTAGAGTAGAGAAAAGTTTTGTGAAGAGCGAGAGTCGTTGCATTTTCACAACAATAGGAGAACATTTTCTCAATTAACCAGTTTTCCAAACATTTGAAGCACCACAAGGTATCTGTGTTTTTTTAATAATCGATGAAAAGCTGTAAAATATATTGATTGTCTTTAATGTAAGTTGCGTTGATTTATGCTGTTGGCAATGTTTTAATTATGATCTATAATTGAAGGGATCCCTTGTCTCACCCCGCGAAAGCTGGAACATATGTGCCCGGATAGATCAGTTGGAAGACCACCCGACTTGCAGTTGGGAGGTTCCGGGTTCGTATCTCGGTTCAGTTACTTTTATTTGTCAGTTATTTGCTTACTTTCCAATTGTGTTAATGTTTATGTATAATGGAGAAATGTTGATGTTTTGAAATGGTAAGCCAGTGTGACGTGAGCTTCCAAATATGGACTATAGTTTCATTGCCCTGCCTATCAACGGACTGGGTAGTAACTGGTCAAAAAATGACTGGTTGAATAAAGTTGCTAGTTTTAAATTTGGATGGTCGAAAACAATGATGTTACTTAAAATCAGATAATATAAAAAAAAATTAACAGTGAACGAAGTATTTTTTTAAATATTTTGTCCTATTTTAAGCTACTCTCGGGGTTTTCAAGGCGGTGAAGTATATTTTGTTGCTTTTCAGTAGTTTTTGTAGAAACTTCCAGCCATCTTTAAATATGTAGAACAGGTCGTAACCAAGAAACATTGAACTGGAAAACATAAAAAAAGGACGAACACCAAAGTGTCAGGATAGTTTTTAGACTCAAGTCTACTTGATGTAAACTTAGCACTAGTTTTAACAAAAACTTTTTCAACTGGGTTTTGAATGCTAAGTAAAGAACAAATGAATTTCCCAACGTTTCGTAACTTGTACCTGTTACTTTATCTTTTGTTATTAGAAAATTGTCAGGACTGCTTTAACCCTTGATAAAGTAACAGAATCTGTGGTAACAGGTACAAGTTACGAAACGTTGGGGAATTTAGTTGTTCTTCACTTAGCATTGAAAACCCAGTTGAAATAGTTTTTGTTACAACTAAAGTATCAAATTTTGTATAAACCAATTGAGATAATATTGCCTTTTATTCACGAAAATATCACAATTTTGTTTTAAGTATGTCCAAAAAATTAAATAAACTAAAACTCATTTACAACGATTCTAAATCAAGGCCCGGTATTCGCTTCACTTTGTTAGACAGCTAGGACAGTATAACTGGTGCACCCCCAACAAGGTGGTGTGCCCCGTGCTCGTATATACCAGCCACCGAGTCGATCCACTGGCGTTGATCAGAAACCTTGGCGTAGATGTTGGAGTAGGACAAATCTTGATCGCACATATCTGAGATGACCACTCCTATGATGACTCCATCGGCTACTAGGGGGCCACCACGATCACCCTGTCGGAGGATGAGAAACAGAACTTGAAGGTGGAGATTTCATGACAAAAATATAGATATTGTTCGGTATTGTACTTTGGATTATCTACTAAACATAAGCGCCATTATTTGATAGTAGTGATATTATGATGGTTTTTAGACTCATGTCCACTTGATTTATCCTAAGCACTAGTTTTAACAAAAACTATTTGAAATGGGTTTTGAATGCTAAGTTAAGGGCTACTAAATTATAGTACCCCTTTACTTAGCATTCAAAACCCATTTCAAATAGTTTTTCTCAATAGTTATATTGTTTTTATTATTGTGTTTTTTTTTTAATAGAAGAATAAATACCTATGAAAATAAAGTTGTAATTTAAAATGTTGGCCATTTTGAAAAGTTGGTTATTTTCGTAATTAAATAATTGCCGGGCATTAGTTAGACAAACAAAAGTGGCATTATATCTTGAACTAATAGACAAATTAAAAAAAATATTATCTTTCCATGTGTGCAATGAAATGCGCTGGAAAACTAGTAAAAAGCTTGTAAAAAGCTTGTACTTATAGGCTTAACCAGTCGTTACTAACTGTTGCCCTGGGATATTGACTTCACCACTATCTTATGATAGTGCCTAAAAGTAAAATGCCTTGTGCACCAAAATAATTCACGACTAGTTTCTAAAAATTGTTAAAATAATATCAAGAAAATAGTTTTTCATTTGCTCACCGCGCAAGGATTTTTGTCTTCACCGACAATGTTGGCGCAGATGAGTCTTGAAGTGTGATTGGCGAAACCTTTGTTCAGAAGCTCGCAGGCCTCTTCGCTCAGCGTGTTCACTTGGGCATACTTCAAGTTCATCGAGTAGTCGACTTCACCCTGTAAAGTTGTCACAGATTGAGCCACGAAGTTAGCTTGCAAAGTTGTCACAGATTGAGCCACGAAGTTAGCTTGTAAAGTTGTCACAGATTGAGCCACGAAGTTAGCTTGCAAAGTTGTCACAGATTGAGCCACGAAGTTAGCTTGTAAAGTTGTTACAGATTGAGCCACGAAGTTAGCTTGTAAAGTTGTCACAGATTGAGCCACGAAGTTAGCTTGTAAAGTTGTTACAGATTGAGCCACGAAGTTAGCTTAGAAAGTTGTCACAGATTGAGCCACGAAGTTAGCTTGTAAAGTTGTTACAGATTGAGCCACGAAGTTAGCTTGTAAAGTTGTTACAGATTGAGCCACGAAGTTAGCTTGTAAAGTTGTTACAGATTGAGCCACGAAGTTAGCTTGTAAAGTTGTCACAGATTGAGCCACGAAGTTAGCTTGTAAAGTTGTCACAGATTGAGCCACGAAGTTAGCTTGTAAAGTTGTTACAGATTGAGCCACGAAGTTAGCTTAGAAAGTTGTCACAGATTGAGCCACGAAGTTAGCTTGTAAAGTTGTTACAGATTGAGCCACGAAGTTAGCTTGTAAAGTTGTTACAGATTGAGCCACGAAGTTAGCTTGTAAAGTTGTTACAGATTGAGCCACGAAGTTAGCTTGTAAAGTTGTCACAGATTGAGCCACGAAGTTAGCTTGTAAAGTTGTTACAGATTGAGCCACGAAGTTAGCTTGTAAAGTTGTCACAGATTGAGCCACGAAGTTAGCTTGTAAAGTTGTTACAGATTGAGCCACGAAGTTAGCTTGTAAAGTTGTTACAGATTGAGCCACGAAGTTAGCTTGTAAAGTTGTTACAGATTGAGCCACGAAGTTAGCTTGTAAAGTTGTTACAGATTGAGCCACGAAGTTAGCTTGTAAAGTTGTCACAGATTGAGCCACGAAGTTAACTTGTAAAGTTGTCACAGATTGAGCCACGAAGTTAGCTTGTAAAGTTGTTACAGATTGAGCCACGAAGTTAGCTTGTAAAGTTGTCACAGATTGAGCCACGAAGTTAGCTTGTAAAGTTGTTACAGATTGAGCCACGAAGTTAGCTTGTAAAGTTGTTACAGATTGAGCCACGAAGTTAGCTTGTAAAGTTGTCACAGATTGAGCCACGAAGTTAGCTTGTAAAGTTGTCACAGATTGAGCCACGAAGTTAGCTTGTAAAGTTGTCACAGATTGAGCCACGAAGTTAGCTTAGAAAGTTGTCAAACACTTGGAAAGAGCAGCAACAATACCTAATACCGTTGTAGTTTACTTCCATGACTTTTATAAGAACCAGCTAACTTTGCTAGACAATTTTGGGTTAAAACAAATCTTAAATCATTAGAGACATGACCAATTGAAAAGTATTGATTGTTTGTTTTGTTCCTGGATGGCTGTGGCAAGTTCTAGCCTCACTCTGTTTTAAATTTCGATCAGAAAAAATGACCAAAACATAGCCTTCTAGCAACTAATTAATCCAACCGATTAAATGCATATAATTTGAAAAAATTCAAAAAGACACAAAAAGAGACGAAATGAAAATTAAATTGAATTAACGTTTCAAGGAATGACAAAGAAAATAGAAGAACTAAAATGGTAATAATTTTGAAAAATAAGAAAAGTATCGGGTTAAGTTATGTTAATAAGATATGTGAAAGTTTGATCATGACACAGTTTGGAGGTTAAATCGGACATGAATGTAAGGCAATCGAAAGAAAACTGGGAAACAAAGAGATTGGAGTTTTATAAAAAGGTGTTGAAAGTGAAATGGGATAAATTTCATGACAGAAAAAGTGATCAAGAATGCAACGAGTTTATGAGCATGGTTAAAAGATGTCTTGTAAAAGCTATGATGTTAAGACCCATAGAAGGTAAACATGTAAAACTTACATTGTTCAGGTTTCCCCATCCACTGACGTTGGCTTTGGTATAGGCAGGAATCTCGAATCCTTGCTTGGGCAGAATGACGGGGTGCACGTGGCTGTCCAGTTGGAATGGTGGGTCAACCTCCAGCAAAGCAAAGTTGTAGTCATTCAAACTCGGATTGAACTGAGGATGAATAACCTTCTTGGTCACAAAGTGCAAGTTGCCACCGTTTTCACGGTACGCACTTCCAGCTCGCAGGGTGATGATGCCATCATCGGAGGCGTTCGACAGGGTCGAGGCGATGGTCAGAGCCCAATGGGGGTTGATGATAGCGGCGCCTTGTTGAAACTTTGCGCCGACCCGCAGCGAGAGGATGTAGGGGAAGTCTTCGATCTTGGCATCTTGACCGTTGAAGATCAGCGGCTTGACGAAGCTGTTATGAGCGGTCTTCCCTGGTAAGAGACAAGGTGGTGGGGTTAACGATTGTTGAGACGTAACTTAGGTTTGAGTTTGTGTCCTAATCAAGTTGCTACCCACGGTGTTAATGGTTCGGTAATCAGAAGCTAATTTTCAGAGTCCAGCTGGAAATGTGGTTATATTTTTAAATTTTGCTCAAATTCGCTAAAATACACAAACTCAGTAAATCATTTAAAGTGATCTTACATTTTTTTGAATAATACTTGTACTGTACGATGGATTTTAAAACAATCTGCAAAGTCGTAGATTTTCAAAATCATTTACAGTGCAAGATAAACGCGGTGTAAAACACAAATCAGCCATTGAATTGCCAAATAATGCACGTTTCTAAAGAACTTTTCCACTGAGAAATGAGAAAATTAGTTGGTTTCTCTTTTGGTAACACTCAACCTAATCTTACCAACTAATCTGCTACCGAATCTAACCTAAAACTTAATTAGTAAGACCCAATTTTATATCTTCAAAGTGGACCAAGCATTCTGTTAGTTGTAAAAAAATGAAGTTGAAAATCGATTGTGTCAATTTGTTGGGTTACACTGCATAGTGATACCTTCTCGTCATAAGCACTAAGTCAGCGAGTCAATGATGGCATAATTCAGTCTTTACCGTATCTTTGTTTTGTTTTGAGCCCAATCTTTTACATCAATATCACTGCATATCAGAACAAGAACACAGTTTTGAAACGCTTCCAAATGTTTCATTTCTAGTAAGTCTAAAGTTGAATGTGTCGCTACCATGTTGGAATGACAATTGAACCTGAAGCAAGCACCTAACCTAAACTAACCTAACCTAAACTAACCTAACCTAACCTGAAGCAAGCACCTAACCTAACCTAACCTAACCTAACCTAACCTAACCTAACCCAACCCAACCCAACCCAACCTAACCTAACCTAACCTAACCTAACCTAACCTAACCTAACCTAACCTAACCTAACCTGACCTAACCAAACCTAACCTAACCCAACCCAACCTAACCTAACCTAACTCTTAAGAAACAATCCAAAACAAAATTGTAAATCATATTTAAAGGTAAAATAGAGTGTCTGATACCATGTCAGTGACAGAGGTAAGTTTAAACTCAATGTTATTGTTGGATAACAATATGACCGACCATGCTACCAACACCCCAACAAGCAGAAGGTGAAAAGGTGATATTGCACAAAGTGTGGTTGTAGAAAGTTGCAATCACTGAATTTTCATAGGTTCTTAAGTCTGAATTTGAGGATAAAATCAGCTTTTTGCAACCAACTGGATTGATTCTATCGACTCAAATAGGCAAGTCTCTTTGAAAGTCTCTTTCGGGCATTTTAGTAAAAATAATAGAACGTATTTGTCTGCAGGCGAGCGTTTTATGCACAGATTTAAGTCGGTCATTAAGGGTAAAACAGTATTTCTACAACGTAAAGACCAAAATAACATAGAAAATCAAAGCAGGTGAAAGGACCAATTTTAAAATATAAGCAGCCCAAACAATTTTAAATGAAACTCAAAACGTTTTTCAGAAAATATTTGCGATTTTAAAGTACTGGTATTTTGCATTGATAGCTAAATAGCGTGCAAATTTCAAGTGTAAGAGACTTGCCCATTCGTGTATAATGTGTCCCGAAGAACGGCCATCGCCCGGGACGGAAATAAGAGTAAGAGAACCCGGAGAATGACATCCAGGGGGCTGCAACCCAAGCAGGGTACGAACCTGTACTGCGTTTCCCAGATTCTACCACCTGGACATGAATGAAGCACTCATACACAAAATAAAGCGATCCCAATGATGTAAGAAAGACAGATAAGTCTATGTACGTCAGGTTTTACTAAAATGTTCAACTATAAGTTGGATCTCTAGCTCACAGAAACATCTGAATTTCACTGCATGTGATTGGAAGTCGTCATGGCAACAGTTTCAACAAAATGTTCAACTATAAGTTGGATCTCTAGCTCACAGAAACATCTGAATTTCCCTGCATGTGATTAGAAGTCGTCATGGCAACAGTTTCAACAAAATGTTCAACTATAAGTTGGATCTCTAGCTCACAGAAACATCTGAATTTCCTTGCTTGTGATTGGAAGTCGTCATGGCAACAGTTTCAACAAAATGTTCAACTATAAGTTGGATCTCTAGCTCACAGAAACATCTGAATTTCAATGCATGTGATTGGAGGTCGTCATGGCAACAGTTTCAACAAAATGTTCAACTATAAGTTTGATCTCTAGCTCACAGAAACATCTGAATATCACTGCAAGTGATTGGAAGTCGTCATGGCAACAGTTTCAACTAACACTTCAAATAGGAGGCGATATTTTGGTAAAACAGGGCCTGAGTAGCGGAAAGCCACAGTTAAGTTTAAAACTATTGATAATTTGACCGATTTTTGCACTTTAGGAATGAATCGTTAAATCCATTGAAATATTGAAAATACAGCTCCACCTTTCTGAGTTCGAAAATTGAAACGTGCTGCTTGAAATAAATAAAACGGACATTTTTGTTCAAGGTTTCTTTTTCTGCTGATTCCATTTAGAAGCTGAAACTAGAAAGCGACGAAGAGAAATGCACCGTTTTCACTTTCGTTCAAGTCTTATGTTTAAAAAACCTTTTATACATTTCTCCCCAGAAATGGGATAGCTTTGCTACAAAAAAACACAGAAAAAAGAACACTGTTATTAAGGGCATGTCCTATGGTGGTACGCATGATATTTACCTAAAGTTAGTAAGCAAATGAATGATGATTTGACATCCAAAAAAACGTACTACTGAGTCTTGTCGAAGGGTCCCGGAAACGCACAATACGATGCGGCTTGTCCTGAGCACACCCTTCCGAAGGATTGAAGTAGGGCCGAAGTTAAAAAAACCAAAGAAAAATATATTTTACAAATCACAAACGACAAAATCTTGTGAATTAAAAAACCGATTTTGTTTCCCAATCAATAGTACTTTTTTTCAACAACAAAAAGCATTGTTAACTGAGCAAAAATGAGAAAATTTTGTGATTTTGTTTTGTTTTTTGGTTTGTTGTGTCAACTTAATGCGAGATACTCACCCGAGCACGCGAAAAACGCTGCGCACAGGAAAATTATTTGGCTGAACATGACTTGGTAGTAGACTTAGACTTGTACAGTGACTTTACCGAGGAGCTTAGCACCCTTATATACCAGACCAGGAAGTCGGTGGTAACTGGCACCAAGCGTCCTTGCGGTCTTGACCTTAGGGCGTTGGCCGGCTTCATTAATTGTCACTGACACGGTTCTGACTTTACGCAGGTGATAAGGCACGCGCGTTGACTTGGCGAATCATTGTTTTGGTGTGAAATCTTTCTGATGCCTTGTTGCGTTGGCTGCGTTTATGCGTGACAAAGCGCCACAATGACCTTCATTGATAATAGATTGCTGTTTTTTTTTTCAATTAACTTTAAGTTGACTGACTTGTGGTGTTTAAATGTAAGAAACTGCAAAAACTTCAAAACAGGGCAGCTAGAATAATATTAAAAGAAATTTGGTTCTCTGACCAAAGAGAAATGCTAAATAAACTTCAATGGAAAAATGTTAAAGAAAATTTTGAAATTGTATGTATGTACTTTTATATTTAAGATCCTAGATGGTAAAATGCCTAAGTACTTAGAAAATAGACTAAATATTAAAGATCATGAACATAATACTAGATCACAAAGAAATTCGTATGTAGAAGGCAAGGCTAATAATAGTATATTTTATAGAGGAGTAAGAAAATATTATGCACTTCCTGCAAACATCAAAGACGAGGAAGATTTTGTTAAGTTTAGTAGAAAATTAGAAAGTTTTGTTAGTATCGAAGTAAAAATTTAAGCCAAGAAATTACAAAAATGTAAAATGTACTGTAAAAAGCATTTTTTTGCTAAATAAACAACTTCAAAAACAAAAAAAAAAAATTATATTGATGAAAGGCCACGTGACTCTGTTCTAGCCATGTTGGTGAATGAGTGGATGATGATGAGGATGATGGTGAACATAACATAGCCTAGAAGGTAGAAGAGGGAATCTGGTCCCTGCACGTAGCCTACTCCTGTCGAAGACCAAGGGGACCACCGGCCTAACGTCCCTTCCGAAGGACGGTACAATGTGAACAACAGGATTCCTCCACAAATCCATGTTGTCGAGAGGTTGATAAGCAAGGCGAGTGAAGTTGCTGTCGAGAGGTTGATAATCAAGGCGAGTGAAGTTGCTGTCGAGAGGTTGATAAGCAAGGCGAGTGAACTTGCTGTCGAGAGGTTGATAAGCAAGGCGAGTGAAGTTGCTGTCGAGAGGTTGATAAGCAAGGTGAGTGAAGTTGCTGTCGAGAGGTTGATAAGCAAGGCGAGTGAAGTTGTTGCCGAGAGGTTGATAAGCAAGGCGAGTGAAGTTGTTGTCGAGAGGTTGATAAGCAAGGCGAGTGAAGTTGTTGTCGAGAGGTTGATAAGCAAGGCGAGTGAAGTTGTTGTCGAGAGGTTGATAATCCCAAATCATTTGTAATATCTGCTGTTAATTCACATGATCGATACCATTTTTGTTTCACTTTATTGGTCTCTGTAGGGGAGGAGGGGTTTAAAAGTCTCAGGGGCAAGTTGTCTCAGTGTTCAAATCTCGACTCCAAATGGTACCAGAAGCAAAATACTGATCCGGGCTGCTTCGACGTCTAAATATCTTACTTTTCTGAAAATATCATTCGTTTCGGTGCATAATTCACACTCCTGGAAGAGATTGTTTGTTTTGACAGGTGGTTAGTAACTTTTCTGCTGCTAAGTTATTTCATATTTTACGTAAAAATGTCCATCTAATTGAATGTGCATATTTATATTCTTTTAAGCAAACATATTGTCTGCTATGATGAATTTATGCACGAGAAGTATATTAATTTTAACTGTAAAGCTGAAAGTCTATGATGGGTCTAGTTGTCACAGAATGACATAACCCCAGAAATAGCTTTCAGTATAAGTTCATTTTGTTTGTTTTGTAAGTAATTGATTTTTTCTTTACTTTTTACAGAACCAATTTACAAAAATTTACCAATTACGAGTTTATAAAAAAAACCTCATCGCGGGCTGGTAGCACCCGATGTCATGTTACGCGCTGCTCAATTTGTGTTGCAGGAAAAAGTGGCAAAATATTTTGACATAAATTATCGAACATTGACTCGGTATTGTCATAAAGTAACTGATGCAGATTTTAATTAAATTAATTATATGATCACATGACGAAATTTCTCACTGAGACAACTAGCCTCGGTGTCTGAGACAACTTGACCCACACGTGGGGTTAAAAGTTTCAAACATTTTTAAGTCAACTAAGAGACATAGCAAGTCAACTGAAGGTCTAATAAATCGCAAAAAATTCACATTATAACCAAATGTGTATTAATCAATAAAAAAAATATAACGTAAGAATAACTTAATTTTTCTAGAAGATATGTACACATAGATAGATTTTGAGACAACTAGACCCCTCTTCCCTTATTTCTGTGAAATCTGCCCAAATTGCCTAGTGAACCAAATTCCTGCTTAAATATGAGATGTAAAATCTGTTTAGTTAAAAAAAAGTTAAAAAAAATTCTTTAGCAATTTCTAATAATATTTGTCTAGTAGCACTCAATCTATTCAATCAGAAAAATAAAATGGATAATGGTAATGAAAATTGATAAAATCAGGATAAAATAAACGGGGAAAATTCGAGGCTCAAGAACAAGAAAATCCTACTACACCCAGAAGTAATGTTTAGTAAGCTAGTCTCCTAGTTTCACCATCAACATTCTTCAGTAGAGGGCCAACCAAACTCTAACTAAGCTAATTAACAACTACCACTATTCAATCATTATCATAACTATTATTATTATCATTAAGTTAGATTAAATACAACTTTATCACAATTATTATTATTTTTATTAGTGTTGCTAGTATGTTATTACATTTTATGCAACATAACCTTCATTAACAAATGTATACTAGAATATAAGTCCCATACAATTGCAATGCACTTATCAATTGCCAAGAGACAAATACAAAATTTAAATACAATTACAAAGACGTGACCCTGAAGGGAACAAAGTATTTAAAAACACAAGGTTTACATAAAGATTAAAAAAGTTCTATTAAATTATTGTTTTCACACACTTTGCGCCTACATAAAAGTTAGGAAAGCGCGTGATTGTGAAGTGCATTACATACCTATCTGGACACAATAGAACATTGAAAGTGTTTTATAGTTGACACTTAAACAATGGTTTCAACTAACGAAGCGTGCCCGCTCAAGGGGATTGGTACTGTTGCACAGCACGGCGCCTACAATGCAAATCTTGGGCCAAGATATTATAGAACGGCAAGTCCGGGCAATAACATTTAATCAACGTTTTTTTTTAGGAAAACACACAAAAAATACACGAGTGAACCATTTTGAAAAACCTCCCGTAATAGTGGCATTAATTTTTTTTTATCGGGTTTTTCGGAAAATTTTCACTTTCTATGTTTTTTGTTGATGAACCTGTTCACACCAACCCAACATACAGAATAACAAACATGATTTTTTACCCATTATCTCCCAGAAAAGTAAAATGGAGTTATAACACCCATCTTGAAGACTTATCTCTGTGGTGCAGCCAATCAGAAACTTATATTTTCATCTTGAAATCCGGTTTCTTATTTAATTAGAAAATTCCTGCATTTTGGTTACACGCCCGATAGCGAGAGATCTACTAAAATTGTGCAAAAACAACGTCGGTAACTAATTATGTTATTTAGACACATGTCTACTTTATCTTATCGTTCTCTAAAAACAATATCCTAGTTTAGACATCCTAAATGCATCTTACTAAAATAGTGAACTTCAATAAATAAAAATCTCACGTATTTTGTAATTTAGCAAATATGAACCCGAAAAATTGGCCTTTTTTACTAACTAACCCACTGTGTAGGTGTTGTTCCTCACTGAGCATTCAAAACCAAGTTGAAACAGCTTCTTTCAACACCTGAAACTTAACCAAAAAGATTTTTCTTTAAACTCGAAAAGGGGACGTTCATTGAGGACCAAAACAATGGAAAGAAAACTAAAAGGCAAATAAAAAAATAAAATCGCATTATGCGTACAAACTCGGAACAATGCCACATTATTTATTAAAAGAACTCGACTTATATTTGCTTTCAACAATAGTTCAAGTTGGTTCTAATTGTCAAAGCCAATCACAGAGTCAATCCACGCGCGTTGATCTGCCACCTTCGAGTAGATGTTAGTGTACGTCAGTTCCTTGTCACAGATATCCGATACCACCACGCCGACCAACATGCCGTCCGCCACTAGAGGTCCTCCTCGGTCGCCCTGCAGACACAAACAAGATGGTAACAGCATTTTTATTACAATCAAAACAACTACTAACTAAGTAGCCAAATAGCTGGCATAGGTAGCAAAGCTTATAGAGTTTACTTGTTAACCTAGTTACCTAGAACAGCTAGCTTGTAAATATTTGGTACTTCACTGATAGCTTGTTAGCTAGCTTAGCTAGCTTATTTCATAAACAGGCTAGCAGTAGTAAGTATTTAGTAGATAGTATGTTATTAGTATGTAGGTTAGTAAGTATTCACTTACTAACTAGCCATTAAAGCTATAACAAAGTTAGCTTACAGAGCTAGGTAGTAAGAATTTACCACCTTACTATTAGCTAATTTCTAGATGGGGAGTTTAATAGCTAACTAGGGCTCTACTAAAACAATAAATATGTTTGGTTAGTAACTATTTTTATACAGTACGTCAAAGCAGTGGTAGTCAATATGTCAATAAAAAAAATATTAAAAGTAAGCATAGATTAAAGATGGTTTTAAGTTTGTAGTTTTAAAACGGACGTTTACATTCTGATCTTTGAGGTGACAGAGCGAACTTGGCCGCGAATATTGAGGTAAAAAGTGTTATCAGAAAAATTCAATTACAAAATGACGTTCCACTGTAAAACCACTTGGATATCAAATAGTTTTATGCAATAGTTAATATTATTTATTTGTTATAAACTCCCCAGGTTAACGTTAAACTGTTGTGACATTATTCCAAGCTGAAAATCTTTCAATTGTGGTAATATATTTTTTGATTTTTCACTAAAATGATTGCCTAAGTTCCAGCCAATAATTTGTATATATATTTTTTTTTATTTACTTTTATTTGACTATTTTAATTGATTTATTAAACTCCAGTCTAGCGTGCAGTAATTTCGGAATTGAAAAACAGTTTTTTTGGATCCCCATAACCACATTTTTACCCCCTATTGTAAAAAACCACCCTATGGGCTGAGCACATGGCTATCTTCAATTTTAAACTGTAGTTCTAAGATGTGAAATGATGTTTGGTTACCGCGCAAGGGTTCTTTCCAGCTCCGACAAGGTTGGCGCAGATCATTCTTTTTGTCATGTGCACCCATTCCTTGTTGAGTACTTTGCAAGTATCGTCGCTCAAGACGTTCACTTGCGCGTACTTCAGATTCATCGAGAACTCTTTGTCACTCTGCATTAGAAACAGAACGAGTTCAAGATAAAAACACAGTTTGTGACTCACTCAACTGTGGTGCGGTCGTAGGAGAGAAATTATTAATGCAAGGTAAGATTAAAATGCATCATAGAAACTTAAGAGGGTGCAAAAATAATTATGAGTAGACGGCAGACTCGATTTCACTATAATTAAAGGGGATTTTTGCTCTTTTTGGCTAAACAGTTAGGCCGAAATCTCTGAATTTTCTTAACTTAGATCTCTATTTATTTTTTTTTTAAGACAGTCGGATTTTTTTATATTTTTTTTATCAAGATCTACAAAAATGTTTCTCAAAATGTTTCTAAAAAAATCAAGACACATTGTCAAGTTGTAATTCGCAGGTGTAGTTTTGGTAGCAACATTTTGGCATTAGAAATTCGAAAGATTAAGTAATTGGTGAACGGTTTGAACCAAAAAATGCATCAGGGGCACTCTTTACCAAAAAACAAAATATGTAAAGGACAAAAGAAAATATACTCGTCACGCATTTTCGAAGCCATTTTTGCCGTGAACAGGAACATTAGTTTCAAGCAGCTTTTATAGATAAAAGTTGAAAAAATCCAATATTTTAAGAATCGCCTACAAAAGCACATTGGCATTACGCGAATAAGTATCAGTTGTAGCTTTATAAAGATAAGAGACTAATAAATGGGGAAACTGGTCAAGTCATCTTTGTGGTCAGTACTCACTGCATCCAAATTCCCCCAACCCGATACGTTCGCCTTTGTAAACGGAGGAACCTCGTACCCCTGTTTGGGCAACGGAATCGCCCGAACTTGGTCGTTCATCTCGAAAGGAGAATCCACTTCCATGAGGACATAGTTGTAGTCATAGGAACCATCTCGAAATTGTGGATGAACGACAACTCTTTTGACAAAGCGAAGTTGTCCGCCGCCATCTCTGAAGGCGCTTCCAGCTCGGAGGGTAATTCCTGGGCTGTTGTCAGCGTCGAAAGAAGTGGCGAGGGTAAGTGCCCATGTGGGGCTCAAGATGATCGCGCTCTGTCTAAACGTTGAACCGACTCGCATGGATAAGATGTAGGGGAAGTCTTCGATCTTTCCGTCTTGACCGTCGAAGATTAGAGGCTTGAAACCAGTCAGTAAGGAAATACCTGAAAATAATGTTCAAACATGTCTCAAGTCTCTGATGTTAAGTATTTAACACAAGAAAGCAGACTAACAGTCTAAAAAATACCAATGAGGGATGTAAGGTTTAAGTTTAGCACTTAGATTTAGAATAAATTCAAATTTTCAAAAGACAAGAGGCAAAATTCAAAAGGCAAAGAGCCTTTTGGATTGTTTGCCCCAAAATGTTCATTTTATTTTTATCTGACCTTTCACATGGTTTTCTTTTGTTTAGTTATTTTTTGGTATAAATTTAAAAGTCCAATTTAAGAAATCGATTCTTCACGGGACATAGTACGTCTTTAACTTGAGAAATCGTTTCTTTTTAAGCCTGTATCGGGTAGGTTTACTGGATACAACTAATCGGCAAACCACTTGTCCGATCGCGACGAAACAAAAACTAGGCGACTCATCACACTATTGGCAACAGATTGACACTTAGAAAAAAAAAACTTATTAAAGTTACACGCGTTGTAAATAAAAAGCCTGTGCAAGGAGTTTTTTCGGTGTTTTTCAGAAAAAAATTAGAGTTTTCGTAGCAGCTGTGGATCCGAAATTTCTTCAATCTGTTGAAACTACTCATCACAGAAAAATACACCAGTCAACCATTTTAAAATACCTCTTTTATTAATTTTATCCAGTTTTTGTACACAATTTCTTTTAGAATGGATTTTCCGGAAAATGTGCACTAAGAGAATTTTTTTTGTTGATGAAACAGTTCATATCAACCAAAATTAAATTAAAAAAATATGATTTTCTTCTCTGTACCTCCCAGAAAAAGAACATGGATGCGGTACAGCCCCCTCAAATCACTCACTTGATAGTAGCTTAGCCGCAGTCAAGGCCAGACCAGCCAACAAAACAGCTGTTGTTGTTCTCAGCATTGTTGTCGAGCTGGGACTCTGATGTCACCTCCAACCACTAGAGCTCACTCTTTTATACACTGGCAGGTACCAAGCCTCTCGATGAGTCTTCATGACAAAATGATCGACAGGGGCGTTTCCCTGCGATCTCAACAGAGGTTATCAAAGATGTAGGAGTGGGATGACACGAAGGTGACAGGTTTTAGCATTGAAAATAAGCATTGCTAACTTCTAAGTGGTTATTTTAAGTGTTTGAAAGTGTTCTGCAGGTGAGAAGATGAAAACGAATTAGGTAAAACTATTATTCAATACAGAGCGTTTATTAACTCAACAAAAATACGGTTATTAATTAAAAAAAACGCCAGTAAAAATAACAAGGAACGCGCTGTTTTGAAGTGAGACATTTTTAAAATGTCTGTCACATTCATAATTGTGAAGTAAAAGTGAATTCAGCGATAAAATTCAACAACATCGAGCTGAGAAGGTACAGTTGGTCGAAATTTCACGGAATTTCATTAAGTACAGATCTTGTGCTAGTCAGTACCAAGTTCACGTGATCAATGAACATTGCTTTCAATTTTATCGCACAGAACGAGGACTTAAAAGATATGATCACGCACAAAAACCACCTCACGCACAAAAACCACCTCACGCACAAAAACCACCTCACGCACAAAAACCACCTCACGCACGGCTCATTTTGCTCGGAGATATTGGTACCTGAAGTCATCCAAGAAACTTATGGCGATTTCACCAACATCAGGCTAAACCTAGCTTAAACTTGGTTTAGGATCAATAATTGATATTTTATAAATAAATTACATCAATTACAAACAAGGGATTCAAGGGGTGCGGAGGTTATTAATAACTGTGTTTCCGTCACAGCTGGCGGCGAGTGGATGTGGGATTAGGATATTTCACGTTAGTTTACCCCTTTCTGTTAAATATCTAAAATAACACAGAGAAAAAGTGATTCTGTAACTTGATTTATTTGTGGTGTTCAACGACGCACTGTTTTGATAGCGGGTATTGTTACACAAATCCACTGACGTCGGTGAATAAGTAGTTGTATATTAAGATAACAATGCACTTATAATGTCTATAATAGAGGAGAAAAAAACCTGGTGATGGGAATCTGTAGCCTACTCCTGTCGAAGAACACCAAAAAGACTACCGGCTTAACGTCCCTTCCGAAGGACGGTACAACGTGAACAACAGGATTCCTCCACAAATCCATGCTATCGGGATGTTGATAAGCAAGGCGAGTGAAACTAGTCATGTGTATAAGGGTCAACCATCCAAAACCTGACCCAGCCAAACACGCCAAACTGTTCGGTCACAAAAATTAATAAGGAGATTTAAGTAATTGGTACAAGCAATTTAAGCCACATTGCTAAAAGTGATTTAAATCTATGATTATATCTATGGTTAAAAGTGACAAATAAAACAAAACCATGTTTAATTGAATTCTTCTGCTTTATGACTTGTATCTACAGGGTTTTTTTCCCGGCTAAATCTTCGATATGAGGGATTCCACCCGTTCCACCGTGGTTTCCACCATAGTAATTGGTTGGATGCTGGTAGGACCCAATAATCGAGTCAATCCACGAGCGCTGGTCGGACACCTTTGCGTAAATGTTCGACTGCATCAACTCCTTGTCACAGAGGTCGGAGATGACGACACCAACAAGCACCCCATCGGCTACCAGTGGGCCACCGCGGTCACCCTGGAACAAGAAAAATACGTTTTGACATAAGTTAGTTATTTCTGAAAAGTGTGTAGAAAAACTTCAAGGTTTTTTCAAAGGAGTACAGTAAGGATCACAGAATGGTTGATACTAGGCATCGATGATAGATCAAATGTTTGTTTTTGTACAGCCCTGCTTTACGAAAAAGAATGCTGCTCTATGTTATTGTCTTGAAGCTTGCAAAACAAAAGATGAAAATTAATTTATTTTTCTATCAGAAAAGTAACATAAATACAGGTGGTCTTTACGCGCTTTTCAAATCACCTCTGTGCAAGTACAGGCCACCGAACTATTTGGCGTTTCTTGCGATCACCGAAGTTAAGCAACACTGCGCTAGGTCAGGTATTGGATGGGTGACCATCATACACATGACCAGTTCTGTTCGGAAGAGAGGTTGGAGGGATGAAAGTTAAGCAACACTGTGCTGGGTCAGGTATTGGATGGGTGACTATCATACACATGACCAGTTCTGTTCGGAAGAGAGGTTGGAGGGATGAAAGTTAAGCAACACTGCGCTAGGTCAGGTATTGGATGGGTGACCATCATACACATGACCAGTTTTGTTCGGGAGAGAGGTTGGAGGAATGAAATTTAAGCAACACTGCGCTGGGTCAGGTATTGGATTGGTGACCATCATACACATGACCAGTTCTGTTCGGAAGAGAGGTTGGAGGGATGAAAGTTAAGCAACACTGTGCTGGGTCAGGTATTGGATGGGTGACTATCATACACATGACCAGTTCTGTTCGGAAGAGAGGTTGGAGGGATGAAAGTTAAGCAACACTGCGCTGGGTCAGGTATTGGATGGGTGACCATCATACACATGACCAGTTCTGTTCGGGAGAGATGTTGGAGGGATGAAAGTTAGTGCAGCAACTTCACATGCCTTGCTTATGAACCTCTCGACAGCATGGATTTGTGGAGGAATCCTGTTGTTCGCATTGTACCGTCCTTCGGAAGGGACGTTAAGCCGGTGATCTTCGTTGGCGCTTTTTTACAGGTGTAAGCTACAAATAAGCACCGGGTTTCCTCCACTTTTTCAAGGCTAGATAAGCTTCTTCATCACCCAATCTTTCAATGTCGCTCTTAGACCAGTGCCAAAGGACCCATTGTCAAATGCATAGCTTAAAAATACAAGAGTAAGCACTGACCGCACAAGGATTCTTCTCCTCTCCGATGACATTGGCACAGATCATGCGGGGCGTGTATCCAACCCAATCTTTGTTCAGCAGTTTGCAGGCGTCGTTGCTCAAAATGTTTACTGAGGCATATTGCAGGTTCATTGAGAAGGTCTGGGTTCCCTGAAAGGTAAAGTGGCAAAACACTGAAGGATAGAAAATAACCCTTGTCAAAATCGGTACCATCATTTTGCAATGAGGACAAAGCCACGCCGTTGAAGCAAGAATAACCTTGGTGATAAGATGAACTCTAGGGTGAACACCAAACAGGTACGTAATACACAAGACAAATGAGACAAACATGCGATCCTCTGTTCCATCCAAATTCACAATAATTAGTTTTAATAACCTTTTCTTAAACGTTTAGGCCAGCGACTCTCTGGAATTGTATTGAATTGTATTGTTAATTTCCTTTTGTTTTGTTTTGATGTGTACAGAAAATGAATTATTGTTATCTATACCAATAATTTCCTCTTTAAAGCTCAGGAAAGATAGATTTGAAACAAAAAAGATAAAAATAACATGATTGGTCGTTGCGACCAAAACAGAAACCCTAAAATGTGTGAAATATTTCTAAAATATATAATTTCTTATGAGTAAATCTGAATACTTACCCCGTTCAAACTTCCCCAGCCACTAACATTGGCCCTCGTGTACGGCTGCACCTCGAAACCTTGTCTTGGCAACAATACCGGTAGAACTTGCTCATTGAAGCTAAATGGCGGTTCAACCTCCAGCAAAGCGTAGTCATAATCAAACGTCAGCGATTTGAACTGCGGATGAGTGATGACCCTCTTGACAAAGTGCATGCTACCACCAGACTCCCTGAAAGCGCTACCAGCTCGCAGTGTGATGGTAGCGTCGTTACTCCGGTCCAGCATTGAGGATAAAGTCAATGCATAGTTTGGTGTCAAAATTATCGCTGAATGCTGGAACTTGCCGTTGACGCTCAGCGACAGGATGTAGGGAAACTCTTCGATGTTAGCGTCTTTGCCGTGGAAAACGTGGGGGCTGACGACGTGGTCGGCTCCTGGCGAAAAACGGCGAGTACCGAAATTACACGAACATGATGAAGGTTTGATTTCAAATATTTGTTAAAAGAAAGTTATCGAATTTGTGATATTTTGTGATATTTGTAAGGAGTAAATGAAGATTTTTTATTTTGAAAATTAATAACATCAATCAATAACCTCTGTATGAATTTTATTTTAGCAACTTAATGACAAAAAGTGGCAAGATTGTTGTGAAATTAAGGGTATTTTGTGAAAACTGGTAGTTATTGTTGGTTTATTTCATGTCTTTTTAAAAGATGAACTATTTAACTTAATAAACAATTAAAAGAAATTTAAAAAGTGTACGACTTTAAAAAAATACTCAGTAAAATATGCATCCAGAGATTTAAATAAAATTATGAGTAACTGATAAGCTGTGACCTTTTAGATGAGTCTACTGGCAGTTATTTTTAACCAACATTTAAAAAAAACTGACCCTTTGTTAAAGCAAAGTCAAGTTGTTATTAAAATTCACTAAAAAGCCTACCAATGTACAACAATTCAACATTGAATTGATTTTAAATAAGTCTTTCCACTGCGCTTCCCATTGGTCTCTTTAGCATCAGCTTAAAAGACAAAAATAAACCCACTAAAAAGTAAAAACACACAGAAAACAGCTCAAAAACCACTTTCAAAGCTAATATTTAATTTTCCCGAATGACTTTTTGCACCAGTACCTACCCACATAGGCGACAAATGTGACACACAAAACTGTGACGGTTCTGAACATGACTGAACAATTGAAGAATGTACCATTTGGAACAAAAACACATCCCCTTTTATAAGTTACCGATTAGACTGTCACCAGAGGGTATCGAGAACCTCACGATTGTCGATTAAATAATGCAATGATGTGGTTAAGTGATAAGGTAATTAAATAACATGTGATTTTAGAGAGTACTGGTGTGAATGTTAGTGGGAGATGGCAATTCATAGGCTGGCATTATCGATTCAACGCTGATACGCGGGTTAAAAAGCAAAAATAATAAATTTAGTCAGAAAGTTTATTGGGATTTTAGATAATTATTAATTGTAACTTTATTAAAAGTGTGAAATAAGTTAAGTTTTGTCTAGATCAAAGACGACAATACAATAAAGAATAAGAAAACTAATTTTTGTTGGAAGGATTTCATGATTTTTAGAAAAACTATTTGAACTGGGTTTTGAATGCTAAGTAAAGGGCTACTAAATTTCTACTATACCTACTACTAATACTAGGGAAATTTAGTAGCCCTTTACTGAGCATTCAAAACCCAGTTGAAATAGTTTTTCTAAAAACTTCTTGCTAAGGATAAATCACGTAGACATGAGTCTAAAAACCATCATAATTTTTATGATTCATTGCTAGTGGTTAAATTTACGATGATTTGAATATGAATACTTTTTATTTTGAATTTGAATTTGAATTTATTGTTTTTTCCTTGTTCTTTTGGAAGAAAAAGTTCAACTTGGTTTTTTGATGAAATGGTTAAAACATTTATTTTTTTTAAGTTAAAAAATATATTCCGTAAAAGCTATTTCAAGTCAGAATCGAGATCTTATTGCAATTCATCAAAAACTATGCACTTTTCAGTTTCCAAATAATAATGAAAACAACGAAGGTAGACTTGTTTCTTGTAAAGATAGTTTTCAAACCACTGATCTGAATTGTACCACTTAATGAACATGTTTTTCTTGATATAATTTTGAGTACACTCTGTACCAATCATATTGGTACCTGTGATTGCCGATGCTGATAACCAATCAGGGCGGTACCAGTAAGTCCCAAGGTCACTTGCCACTCGGGCAGATTTATTACCAGCACGTCATTGTCTTCAGTTGGAAAGATAAGACATCACTGCGTGGAAATACGTCACCATAGAACAATCATTTCCACAATTCAAACATTTCTAAAGAGAATTTTCAAAATTGAATCTCAAAATGAAGAACTAACAAAGACCTATAAAAAGGATGTTAATTTCTGGAACTACTTTGCTAATTTATATAAAGCTTGTGTGAAATATATTTTTTTTCATATATTTATTTATTTTAGGTTATTGTCTTGAAAGAACATGACATGTTATTGTTAAACTTCATGATCTCTGAACTGAATTAATATTTTTATCTGATAAAATAAAATACATATAAATGGTACTTAGCCTTCTTGCTTTCTGCTTTCTGCAAGGTGAAGATCATCTCTTGCCAGTGGCTGGTGATCCTGGCAGACCTGGTTTTAGAAATGACCGAATTAAAAATAATAACTGTTAAGAAGTGTTTTTTTTTCAGTGTCCTGTTAACTAATTAACAGCCCGTTAACAAACTTAAATATACTCTGATTAACTGTTGTCAGGCAAATAACAAACTAACAGACTGTTAGCTTCTAAGTGGACCAAATGCAAAATCGGGCGTTAGAAGCAATAAAAACGTACGTTTATGATTGAGTATTTGTTTGAATATGACCTTTTCACGGAATTTTATCTTTTAATCAGCGTTAATTTTGGCTTAAGTTTTGATTAAAATGGCGTTGCTTGCCGCTTAGATCAGTTGGGTCGATGCGGGCTACGTTAATACAGATGAAACCTCGTTAGAGCGTTTTTTAACAGATTTTGCCACTTGAATAATATATGCCTCAATTGACTCATAATGTTCTGAGTTCACTGTGGCTCTATGGTTAACGTGCTTGATCAGCACACAGATGGCATGCGTTCGATCCCCGCCCGTGTGGCTTTTTGGCTTTGCCAAGCTCGAGTCGCTCTGGTGTCAAATCATTGTACCAAGATGCTGTCCAGAGTTAATGCCAGTTTCTGCCGACAGGTAGCGCTGATTGCAACATTGATATCAAATTGAAGCGCTACAACCCGATCCAATATTCCTATGTGATGTCATGAAGGCCCGGCGGTGTTTCTCTCCATGCGGTCGAGGCCTGTGTGGTGAACTGCAGTGACGTGCAGCGCTGCTGGCGGCGGCGGCAAGATTCAAACTACGTGGGTAGTGCGAGTCAAATAAAATGTTTGGTCGCATGGTTGTGATCTATGGCAAATGTTCCAGGATGAGGGAACTTTGCCAGATATTGAAGCTAATGAAATATATTGATGGCTTAGAAAAATTTTTTGATCGAAAATCGTCGATAATGTGGTCGAGAATTGTTCAGGTTTTTTTTTTGCTGTCGTCACATTTCACCAGGTTATTACTCTTAAAAAACTACTCACGTTCAGAGCAGCTCGGATGGTCGAGCGGTTATTGCATCTGCCTCATGTGCTGAAGGTACCTAGTTCGATCCCCGTCAATATCTGACTTTTTGTTTTATAAGTCATTCCATTCATTCTTCAGGGGAAGAAAATGTTTTTCACTTATTATCCAGGATTGGTTAGTTTCAATCCTGGCTACCAGGTGGCGCCAGTGTCGACGACGCGATATATATTCCGCGGTTTTAATTTTAAAATACTCTCAATTCAAGATTTGATTATAAGTGGCTATGACGTCAGCGCTGCGCTCGCAGCGGGACGAAAATTAGCTGCAGGTTGCATGACCTTTCACGTTATGTCGCATGCACTTCACGCATCGAACGAGCGTTCTTTAACACCATACCCTAGGCATGGAAAGTGCAATTTTATACCCTCAATACTCGGTGCACTTGGGGCCGATACCGAAGAATGCAACCCATGACTGCACCGAGCCCCCATCGAGGGGTAGGGTAGCTGTTCTCCACTCCACCAAAAAGATGCATTTCCATCGTATGCCAAGATCCGACTTAACAGATCAAGGCAATGGAGCCCGGCTGGTGGTAAGCCAGCTGGTACTCTCATGTGATCACTCGTACCCTAGACATGCACCAAGTATCACCGAACCAGCACTAGTGTTGGAAAAATGGTCGTTGGCGCAACCTGTTGGCTATCAAACGAACTTGATCGATTAATATTGGACATCGATCGGTGACAGGATACTACTTGCTCGGCTATGGCAGGCCGGCATTGTCACGTACCAATTTATAGGCACAAAAAAAAACATCCTGGCCAGCTTTCGCTCGGTGGACGGGCGGTAATGTCGTCTGCTTCAATCGCAGATGGTTCGAGTTCGCATCCTTGTGGCGCGGCATTTTTTGGTTTTAAAAAAAAATACTGACTACGATCCGTTTAGTGACCTTGTTGCTAAAACACATTAAATGTAGTAATAATTGAATTACAAATCTGCCATGGCTGCTTAGCAGAAAACAAGTCGGTTTCATAAGCCTTCTTATGTTAATGTGCCTCTATAATCACATCAGTCGTCAGCTGCACTGTGGTTCCGTGGCTAGCGCACTTGCTTCTTAAACAGATGGCATGCGTTCGATCCCCGACCGAATAGCTTTTTGGCTATGCCAAGCTCGAGTCGCTCTGGTGTCAAATTATTGAACTCAGATGCTGTCCAGAGTGAATGCCAGTTTCTGCCGATAGGTAGCGCTGATTGCAACATTGATGTGAAATTGAAGCGCTACAACCCGATCCAATATTCCTATGTGATGTCATGAAGGCCCGGCGGCGTTTCTTTCAATGCAGTCGCGGCCTGTGTGGTGAACTGCAGTGACGTGCAGCGCTGCTGGCACGGCGGCGGCAAGATTCAAACTACGTGGGTAGTGCGAGTCAAATGCATTATTTGGACGCATGGTTGTGTTGAATGACAGTGTTTGTTCATCCATGGCGAAAGATCCAGGATGAGTAAACTGAACAAGACTTTGAAATTATTTCTTGTGATTGACAAGGATGGGCCAAATTATAGCAGATGAAATATATTGATGCCTTCGAAATATTTTCTGATCGAAAATCGTCGATGAAGTGGTCAAGATTTGTTCAGATTTTTTGTCGCTGTCGTCTCATCTCACCAGTTTATTAGTCTAAAAAACCTACACACTTTCACATCAGCTCGAGTGGTCGAGCGGTTAGTGTATCTCCCTCATGTGCTGAAGATACCGAGTTCGAAACCCGCCAGAAGAATACTTTTTGTTTATAAAATCACATTTTTCATTCTCCAAACCAAGATTTTATTTTTTTGCAAAAAATTTTTCAGAATTGGTTAGTTCCAGTCTGGCTACCAGGTGGCGTAGCCGATGACGTCATGACGCTTTTCGCGGTTTTGCTTTCAAAAAGGAATGCGATTAATCATTCGAGATTTTCTCCCTCCGGCAATGACGTCAGTTCAGTGCTCGCGGTGAAATAATCGAGAACTAATTTACTATTCACATTATTTCTAGCGTTATACTACATGCACTTCGCAAATAATGCATGCATGCACTTGAACATTAATTCTTTCGCAATGCCTGCCAAGTGCAACGAGCACTTTGTACACTCAGTGCACTGGGTGCATAGAGACAGAAAAGTGCAAACAATAATTGCACCTTGCCTTCACCAGTTCCCAGTTACTCCAAAAAAGATGCATTTCCATCATGTGCCAAGATCCGACTTAACAGATCAAGGCGATGGAGCCCGGCTGGTGGTTAGCCAGCTGATACTTTCATGTGCGCACTCGTACCCTAGACATGCACCAAGTATCACCGAACCAGCACTAGTGATGGAAAAATGATCATTAGCGCAACCTGTTGGCTATCAAACGAACTTGATCAATTAATATTGGACATCGATCGGTGATAGGATACTACTCGCTCGGCTATCGCAGGCTGGCATTGTCACGTACCAATTTATAGGCACAATTAAACCTATTGTAGGAAGTTGATACTCGGTGGTCGGGCGGTAATGTCGTCTGCTTCATTCGCATAGGGTTCGAGTTCGCATCCTTGTAGCGCGGCATTTTTTGGTTTTATAAAAATACTGACTACGATCCGTTTAGTGACCATGTTGCTAAGACACATATTAAATGTAGTAATAATTGTATACAAATCTGTCATGGCTGCTAAGTAGAAAACAAGTCGGTTTTATAAGCCTTCTTATGTTAATGTGGCTCTATAATCACTGACGGCGTCATATGCACTGTGGCTCCGTGGCTAGCGCACTTACTTCGTAAACAGAAGGCATGCGTTCGATCCCCGACCGAGTAGCTTTTTGGCTTTGCCAAGCTCAAGTCGCTCTGGTGTCAAATCATTGAACTAAGATGCTGTCTCGAGTGAATGCCAGTTTCTGCCGATAGGTAGCGCTGATTGCAACATTGATGTCAAATTGAAGCGCTACAACCCGATCCAATATTCCTATGTGATGTCATGAAGGCCCGGCGGTGTTTCTCTCCATGCGGTCGGGGCCTGTGTGGTGAACTGCAGTGACGTGCAGCGCTGCTGGCGGCGGCGGCAAGATTCGCACTACGTGGGTAGTGCGAGTCAAATACATTGTTTGGATGCATGGTTGTGTTGAATGACAGTTTGTTCATCCATGGTGAAAGATCCAGGAAGAGGAAACTGAACAAGACTTCGAAATTATTTCTTGTGATTGACAAGGATGGGGAAAATTAAAGCAGATGAAATATATTGATGCACTCGAAATATTTTCTGATCGAAAATCGTCGATGAAGTGGTCAATATTTGTTCAGATTTTTTTGTCGCTGTCGTCTCATCTCCCCAGTTTATTAGTCTTAAAAAACTATTCACTGTCAGAGCAGCTCGAGTAGTCGAGCGGTGCATGCATCTGCCTCATGTGCTGAAGGTACTGAGTTCGATTCCCGTTCATTTCCCACTTTTTGTTTATGATATCACATTATTCATTCTCCAAACCAAGATTTTTTTTTTGCAAATCATTTTTCAGAATCGTTTAATTCCAGTCTGGCTACCAGGTGGCGTAGTCGTCGACGTCACGACGTTTTTCGCGGTACTGCTTTAAAAAAGGGAAACAATTTTTAATTCTAGATTTTCTCCCTGCGGCGATGACGTCAGCGCAGCGCTCGCGGGCGGAATGATCGAGAACTAGTCTGCACGCTACATGGCCTACAGCGTATTATTGCATGCCTAAAACAAAATCCATGCGTGCAATTGTTCACTCATCCTATACAAATAGGATTAGTGCAAATAACACTTTCAACTCTCAGTGCATTGAGAGAGAAAGATGAGACAAGACATGCGCCTTTGCTTCACATTCCCCAGATTCCTGCCACTCCAAAAAGATGCATTTCCATCATGTGCCAAGATCCGAATTAACAGATCAAGGCGATGGAGCCCGGCTGGTGGTAAGCCAGCTGATACTTTCATGTGATTACTCGTCTTGACATGCACCAAGTATCACCGAACCAGCACTAGTGTTGGAAAAATGGTCGTTTGCGCAACCTGTTGACTATCAAACGAACTTGATCAAATAATATTGGACATCGATCGGTAACATGATACTACTTGCTCGGCTATCGCAGGCTGGCATTGTCACGTACCAATTTATAGGCATGATGAAAACATACAGTACCAGTCTTCGCTGAATGGCCAGGTGGTTTAATCGTCTGCTTCCAGCGCGGAGGGTCCGGGTTCAAATCCTATCCGCGCCACGTTTTGGTTTTTAAAAAAAAAATTAATGTAATCCGTATGGTGACCATGTTGTCAAGACATATTATTGACCCGAATATCATCTTCGGCTGCTTAGCAGAAAAAAAATCAGCTGCATTAGCCTCCTTATGTAATCTGGATCCTCCTCTCCTAGGATACTCCTTCCAATGACATCCATTTTAGGTACATTTATTTTTGATGAGCGAGGTGAGCGGAGCGAGTGGAGCGGAATCTCCAATTGCACTTACCTTAAAAAAATTCCCCTGTGTGTGTGTATGCGTGTTTGTTTGCGTTTTAGCGTGCAAACGCCTCCACCGATCTCGACCAAACTTGCAGGGCACTTGCTTGTGTTCTTAACTCAGACCGAGCTTGATTTGCAGCAAAATCAGTTCAATGGTTTTTCAACTAGTTTAAACTATTAAAGAGTTACGAATATTTTCAGGTTTTTGGGTAAACTTTGATGGGTTATACCTTCAAAAAAATTTTCATTTCTAGATACCAATCTTTGTTTGAATGCAAAACGGATCAAAATAAGTCTAATTCAAAGTTTTTAAGACCGTACTTGGTTTTGTTTAATTTTTATTAAAAATTTTCTGACAAAATTTTGTAAATTTTTGCTGTTTCTAGGACAAACAAATCTAAGCAACTGCTTGACAACCGTGAGCTAGGGTTCCAAAGAGATCACGTGACTCCGGCACGGCCTTCTGTCTTGTCTCTATGGAGTGCAGGGTCAACTTTAGATGTAATTATTTAATTATTACCAGCAACAACTACCACCACGATAATGTTACGGTAATGTAAACCACAGTCCTCTGGAGGCAGAAGACACAAACAAAGTTCTTTAAGCGTTCTAAAAAAACATTCTGCAAAGAAACCGACTGTTCACATTTTCACTTTCAATCACTGAGCACCTTTTATAAAATCTGGAGCCAAAACGATTAATTAATTGAAGAAAAGAACACACATTCACCTGTAGCTTGCAATAACCTTGCAATCTTTCATCTTTCTCATGTTCTTCGGCATCTTTCGGAGAAATGTACGTGTGGTTGAAGATTTCGGTTTCTTTGGGTTGGCTTTGCATGAGAATTACCATTCTTCGAGGTTCTTTCACAAACAGAATAGCTTTGATCGTGCAATGCACTGCTTTTAAAGAACTGAAACATCCAATTTGGTTTAAAAAAATCTGGCACTTTCAGGTTTTCTTCCAAAAAGGAACAGTCAAAAGCGAAGACTAGCTGACTTTTTTGCAAACTATTCGAATGACCCTCGCTAGCACCCTGTTACGAACGCGTTTAATGAATCCGGGAGGGTTAGTTGTTGGCTGAAAGTGTCGAAGAAATGCCTTGGAGCTGTCGACTTTTGGGCCCCCTTTGACATCGGCCCTGACGACAGACCAAGTGTTCGCTTCGGGCACGTGGTAGCGGACGACGGCGTCGCTCGGTGCTCGGGGGTTGACGACGGAGTCTATCCACGCACGTTGGTCGGAAATCTTGGAGTAGATGTTGGCAGATTTCCGGGTCTCGTCGCAGACCTCCGTCACTGCTATGCCGATCAGTTTTCCGTTCGCTACTAAAGCGTCGCCACGATCCCCCTGCGAATTAACAATTGATTATTTCGATTTTGTCTTTTGAGAAAGAATGTTGCACTTTGTGTTAAAGTTGAATTTGAAATCTTTAGGAGAAGCTTCATCCTTCTTTCATGTTCCTTTTTGGGCCCTAAGAAGGGCCGCAAACGTCCTCTTTCCAGAGCAAAACCGTAAAACACTTTACATCAATGATGAACATGTCTGGCATTAGCCTTTTATGTGTAACCTTATTTAAAAAATATGGAAAACTGAACGGTTTGGCGTGTTGGAAACACCGGTTCTCGTTAGATCACCGAAGTTAAGCAACACTGCGCTGGGTCAGGTATTGGATGGGTGACCATCATACACATGACCAGTTCTGTTCGGGAGAGAGGTTGGAGGGATGAAAGTTAAGCAACACTGCGCTGGGTCAGGTATTGGATGGGTGACCATCATACACATGACCAGTTCTGTTCGGGCGAGAGGTTGGAGAGATGAAAGTTAAGCAACACTGCGCTGGGTCAGGTATTGGATGGGTGACCATCATACACATGACCAGTTCTGTTTGAGAGAGAGGTTGGAGGGATGAAAGTTAGTACAGCAACTTCACTCGCCTTGCTTATCAACCTCTCGACAGCATGGATTTGTAGAGGAATCCTGTTGTTCGCGTTGTACCGTCCTTCGGAAGGAACGTTAAGCCGGTGGTCCCCTTGGTGCTCTTCGACAGGAGTAGGCTACGTGCCGGCACCGGGTTTCCCCTCCTCTTTTCTAGGCTAGGTTAGGTTCATCATCATCCTTATCATCATCCACTCATTCACCGACGCCATTAGACCAGTGCCGCAGGGCCAGTTGTCAAAACAGTGCGTCGTTAAACACCACAAATAATAATAATAATTTTATAATAATAATTAAAAAATATGGAATACAAATTTGAAAGAGCCATTCATTATCAAATCCTCAGAGGGTAACTTTGTGTCAGATTGGCTGATTGACGGACGGTTGGGGGAAGATGGAGACTTCACTTACCACGCAAGGATTTCCCTTCTCAACAACAAAGTTAGCGCAGAACATTCGTGGAGTGAGTGTAGTCCAGTAGTTTAGAAGCTGACAGGTCGTATCACTGAGCGTTGTTACTGATCCAGATTTCAGGTTCATCGAGTAATAAATTTCTTCCTGAAATGAAAAGCCAGATGTTACATCCAAAATCCTGTTGCTAGAATTTTATGACTAGAGAAATTGGTTAATTTCTTAGATTGATTTTCCCAAAAAAAATTGTGATACTGTCAAGGGTTGTGAGAAAATCAGTAAAATCTGCTTAAATAAAAGCTGGAAGCCAAAATCAAACCTTATACCAAGAAGGTAAGGTAAATTGTTACAGTTCAGAGCTAAGTGTTTATAAAGGTAGCTATAGCCAGTTAATGGCCATCTTTAAAGTTAGATCAACTTTGATAGTTTTTATCTTCAGAAAAGGAACTGGTCTTTTGCACTTCATTATATTACTTTGTTGCACTCTTTCTGTGATTTCTATCAATTTTTCCCCTAAGTTCACGAGCGTAACCGAGGAAACTGGAGGTCCCGGGTTCCTACCCCGGTTAGGTTGCACATTTGTCCAGCTTAGCTTCCTTCCACTGTCAATAACGTTTCAATTCTTTTATTACTCAAAGCAATTTAATTTTCCGTTGCGTGGTTGTTTACAGGGCCGTGTTATGATGTTTAAATGTACTTGACGGTATTGCTCTGTGCTCTAACCTTGGTAGGCCCTCAGGCCTTCTTCAGGGTCGCAAACCCATGTCAACCGAGAGCAATACCGTAAAACACATGTCAACAACTTCATTTTCATAACAGCAATGCATTTAAGATTCTCTGCACGAACCAAACAAATACTGTGAGGCTTTTTATGATTATGGCTTTTTTAATTATTGTTTTTATGCTAATATTATTAAATCACATCACGAGCTTTCAAACAACGTGATTAGCTCGGTCAATCGATCAAATGACCCCCGATTGTTGTATTTACCAATACATCTTCTACGCTCGTTTGCAATTATTGTTATTAAAATATCATCACAAACGAAACATCAGTTCTTTCTCAAGCCAAAAACGAACTTGGTAAGTGGAAAATAAGGAATTACATTTAAAAAATGGCTATTTTATCAACAAAATTTAACGAAAATTGTTGAAATCTTCTGACCTGTAAATGCGGAAACACTCCCTCCGGCACAGAATTCAACAACCCCCATCCACTGACCACCGCCTTAGTAAAAGGTAAGATCTCTTCCCCTTGCACCGGCAGCGTGGCAGGTGCGACGGTGCTGCCAAAGGTAAAATGTTGCTCGACATTCAACAGAGCGTAGTTGTAGTCTAAAGAGTCATGTTTGTACTGAGGATGAATAACTGTTTTGATAACGCTGTGTAAAGTTCCCCCAGCGTCTCTAAAAGAGCTTCCTGCTCTAAGGACGATGATGCCGTCACTGCTGGACTCTATGGAGGTAGCGACTGTCAACGCCCAGGAGGGGTTGATGATGGTAGCACCGTGTTGGAATCTTCCGTTGACTCGTAGTGAGAGAATGTATGGGACCTCCTCGATTGTGACGTCATGACCCTCGTGGATGTGCGGGATTGGTGCTCCTGAATTTGAAGCTGATAAAGTTTTTTTATCAGGTTGTGTCACTGTTTATGGTATTGTTGATATTTTATGGAATTTATCTAAAAACTCAGATATTTTTTTTTACTATTTAAACTCATTTAACGTGCCGCAAGTGGTTTTATCATTTGTAAATAAGTACTACATAAGTGCATATGTACATATCATAGATAATTACAGTTTTTACCTGACCAGTTGGAATTTTAAATTTTAAATCGAATTCAACTAATTTACTAAAAACCAGCACAAGCTTGGTGAACTAAATTAATGTTAGTCTCACCCAGAAGGGGGCAGAGCGCTCGCTAGAGAATTGCTAGATAACCAAACACTTTTCAAAAAGAGCTTTGACCAAAAAAAAATGCATCTTTTAGCAGCCATGGCGTTTAAAAACTTTTAAAATATCATTCTGTCACATTCGTGGCAAACCAGACTTTGATATAATGTTAAAAATAATAAAAACTACCGTGAAAACATCCGTGAAAATCACAGGAGACAACTTACATGTGCAGCTGGCTAATGTGGCGCACAAAACAATTGTCACCAAGTACATGACTTGTTCTGTTGTTGTTGGGTCTCGCTGCACTCTGGCCAGGTCGAGACCACACCCTAGTTTATACCACAATAAATACTGCAGCTGGAATCCAATGCACTTTATTGCCCGATTAATTGAGTGTCAGTCAATGGAGGAGGTTTCTTACACAAGAGTTTTACAAACTAGAGTGGCGTTGAATCGATCAGCGAGCATCGATCACTTTTCAAGAATATTGCCAAGTTAACTTTCAAGTGTCCCCTTGTGAAATGTAGGGCTGAAATTTTATAATTTTTTTTTTAATTTATTTTACAACTGGCTTCAAACTTGTCGAATATCAAAACAGCAGCAAATATATGAGATCTTGTTTAACTTCAACTTTAACTTCAACTTCTCAACTTTGTGGGGGAATCATGTTTGCAGAGGTTAGTTGTTTGCGTGTTATGGAATTAAAAGTCTTGGCAAAATATCGAAACAACAGACAATTTTCTTTATTGATTAAAACACCAAAGTCAATCTAGAATAACGGCTGTTAAGATCCACTAACAGCTTCGTTTAAGTTCATTGAGACGTTTTTTCAAATTACAGATAGCAAAAAAAATTCGTTTTTTTATATCTCAATACTTTTCAATTGTTGTCATTTTTTCCTATAGAATGTTGTTTCCTATAGATATAAATATCTTAAATCATTAAAATTTAAGTAAATCGTGCTGTTCTATATTATGAGACCTCTTATGGGATTTTCTTTTGGGTTAACTTCAAATAAGACCTTAAGAAACAGCTGCCATTGTGTTGGCATTGTGTCACTGAGTTAGCCACTCTTACCACACGAAGACTTTCTCTCACCTGTGCAACTAAATCTTGCCGAGCTGACTACGTACTGGACGGTGCCAAGCGGCCGTGAAATGACGCTCATACCTGGACGTGATTCACACGACTTCAAAATGTGATTACCGCAATTGACATTCAATACGTCAAATTGGAGTTATTCGAGATTGACAGGCTATGACGTGGTATAGCGTCACTAGAATCAGAGTGACTGTGAGTATTCACAGCCTCTTGGTTCTACTCCTTGGAGATCTGTCATTCTCATAAAATACACTAAAATCATGTCATAAAGCCAGTGTCTAAGTAGCTCAATTGGTTAGAGCAACACCCGCGATAGGTGGAGATCAGGGTCCAAGTAGCTCAATTGGTTAGAGCAACACCCGCGACAGGTGGAGATCGGGGTCCAAGTAGCTCAATGGGTTAGAGCAACACCCGCAACAGGTGGAGATCGGGGTCCAAGTAGCTCAATTGGTTAGAGTAATACCCGCGACAGGTGGAGATCGGGGTCCAAGTAGCTCAATTGGTTAGAGCAACACCCGTGACAGGTGGAGATCGGGGTCCAAGTAGCTCAATTGGTTAGAGCAACACCCGCAACAGGTGGAGATCGGGGTCCAAGTAGCTCAATTGGTTAGAGCAACACCCGCGACAGGTGGAGATCGGGGTCCAAGTAGCTCAATTGGTTAGAGTAACACCCGCGACAGGTGGAGATCGGGGTCCAAGTAGCTCAATTGGTTAAAGCAACACCCGCGACAGGTGGAGATCGGGGTTCAAGTAGCTCAATTGGTTAGAGCAACACCCGCGACAGGTGGAGATCGGGGTCCAAGTAGCTCAATTGGTTAGAGCAACACCCGTGACAGGTGGAGATCGGGGTCCAAGTAGCTCAATTGGTTAGAGCAACACCCGCAGCAGGTGGAGATCGGGGTTCAAGTAGCTCAATTGGTTAGAGCAACACCCGCGACAGGTGGAGATCGGGGTCCAAGTAGCTCAATTAGTTAGAGTAACACCCGCGACAGGTGGAGATCGGGGTCCAAGTAGCTCAATTGGTTAGAGCAACACCCGCGACAGGTGGAGATCGGGGTCCAAGTAGCTCAATTGGTTAGAGCAACACCCGCGACAGGTATCTAATAAAAAATGACAACAGAAATGTACCAATCTTTGTTACAAATGTGTTTTGTTTGACCAACGATCACCGATCCTTTCCATTTGTGAAACAACAACAAAGCGTAGACCAACAATAGTCGATCGAGCCCGCCGTGAATGTCGAGGTTGAAAGTGAATAACAAGATCACATTTCAATATTTTGTTGCTTGTTTTTCAAAGTGCATTCACTCTGTGTCATGGATATTCATTGAGAATCCGTGCAAGTATTTCACAAAGAGCTGTTCGGTGACAGTTGGTGGCAAGGGTTGGCAAGCAAGAAGACAGTTGGGCTCCGTCTCTCATCGAAGCAAGAACAAGCAGGCAGTGACCGAAAGACAGTTGAAAATGGAGACATTTTTAAAAATGGTAAGAAAAGAATATGTTTTTAGACTCATGTCTACTTGATGTAAACTTAGCACTTGTTTTAACAAAAACTATTTCAACTGGGTTTTGAATGCTAAGTAAAGAACAACTAAATTTCCCAACGTTTCGTAACTTGTACCTGTTACTTTATCAAGGGTTAGAGCAGTCCTGACAATTTTCCAATAACAAAAGAACTTGTAGATTAGAGTTATTATTTTCGATTTAACTGCAACTGAATTTTACTGTCCTCCACTGCGTTTAATCGAGAAGTTACGTAGTTTTAGTTTTTTTTTTCACAATTAAATATTTAGGAGCCAAGTAAATTGTCATTTTTAGAGGCAGTTTCTACCGATTATGCTTACTCGGGTTTCAATTGCTTTGAAATAATTTTTTGTTATTTCTCGCAGATTACTCGCATTTGAGAATGATTTATGCTCAATGTATGTGTTCTTTTATTCTTACCTCAATGACAATTTAAATTTATAGATATTTAAAACTTCATTATTTAACTGTAGATGTGTGTCAAAAGAAAGGCTATACGCGCGCCATCGAGTGACACCTACCGTTACCACGTGTTACCAGCCTCGTTTGCTCAGCAGAACGTTGAACATTAACGCTGGCCCTCTGATAATAGCTATAAACTCAATGCTTTTACTCTTTCAACTTTTGCCCGAACGTTTCACTGTTGCTGAAAACAAGCATTGTGTTAACCACGTGACTCGTTATGTCGTCAATGTTGCCAACATTCTGTTAGTGACATTTTAAACAACATGTTTGGTAACCCCTGGAATCATCACCAATCTTGTACAGAATTTTATTTTCAAATTATCGAGGTTAAATCTTAACCAGTGGCTCAGGTTGGTACATGTTTCATTTGGTCTAAAAATTTCTGCATACATTTTGTTCCAATAGCTCAAGTATTCTAATGTAATGGTATTTTTTTAACAAAAATAAAATTATCTATCCATCTATCTAAAGCAAAAATAGATCTAAATGGCTATGAAATCAGCGGTGCTTATACAAAAATAAGAGGAGTACGTTAGGTTCTTGTTACTTTTACCTTTTGGACTGCTGCTGCTCCAGTGAATGAATTAATTTTATCAATAAGTCATAAACAGGGAAACATTAAAAATTAACTTGTCATTTTATGCGATTATCTGGGAGTAGAAACAGCCGACAAACGTGCCGCAAGCCACGTTGACTTGTTTTTATTAATCAATAACACTTGCACGCAATTGAAACATATTTACGTTATCAGCAGTTATTTTCCATGCCGTTAATTCGCGCCAAAAGCCAAAGATCCTGAACATGTAACACATTTTAAACCACTTTTAAACTGTTTCAGCTTCCTCTTCTCCTTCTGCTCACTCCAATAACATCACTCAACGCCGATCTTCAACTATCAACAAGCAACTCCATTCCATCAACACCCGATCTCCCAAACGTCTTCAGCTCACAATCTTCCCCGCAACCCAACATCGGTGTCAACGGAAGAGGCATCTTCACCGGCGCCCCTCTAGCGTCGCGACGCGGCCCAAGAGTAATTCTGCATTCGTACCCGTGGTTCACCTACAACAATCTCGTCAACGCCGACAACAACGCGGGCAAAACTCTGGTCTACAATGAAGATACGTCGTTTTCGCTGCCACTTCAAAATCTAGACTCACCGATACCAAGAATTCTCAGTGTACCAAGTATTCCAGCGATCCCGAATCTCCCAAAACTACCAAACTTTCCCAAAGTTCCGACTATTGCAACGCCATCAAGAAAGACCAGGTCGATAATTACACCGCAAATAATTCAAGCTCAAACATCACCAAATATTCATCTGGGAAATCAATTTTCTTCACCTTTTTATCCTCAATTTCCGAGTTTTCCCTTCGCATATCCAATTCCTTATACTATAATAACCCAGGTTATTCCAGTGTTTCCTGCTTTTGGTGTTGCTGTTCAACCTCCTATGCCAGTCGTATCAGGAGAAGCCAGTGGAGCTGGAGAGATCAAAGAAACCCCGGTTGTAAAACCAGAAATAGAGACGGGAGGAGAATTCAGTGGAGCGACAGAAATTGAAGGTCCGTATCCTGACCCTTTAACACCCGAAACAGTAGCTGAAGGAGAGTTTGTTCGTGAAGCAGAGATCGAGGGACCGTATCCTGATCCTGCTCCTGCTCCTGAAGTCGGTGGTGATGCTAGTGGAGAAGCAATTCTAGCTTCGTACCCAGCTGCCGTACCAGAAACTGTTGGAGATGCGATTATGTCAGGACCTTATCCTGCTGCTGTAAAGCCAGTTGTCAGTGGAGAAGCTAGTGGTGCGGCCATATTGGGAGGTCCCTATCCAGCGGCAATTCAACCTGAAGTTAGTTCAGAAACTAAAGGTCCTTACCCTATTGCCAAGCCAGTGGTTACCGGAGAGGCAAGTGGTGGCAATTTTATCAATGTTCCTTACCAAGCGGCAATCAAGAAGCAGAGAACTTCTAGTGTAAGACTTCCCAATTCCCCGCCTGTCAAATCTATTGTTAATGGGGGTGTTGCGATAAAGCAAGGACCACCTCCTGTTTTTGTTAAACCTTTCGTTGAAAATCCTTCAGGATCCTTAAAGGAATTCCTGTTAGAAATGGAAACGCCAGCCAAGGTAGAAGTCACGGGTAAAAGACCGAAAGGACCTTACCTTATACCCAAGACGACGACGGAGGTCAACTTGGACGTGATCACGAAGCCAGTGGTACCGGCAGAAAGTAGAGAATCACGCGTGAGTTACGCAGCACGACTTCGGGAAGCTGTCTACCCCGAGTACTTTCGAGATGCGTCGGGGAGAATAGTTCGGTTCAACTGAGTCTCTACATTTAACTGAACGCAATGTTGATATGGAGATATTTTTATATCTGTATTTATGTATGATTATATTAGTTAAAGTAATAAATTGTAAATTTTTTATATAATTTGTTTGGTATTGTTATTTTAAAACAATTTCACCTCCATTACATAACCAACGAAACTCTCCTTAACGGTTTGATTATAATTTCAAGTGCCCTCTTTAAGAAATACTGCAACAACACTGAGTGTGCACGTAATAATAAAGGGTTTCTGCAATCACGACAAAATAATCAATCTGGTCCAACAATTGATTGTTTTGTGGGGTTTGATTACGCACTGTTTTGACATCTGGCCATGTGGCACTGAAATTATGGAGTATTTAAAAGAGTGGATGAGACTTCTCCTGTCGAAGAGCACCAAGGGGACCACCGGCTTAACGTCCCTTCCGAAGGACGGTACAACTCGGACAACAGGATTCCTCCACAAATCCATGCTGTCGAGAGGTTGATAAGCAAGGCGAGTGAAGTTGCTGTACTAACTTTCATCCCTCCAACCTCTCTCCCGAACAGAGCTGGTCATGTGTATGATGGTCACCCATCCACTACCTGACTCAGCGCAGTGTTGCTTAACTTTCATCCCTCCAACCTCTCTCCCGAACAGAACTGGTCATGTGTATGATGGTCATCCAACCAATACCTGACTCAGCGCAGTGTTGCTTAACTTTCATCCCTCCAGCCTCTCTCCCGAACAGAACTGGTCATGTGTATGATGGTCACCCATCCAATACCTGACCCAGCGCAGTGTTGCTTAACTTTCATCCCTCCAACTTCTCTCCCGAACAGAACTGATCATGTGTATGATGGTCACCCATCCAATAACTGACTCAGCGCAGTGTTGCTTAAATTTCATCCCTCCAACCTCTTTCCCGAACAGAACTGGTCATGTGTATGATGGTCACCCATCCAATACCTGACTCAGCGCAGTGTTGCTTAACTTCGGTGATCTAATGAGAACCGGTGTTTCCAACACGCCAAACAGTTCGGTTAATTTTATTCCAGATTTTCAAGAATTCCCAATGGCTTCTATCAGGAATACATTTTTTTTTAATCTGCCAGCTGATGACCACACAGAGAACCACTCTTTTATAATTGTTCAACTTCTTTCTTAAGATCTAATGAACCATGATGATTTTAATTAGATGTTATGCACCTTACCTACCGTCGATAACAATCCTGGTCGACATTTGCTTCCAGGTAATTCTAATCGAAACTGACCATCATCTGGCCATGATAGCCATTTAATAAATCACATCCATCTGCTTATTGCCAAGTTGTGATACTTTTGTGAAAGTATTGGCAATTATTTTTGCTCCGATGGGCAGTCATAAAAATTTCGCATCTTGCCAGCCAATTTGTGGCGGGTACATATAAAGCAAACACGCAACTTAATATGGCTATGATAAAAATTCAGCTTTGTTCATCAGCCTACTCGCTATTTATTATAGAATCGCCTAAAATTGTTCGGCTAAAAATTGTAATTACGTTCAAATAACAATGGACGTTTAGGTGAACGAGTGCCGTCAAGGAAAATGCCCACTCGTTTTGCGTTGAACGAGTCATTAAGTCGTAAGATTACTCCGCCTTCGGTTGATGAAAATGTTGTAATTCGTAAATCAATTTAATTGTGACGTACGATAAAGTGCATGCATGTCTGGAATCTGTTCGTTTGGTGTTTGCAGCCTTGTGGGTAATTGAATTAATGATCTGGTAGCCATCATCTGTATGTGACTCCCACATTTTAGCCTCAGGAGGATGTTATTTTTTTGAATAATTGTGTGTAATTGGGGAATAATCAATTAGGAAAAGTATAGTTTAACTATTTTTCACAATTTTTTTGGTTCATGATGAACATGATCTTTGGTTGTAAATGCCCTTGGAACATATTTTTCATACAATAAACATATTTTCTGCTGGTAAATTGATTTGGTATTTAAAAAGTTTGACGAAACTGATCGGAATGTTTTCTTTCTTTTGCGCTCTGTGGCCGGATCTGCAAGGCAAAGTTTAAGCTTAACCCCAATTAATTTGAAGATACGCAGTTATTATTAACATGCTAACAAAATGTTGAACATCTGCAAACTCCATCTGTTTTAAACACCGGGTTAAATACTCTACTTTGTGGATCCTGAACCCAGATGAACTTTTTAAAAAAATTTTGCTGAACTTTATTAGTTTTTTTGGTGATTTTTTTTCACTATTTTAAGCTTTTTTTTTTTTAAACCGCTGATGCTTTGTGAGAAAACTCTGTAAAGAAACAGCATAAAAACACATTAAGATCTGATTTTGATTTTGTGGCGTCAATTTCATATTTTATTTCTCATAAAACTACTTGTGAAACATTTATTCTTCGCATTTGACGTCCTTATCTAAGTCCATTTCTCACATACAAATCACTAAAACTATTTTGGCATAGACTGTGACCCAAATTGAAAGTAAATCTTTTTCAAAATCCAGTTACATAATTATTTACAAGACCATCGTAACACACAAGCCGCGTGCCATTCACAACCAAAAACGGAAGAAACAAGATCTTCGCAAACACACATCAATATTTCAAGCAAATTATAGCTCTTTGCAAATCTTTCTTGACTTAGAAAAGTAAACCTAGTAATTTTTCCTTCAGTAAACGTCAGTCTAAGTGTGTGTACGACTTGGCTCTATGACTCAAGGTATCATAAACAGCAATGCCAGGAGGTGTACATGACATTAACAAGTACAACCCAACTTGAACTTCTAGTTCTCTATGTTCATAAATTATCATACGAATCAACGATCAGATCAAATAGGAAGACCGAGACGCACGTACTAAATCGTTAAATTACTCAAATCAACTTTAAGCGAATACACAAAATCAGTTAAGCACATAGATTATGTAATGTATAGTAATTAGTTAATTTCAAAAAATGGGGTTGCCGGGAATTTCGTGACGTGATTTGATAAAATTTTTACTACCACATTCAGTTTGAGAAGATACAGATTTTGATTGCCGTTGATCTTGCCCCATCCAAACAACCTCACGACATCTGATTTTTATGACTACCGAAAATCGATAAATGCCATGATCGTTACCATTTTTAAATTTTCACTTTAGGCACATTCCGATTTTAGTTGCGTTTTTCTCTATTTCGTACTTGTGAATTGCGTTTTTTTTTATAACTAACACTTTTACGGTGATAATGGTTGTCTTGTTTTAAGTGTTTTTACATTTCGTTGGAAATCAGGTGAGATATTTGCTTCTTGCGTCAGTTTTCGCGGCTGTAAATGAATAAAGTTGGACGGACGCACGACTCTGCCTTTTGATGAATCTCGTAAATCAACTTCGAGACCGACAAACAAATCGTGGTCGCCCCGAAACAAGTGTAACTTGTAATTCAAAACCTGATTTTTACTAAACAAAAGTTGGTCAGTTTTGTTGAATTTACCTACAATTTCTTAAAGATTTTAAAAAAGGAAAACAATAACATTATATTTTTTTAAAGAAAAACCGTATAATTTTATTATTAGAAACACTAATAGCCTTTCAAAAATTGGTCCTCAAACGGGGACTCAAACCCCAATCTCCACCTGTCGCGGGTGTTGCTCTAACCAATTGAGCTACTTGGACCCCGATCTCCACCTGTCACGGGTGTTGCTCTAGCCAATTGAGCTACTTGGACACCGATCTACAACTGTCGCGGGTGTTGCTCTAACCAATTGAGCTACTTGGACCCCGATCTTAACCTATCGCGGGTGTTGCTCTAACCAATTGAGCTACTTAAACAAGCATTTTTGAGATAATTTTAGTGCATTTGACAAGAACGTCAGATATTTAAAAAGTTATTAGTGTTATCGACAATAAAATACTCAACGATACACAATCGTTTTATATTCAAATAAGATTTCAGACGTTTTTATTATTTCCCATTTTTTTTTATTTTTATATTTCTGCCATTCCTAGGAAAGACCATAAAGATATCCACACGAGGACCTAATTACAGTCATTTTCCCATCAGATATTGTCTGTTGAAATAACGTTTCCCACATTTTTATTTTATGATACTAATTATGCGTAAAGATTATAATAAAATAGGTTGACATATAGATATTGCAGTCCTGTCAAAACACTGAGTCCTGTCGATATTCTACATTCCTTGAGGTGCATCTCAACCATCCAGCTCGGGTAATCAGCAAAAGAAATGCACACAGATTGGAAACCTGTAACCGAGCGATAAAATGCACCGGAACTTTCCAGTCAAGTGCATCAAGTGCACAATTCTGCATATTAATGAACAAAACAATATAATTGCGGTCGCTTGCTGGTTCTGTTATTAGCTAGAAATGTGGAATTTTAAAGTAAAATCGTGAAATTGAAACTGGATTATGGAAATGTTTGGAACTTTTTGCTTGGATTCATGAGCTTGGAGATATTTTGGTTCAAAACTAGATTTTATAAGTTTTCTTATCAAAATCGACTTTTATTTCTTTTTTTCTTGTAACCATTTGATACTTTTTTTTACAGAAATAGTGAAAAACTCTCATCGATACTTATTTTATTTATTTTTCAGCAGTTTGTGTGTATAATTTAAAATTGTACAGTTTTGAATTTAATTTCAATTTGTAACTTTTTGCAATAAAACAAATAGTGGCATTTGTTACCTATGTCCGTTCATTGGAAAGTCTAAAACACCAAGTCATCACAAAAATAAAATTTTTCAATTTTATCACTCAATTTGATTACCTCATTGGGTTTCATAACAGGAGAAGGGTTATTTATCACTAGACTCAATATACATAAGATTCTCTTCCTTTCCAGAAAGAAAACATCTAATCATCCAAAATGCAAATATCAATAACATAACAAAACCTATAAACTCGATTCAAAGTCAAGCAAATGTGTTAATTACACCATTACTATCAAAATAATCACATCCCATTTGAATCGATCAACAAATCTAATGACAACATTTTTACCTAGCCTTCTGCAAAGAAATCCAGCGAACCTGTAATCGAATTCATAAGAATTTCTGAAATAAGGAAATGGCATTTGACAATCTTAAAAGCATCGATATACCGATTTAAATGTTGTTCTAGTTGGTAGGAACGTGTGAACTTATATCTAAGAGGTTAAACTCTTGGAGTCGGATGAAAACGAGAGTGTATTTTATTTTGAAACGTGCCTTTGAGTGAATCTGGCCGGACGATGGAAGGGCGGTGAATCGGTTGCTTGTGGCTCAAGAGGGATAGAGGTATAGGAGTTGAAGACGTGGTAGTAATTGCTTGGAGACGTTGGTATAAATACGAGCATCCCCACTGGGACCAAGCACAGTTCTTGATTGAGTTTCAGCTGCTCTATACGGTTTTCAAGTGATTATTTTTGTTGGTTTTTCAGTTTTTAAGTGTGATCGACATGTTGAAATTGGTATGTAGTGGTTTTGGTGTTTTGATAAAAGTTCGATTTATTTGCAGGGTTTTATTTTGTGAGTTTTTATTAAGTTAGGACCGAAATAGGCGTTTTTTTCAAAAGAAAAATGTGTGTTTGACATGTAAAAATATTATTAACTAGATGAAAATTCAGAAATTGAATGAGTTTTTGAATTTATTTTTTGTAACAGTTCTAAGATTAATTGATAGCATTTCAATTTAAAACTTAGAAACAAATGTTTCACTTTGAAAACCATCTTTTTTATTTTGCTTGTTTCTGGGATTTTGATCAAACAAAATACCATCATGTAAAGTAGGATATCAAGATCAAAAAAGTGAGTTGCTTTTTTTTTATAATTGCTAATGGTGAGTGGAAAACGAGCAGAACAAAATATATTCAAAAACAACGTGCACAGTGCATGAAAGTCTTCTCTGTTAAGACACATATATTTTTAAAATTACTTAAAAACAAATTTGACACCGTTTTTTTTTTTTTTTTTATTTATAAAACCCCGTATATTAAAAATCTCTCAAAAACATACAGCGATATCATGTTTTTGTGAATCACTCACGAACAGAGAATTGTCTTTTCAAAATTTCACCAAAAGTCAACAGGCTCATGTAGGTAAAACACATAAAAAGTTGAGACATTATTTGAATTAAAACTGAAAGGTTCCCTCTGCAATCTGATTTAAAAACAGTGGCTTCAGGAAGCTTCGCCCCATTCCCAGGAAACTAAATACCAGATCGTGGATTGCATCCTCAGTTACTCCACCACAACGTCAAACTAGGAGAGTGGGGAACTCAGGAGTCAGTCTTTCCTTCAAACTCTCTCAATCTCAGACTCAAACATTGCTTAACCACTGAAACGATATTTTATCTACTCTCTGTGAATATTAAACTAAAAAGTAAGTAATTCAAATTACATCATTAAACCAAATAAAACCCTGTTGTTACAGTTTTTCCTTTATTAAAATTAAAATTAAATGCAAAGTTCACCGAATGAGACCAAAGAAAATATCGGTACAAAATAAAATCCTCATTACACCCTTGATTACTGTACGGCAATCAGCGTAGACCACATAAACCACCCAAGAAGTGATTTAAAAACTGATACAAAATCAATCAAACTAACAAAATTAATTGCAGAACCTACAATTATTAGCTGTCAAGCTGTTTTATTGTTGAAAGCTGTCAATTGATATTTTCACGTTCCGATATCATGGATTTCCACACATGCTTTCGAATGACAAAAACTATTTCAAATAGTTATTGTCAAAACTAGAGCTAAGGTTACATCAAGTAGACATGAGTCTAAAAACAATAATGCTTTTAAACGCTGTACCACGAGTAAAATAGTTTCATAAGAGTTTGATGAACTGAAATGTCAAAATTAAACAACACCGTGGCTCAGGATAATGAAATTGTATAGCTAATTGTTTATTAAATGCTTCGAATATCAAATTTTTCATTTGCTGTTCCGGAGCGACGACCTACCACTTACTGATTTCTTATTTACATAACTCAACCACACCCTAGCTGTCAATTTCATCCTGATAAATTATTAACATCAATATTTATCATCTTGGCCAGGTGAACTGAATCCAGTTATGGAAATAGCTGCAGGCTGAAATACGTATTGCCTATCATCACCATAACGATGAGACTTTAACGAGCAGTTATCTTTTTAAACCGGGCTTTAAAACAGCCTAGTCAATTACATCATTTGCATCAGGTTTGCAAAAAAAAAATTGTAATTTTAAAATCGCCATGTTTTTTTTTTCTTCTGTCAGGTGGTAGTTCTGAGCGTGGTTGCGGTCGTGTTGGCAGCGCCTCAGGCGCAGCGCGGGGGTTTCTACAACCGCGGGTTCGGTCAAAATGGCGTATTTGTGCCGATCGTTCGCCAGGAATTCGATCTCAACCCCGTCGACAACTCGTATACCTTCAAGTGAGTGTACACCTCTTTGTGCCTCTTATCCTCAACTTATCAAACCTATCATAATAGACAGCTTCTATAGCGGGCTGATTAGACTTCCACACAGTTTAATGTCTGGTAGCTGATTGACTTATAGCGTACTTAATTCACTGGTCATTCATGAACTTTATCGCTGAAAACTAAAATAAATATCTAAAAATTTAGATGATTGGCACATAATTTAAAGGCTTGGTAAAAGTTTGACGCCCTAATAAAGCGGTAACATCGCTAATAGAAATAAAGTCTCACTTAAATCACAAATGAAAACAAAAATGTGAAATTGATAGCGATGAATATCGATTTTAAATTAACTTTAATTCCGATTTTTCAGTGGTTTTTAAATTTACTAACTAAATTAATCTCCTGATAGGATGATGCCAAGCAAAAAATAACTTAACTGACTGTTAGGCACTTAACGAACTACTAAAAAACCAGTACTTAACCTAATAATTGGTTGACTTAATTCAGCAGTAGCAAATTGTCGTCGTTCCTTACCTATCATCGATAACAAAAAAGCAAGTGAAATGCCATACGGCAAAACAACTTCAACAAAATATTGTCACCCACAGCTACGAGAGCGCCGACGGTAGCGCTCGCGCCGAAAACGGCTTCACCAAGAACCCTGGCACACCGATCGAAGCGCTGTCTGTGAGCGGCTCGTACAACTACGTGGACACCAACGGCCAACTGGTGACCGTCAACTACATTGCCGATGAGAACGGATTCCAGCCGATTGGCAATGTCATCCACCCTGCCATCACAAAGTCTGTGCAAGATCAGGTGGCCCGTGCCCGTGCACTGCCTCCTTACATCTACAACCCCAGGCAATTCTAAATGATTCGAGTTTTTAATGTAAGTGTCCTTTATAATGCAGGATGATCGCCATCTTGATTTAGCTGTGGAATGGACGCCATTTTTTCAACTTAACTAAAAGGAAAACTGATTTTACTGGTTTCAATCGCTCATAATTTTGTTCGCTTTTTGGTTCTCGAAGTGTCATTTTGCTGATGCATCTTTTGAATTAATTTTTGTTTTAAAAATGGTCTTAAGGCATCGATCGTTTGCAAAAAAAAAACTAATTTGAAAATCAATGAAGTAGCTCAGTTATTGGATAGCTAGCGAATATCAAAACGTCTATTGCTATTGTTAGATAGTAATACAGTTTTTAGCATATCTATAAGAATAAACTGAAATCGGCATAAGAAACCAGGCGACTGCATGGATGAATTCAGAGGTATTGCAAACTTTGCTTCAGGTAATGCATTGGTCAACAGATTTCTTTCAAATTACTCATCACAATTTCTTGCTTTTATTGCAATTCAGATCAAAACTATATGTAGTTACGGGTTCGAGTCCCGGAGCGAGTCACGATGAGACAATTTCAGTCCACGTTGATATAAATGGCATTGTTTAATGGGAATTTAATGGCATGAGAAGTTTTACCCTGGGCTGCAACTGTTAGGCAACTGCACATTAGCACAAACCAATACCTTGGTCTCATATGGACCGTGCCTGCGCCTAGGGGGTATACATCACGGCAATGCTTCAGTGTAACACAACTTGCATAGATTTCAGGTGAACACAAATTTGTAGCTAAATCCAGTGGCGTTTGCTCGTGTTGAAGGAAACTCACTGAAAATATAGTGTAATTTGTTACTAAGCTTTTGTGTAGATACTTTTGTTTGGTGTGCATGACTTCAATTTAGTTTGTATTTACACTTGTTTTTCGTATTCTCGTTGTAAACTGTGAAATTTTGGATTATTTATATAAAATTTGTTAGTAATTTGTTGAAATAAAAGCTTCATTAAATGTAAAAATGTCTGTGTTTTTGATCAAATATCCCTTTTAATCCTCGCAAGAATTAGCTAATGTCACATTTAATATAATTTATTGGACTCGATAAATTACTTAAACTTTTTTGTTGTTGTTGCAAACTTGCGTTTCATTTTTTTATTTATTTATGGCAAGTGAAGAGAAATTAAGTAAAATAATTTAAGATTACCCGCACATCCCTCAAGAGCTCATTTGTAGGCCGCAAGCTATTTACCATTACACATTTTAACAATTAAAATTACAGATATATTTGTGTCTCAAATAGTAAAAATGACAGATTCCTTTCTGGTATTAAAGCATTATGGCCTTTTAACTGTTCAGCAACTGTATTTGCTAATTTTAAAATGCCATTGAACGCCTTTTACCCGTTTAACCAATTCGAACTCGAGTAACAGTTTCCATATAAATCGTTACATGTATTTAGCTTGTAATTCACTAGTTACACGGCTATTACACAAGAGGCAAATAATCACATTACCATTACGTTGAACTTTACTAGAACTTAAAGCAGATTTTCTTTGACCAACTACTCTTGAGAAAGCCAAATTTCATCTGATTATCCAATAAACTTTTAAATTTTGTAAGGACAGTCATAAAAGTTAAGAGGTCCACTCGAAAAATTACTATATTTACACACTTTTCAATCGCTAGGTGAGCTTATATGGTCGTGAAGTTCATTTCTGAGTGACCGATGTTGTAAATACCAACGCAGAACTAGGTTCATGCCAAGCAAATAATCTGATCGGATTCGACATTTATTCCGTTCATAGAATCTTCTTATAAGAACTGGTTTTTAACTAATATGGACAAGCAAAGTGATGTTTGTGCAAGTGTTAGGTGTTGGTACCCGCGACCAGGTGAATGCTCAGATGTTTTGATTGATGTGTACATGCATGACTGCGTTTTCAACTTGTTCTTTTTCCCTTAAGAGTTGTGCTAAGGTGTTTCTTTAAATTGCATATATGAGGTTTAATTAAGTTTATTGCACATCATTTTGCTTTCAAAGAAGCTCACACTAAAACAAACAAGCAAATCATTGTTACCTAAAGATTGTTCTGTAACGAGGATTTAATGTCAGTGCAATGTGTTTTATTATTGTTTAACACTTTAACTGTCTCAAAAATTGACGCCCAAAAGAGCACCCGTTAGGGCTCATAGCAAGCGTTTGCTATTTAAATCAGATTTCATCTAAAATCCAATGTATTTTTTTTTGAAGTAACAGTAAATTGTGATCAAAACTTGGCCACACTTCTCGAATATGTTCTTACTGGAAATTGTTGATTTGCTTGAATTTGCTTTTATTCGATTTTTTCAAGTTTTCTTTTGTGATTTTTGGCTGTTTTTCTATGATTTTGAAAAAGAAAGCGATTCCAAAATGCTATTTAATTTATTATAATTATTTTTTATTATTCCAATATATTTTCAATTAAGATTTGTTGGCATTCTTTAAAAAAAGTGGCAAAACACTAAACTATGAATAAGCTCAACTTTTAAAGCGCATCTTTCAACGCTAAATCCTTATTACTGACAGGACTACCACATTAAGGCTTATTAAGAATTATTAAAGAACATTTTGTCCGTTATGTAAGTTAATTTTAGAATGTTTGATCTTTCAATGGAAAACACATGCTATCACCAGGTAGAGGATCGAATTTCAATCACGATCATTTGATAGCAAAGAATATCAATTTCAATTAAATTGATTGAAATCAAGTTATAAAAAACACAATTACTTGCACGGGTAATTAATTATGTTCTTCTTAAAAATAATAAGTAGTTAGGTATAAGTACGTGCAAACTCAGAAGCAACATTAAACTTAAATGCAAATATTGTTATCAAATCTATCGATAAAGGGGCGAAACTTTCTGTCCACAAATACTAAAATGAATTGATTAATTTCAGAATAAATCAAAATACAGATCTAATCTAAATCAAAGGCTATCGTACCATGAATACGTTATTTTGGTCACGTATCTTCTCTAAGATACATTTCTATAAAATGTTATATCTTATAACTCGATGGTCAGTAATAATTTCTTCACATTTCCTCCTCCGTGTACGCTTAGATAATTGAAACGTAATGAACTTATCAAACTTCACATCTTTAGACAGCTCGAGGGTGGACATATGCAAACATCTGAATCAACTTCATTCATATGCGAATATATAAATTACTATTCTGATTTCATCAGAAAAATGATTTTAATAACTAATCACCAGGTAAGTTTTAATAACTATTTATCAATTAATTACACATCTTAGAGCGCAGGTTACAAGGAAAAGGTTAAATAGACTTTTCATCGAAAAGGCAAGAAAAGATGTTAGTTTCGCAAAGGTGGCGAATAGATTACACGCATTCTAATAATCAAAGATATCAATTATAGAAAGGTTGTCTTTCTAAAATGAGGTAATACACGTGATCAGTCAATCTATTGACGAACCAACCATGAAATCAAACCTATCATTTGAAACAACTCGACACCAAATCAGCGGGCAAAAAAATAAACTTAAACATTTTCACAGATAAATTACAAGTAGATGGTATTTACCATTAACCCACACGTTTCATTAAAAATGATGTAAGCACCTAAGGTGTTGTAAAAGTAAGTACACGAGCATAAAAACGCATTAAAATGTGATTAGTATTTGACTGGGGTCAGACTAGGTGCGAACTCGAGGCTTCATATTCACAATACACCTCATTAGGTTTTTTTTTTGACACCGGTCCTGCAGCGAAATGGTGTCAATTCAGGATGGACTATTAATTAGGCTTTTGAAGGACCCTAACCTAGGTTCAAGTAGCGAAACCCTAGTTTTTACTTGCGTAGTTTCACTAAAGAAACAATTAAACCGTAATGACTATCGGTGAAATGACTCTGAGAAAGAGAAATGAAGTAACTAGTTTGTAATGGTCACCCATCTGATACCTAGCCCAGCGCAGTGTTGCTTAACTTTCATCCCTCCAACCTCTTTTCCGAACAGAACTGGTCATGTGTATGATGGTCACCCATCTAATACCTGACCCAGCGCTGTGTTGCTTAACTTTCATCCCTCCAACCTCTCTCCCGAACAGAACTGGTCATGTGTATGATGGTCACTCATCCAATACCTGACCCAGCGCAGTGTTGCTTAACTTTCATCCCTCCAACCTCTCTCCCGAACAGAACTGGTCATGTGTATGATGGTCACCCATCTGATACCTAGCCCAGCGCAGTGTTGCTTAACTTTCATCCCTCCAACCTCTTTTCCGAACAGAACTGGTCATGTGTATGATGGTCACCCATCTAATACCTGACCCAGCGCAGTGTTGCTTAACTTTCATCCCTCCAACCTCTCTCCCGAACAGAACTGGTCATGTGTATGATGGTCACTCATCCAATACCTGACCCAGCGCAGTGTTGCTTAACTTTCATCCCTCCAACCTCTCTCCCGAACAGAACTGGTCATGTGTATGATGGTCACCCATCCAATACCTGACCCAGCGCAGTGTTGCTTAACTTTCATCCCTCCAACCTCTTTTCCGAACAGAACTGGTCATGTGTATGATGGTCACCCATCCAATACCTGACCCAGCGCAGTGTTGCTTAACTTTCATCCCTCCAACCTCTCTCCAGAACAGAACTGGTCATGTGTATGATGGTCACCCATCCAATACCTGACTCAGCGCAGTGTTGCTTAACTTGCATCCCTCCAACCTCTCTCCCGAACAGAACTGGTCATGTGTATGATGGTCACCCATCCAATACCTGACCCAGCGCAGTGTTGCTTAACTTTCATCCCTCCAACCTCTCTCCCGAACAGAACTGGTCATAAGTATGATGGTCACCCATCCAATACCTGACCCAGCGCAGTGTTGCTTAACTTTCATCCCTCCAACCTCTCTCCCGAACAGAACTGGTCATGTGTATGATGGTCACCCATCCAATATCTGACTCAGCGCAGTGTTGCTTAACTTTCATCCCTCCAACCTCTCTCCCGAACAGAACTGGTCATGTGTATGATGGTCACCCATCCAATACCTGACTCAGTGCAGTGTTGCTTAACTTTCATCCCTCCAACCTCTCTCCCGAACAGAACTGGTCATGTGTATGATAGTCACCCATCCAATATCTGACCCAGCGCAGTGTTGCTTAACTTCGGTGATCTCACGAAAACCTCGCGGTCCCAGACAAACCACATTAGAATGCGATTATAAGCAGCGTCGGGGTCAATCGAGGCTCGAACCCGGGGCTAGGTTTTCACACAGAATGCAGTCTGACGCCTTGTGAAGAAAAGGTCGAAGGTAAAATGATCCACTGACATTAAAATCAAATCACGACCGATGCACTGCGCTAAATATGAGTTACTTCATCGGCTAATTTTATGTTGGATTCTTGTTTCCTGTTCTGTTTGCCATATTCTTTAATAGCTATCGGGGCGTAATTTGTAGTGATTTATTTATTTATTTATTTATTTATTTATATAGTAATTAATTTATATTTGTTTATTTTATTGTCCCGTTTGCCGGTCCATACCTTTTCATAAAAACAAACAGCTGTTAATTTTACAAGGGTTGAAAATTGTCATAAAACTTCAAACTAAAATTAAGTAAAAAATAATGTAAAGGTATAATATAATAAATTATATTAATTATATAGGTATGTCGATGCCAACAAGGAGTTTGTTTCTCTGATTTTTCTTTTTTTTTATGGAAATCAGTTACTTTTCGTTTTTAGAATTTATCGATTTTTGGGTTAAATAACTTTGTATGGTTTGGTAAAAAATGGGATTTGATTACGCCTGCTCGAGCGCATCTTGAGTAATTAATTCAATTAATTTGTTAGCTAATTAGCTTGTCAGGTAATTAAACTAGCTTGGCATGTTATCACATTGACTCGAGGGCTGTCAAATTTTGTAGGTACACATTATTGAGATTGTTGTGAGGCAGTTTATGTTGAAAACAATGACTTTGTTAAGTAATGCCAGTCTACAAAGCAGAACAAACTGAAAATACCACAGCAAACACTTGTAAACTGTATTTTATTTAATGCAATTCAAGAAAATTAGATTAAAATGTATATAATAAAAATATGATATAAAATTAATTAATTGATTTGATTAAAATTAATTAATTAAGTAAACTGAAAATTCGTTTAAAATTGCAGTTAAGTCTATTTCAGAAAGTGACCAATTTAAAAAAAATATTTTTGGTACTGTTTACAAAACCAAATATGTTAGTGACGAAGTTTAATGCTATAAATCTAAGACCCAAGGATTGCAGTTTCGTAACTTGGAACAAGTTTAAAGAAACTAAAAGTGCATCTTGCACCGTCCAAGTAGGTACACGAAGCCACACCTGATTATACAGATTTGCTAAAGTCAGAGAATATTAATGCCAACCGGCAATTTTTCAAATTACATCATCGAGCAAAAATGCACATTTGCGTGGGAAGACCACAATAAAACTGCAAATTATTACTAGGATTCCAACTCGAAAATCTGCCCCCAAGCTCTAGTTAATTAAATCAATTAAAATCTGAATCTATTGAAATAATACCGCTGTCGTTACCGTCACGACACTCATTTGCAAATTCGATGCGCTTTGAGTGCTGCCGAGGATGATGATGCCGAGGTTGATGATGGTTTAATCAGAGATGGGCTTGACATGTCCAATGTTGGTGTGAAATCAGGGTCTGGTAGCCAGCCTCCGGGTTACGTAAAGATATTTAGCGTGGGTGAGATGCACTTGTGATGAGAGATTACCGAAGTTAAGCAACACTGCACTGGGTCAGGTATTGGATGGGTGACCATCATACACATGACCAGTTCTGTTCGGGAGAGAGGTTGGAGGGATGAAAGTTAAGCAACACTGCGCTGGGTCAGTTTTGGATGGGCGACCACCGGACGGTTTTTCGTGTTGGAAACACCGGTCCTCGTGAGATCACATAAGTTAAGCAACACTGCGCTGGGTCAGGTATTGGATGGGTGACCACCATACACATGACCAGTTCTGTTCGGGAGAGAGGTTGGAGGGATGCAAGTTAAGCAACACTGCGCTGGGTCAGGTATTGGATGGGTGACCACCATACACATGACCAGTTCTGTTCGGGAGAGAGGTTGGGGGAATGAAAGTTAAGCAACACTGCGCTGGGTCAGGTATTGGATGGGTGACCATCATACACATGCCCAGTTCTGTTCGGGAGAGAGGTTGGAGGGATGAAAGTTAAGCAACACTGCGCTGGGTCAGGTTTTAGATGGGTGACCACCGAACGGTTTGGCGTGTTGGGACTTGAAAACTTACAGGGGTGCATTGTGGACAATTTATCGGGAAATGAATGTGCTTTTAGCTTTTCTACGACTTACAACCATAAATGTGAACAAATATCCTATGATTTTTCTTACATTTTTATGTATCAAAGAAGTTTTTGTTTGTCTCGACAGTTATTTTATTCCTATTCGGTTGTGTAAAATAATAGATATCTACATTGATATTGAGAAGTACAAAATAAATTCAAAATATAGTTTCAATAGTTTCCACCACGAAACTATTTATTTTAGAGACAGAACATGGTAAAAACTCCGAAGATATTTAGTGTCAGAATACAAAATGTAATGACTACTTTTGGTTTCCGCTAAATATAATTTTTCTCTTACAACTTCTGTGAGTTTTGTTGAAATGGCAATGATGCAACATGAATTGGGTGTTGTTTGTTTTGCCTGGCATTCTTTTAGCGATCCCATGCACTCTACTTTAAATTGAGGAAATCAATTTGAACACACATTTATCTCTGAGAAAACACAAACCACATATTCTACCAGTTCAAAAAAAAGTTTTTGATTGCAAATAACGTCATGGAAATCGTTATGAAGTAATTTTGATGCAGTTTATTTGCAGGGATTTGTCTGATCGTGCATCTTTCGACAGCCAAGTAAAGCGGAAGCTGGCGAACATATTCGTGAATTGGTAAAATTTTAAAATAATGTTAAGCCGAGCTACGAATCGTTAAAATCCTGACTACGAAATCTGGAAAGAAAACAAGATCCAGCTGCTGAGCAAACGAGGCCGGCAACACGTGGTGACAGTAAGTGCCACCCAATAGCGCTTGTGACCGTCATTTTGAATAAAACTCTACAATTAAATAATAACAACTCAAAATATCGCGGTACCTGTTTATCAATCTTTGAGGTTAGCATAAATACGCATTATTAAATAACAAAATAACGAATATAATATCTGAACACTCAAAACGACGGTGACATAACCTAAAAAAAATCCTATATTTTTGTCGTTTAAGTGTCATTTGGCGGCCATTTTGTGTAAGGCAGTTTTACATTGGCGCTATGGTCGTACATACGGTATTTGAACTATTTGAATGTAGCCCGTATAGTTAGGATGCTGAAAACGATAATCAGAATCGAAACTACGACCTTTCTGATAAATAAGAATGCAGATATTTAGTTATCAAAAAGTAAAGCCTTTGCCAATTTCAGTCACCAACCGTTACAAACCTAGGAGAAGTTGAGAAGGTGATAATTCTATGCAAAAGATTGCGAAAAAATCACCGGGAAACCCATAATCACGAGAATCGAACCTGCGACCTCCACACTCTTGTATAACCTAGGTTCGAAGCCAGAGAGGTCCGGGTTCGATCTCGGTCGCGCATAACTTCACAAAATATTTCCCATGTAAACTCACTTTCAGTTGGTACCCACACCACAGAAAGTGATGCACAAATTGGAATTAATTTTTGCGTTAAACTGAATAATTTTCTCATAGCAAATGAGCCTGAATTTAATCATTCCGAGACAACCAGATAATCTAGCTGAGTGTCTTAAGGTAATTAAACACAATTTCAATCTAACAATTTAACATTTGCATATCATTATCGCTGATAATACAAATCTTCAAACACAATGAACTCGCTGACAGCAAGGCCAAGCCGATATAAACGTTAAAAAACATCAAAAAAAAATTCAATGCATTATTGTGTTGAGTTGTTGAAATGCAAAATGATGAACCCAATAACGTAATAATTCGATGCTATGGTGGGGATAATAGGTAGTGTTCCGATCAACTCGAGGGTATCGAATGTAATGCACGTAAAGGTCATTAGTGCAATTGCTCGATGCCATGTAATGTGAAATAATAATAATAATAATATCGGCCGTGTACATCAGGGAACAATGACGATGGTTGGGTTTGAAAGAATATGTGGGTAATTTTGACGTAAGTTCAGTGGAGTAGAATGTCTGGAATGGTTAGAGTACATCGAGAGTTGTATATGTACCTACCAGTTCGTTGTGCAATGTGGAGCATAATTTTGTATTGTTGATGCTTTGACTGGGTTGGTGTGCATTGTTAAAAATTCTTCATGGTGGTTTCTATTGATTTGATTGATTTAATTGATTGATTATAAGGCGTTGCTTGACGTGGCTGTCCAGGAAGCGGGCGATAAGTGTATGGATTGTAAAATGATAGCTTATCATGTGGAAGATCTAGTTGTTTTGCTAATTGGTAGCTTAAGTTAGTTGTTGATTGATGTTTACTTGCCATAGGAGGTTGGTAAATGTATGAGAAGACGGTTGGATATATAATTTATTAATAGATTTACCATTGAAAGAAAGTGAAGCTAAAAATAAACATACTCTTGTGGATTTTTATAGTTTTTTTTAGCATTAATACCAGAAATAATTCAAATAGTAAGTGTTTAAAAAGGATTAAAACAAAACAGGATGAAAAAGCAGTGAATCTTACAATTTGCTTGAAACTATTTTGTGTGTTTTTTCCATCAGCAAGGCATGTTTTTGATAGCGTTATTCCACAAGAGTTTTCGATGACATAAGGGTTTGCAACCTGCATTAAAAACTAAATTTCTTTTAGCTACAGCTTTTTATATCCAAAATGGACAAAAAAACTGTTGAACCATAATTCTTTCTAGCAATCACAAATAACTCGACGTGATATGGTATCTAGTCAGGTATGTACATGGTTGCATAAGGCACAGAATATCACTTATCAAAAAAATATAATTAATTGTAGAAACGATAAACTTCTATACAATTAATTAGACATTAAGAGAAAAATTCTATTCACAATATATGATTTATAAATGAGCAAATCGTGCAAACTGCAAGAAACCACGTGTGCATGGGAAATCCAAGAATAAAACGGACGCCAGCGGGAACCGAACCCGGATTTAACAATCGATTACTTGATAATCACACAGGATAATCAATTTCTTAACAAGAAGTAGCAAATCTTTCAGCAAGCTTCATTGATTATATCATCATATAGTAAACAATTAAACAATCTTCTCTACACGTTTGAAAAAAAATTACACGTTTCTGTATTCTAATGAAGTACTAATTATCACCGTTTTACACCCGATGCTTGTAAAATGATAATAAAATCGATATTCCAAGCTTGTTTATTCTTGTAGCTTTCGCGTTTTGTGATGATCTCACGCAAACTGACCACGGTCTACAAGTGCCCTTTAATATTAAACCCTCAATCAAAGCCAGCGGCGTTTTCAAACGGAATAGCGGGACCAGAGGCGTAATCGATCGTGTTATCAAGCCATAAAATGATCACCAATTAAACCGGTGTTTAGCTCTGACTTATCATTGGAAACTGGCTGATAAGTGTTTTTTTTTGTTGTTGTTGCTAGGATTTATTAGTTGAATTGTACTTAAAAAATAAGGATTGTAAACAAATTAGGTGCGTCTTTGCCCTGAAATAAAAGGTTACAAGCTTTATGAGAAATGTTGGGTAATTTTTGGATTCGCTAACAGCTTTTAGTGTTGTAAATGATGTAGAATTACTGAGAGAATCTGCAGTGCTAATTCGATGTGCTCGTTTTAGCAGAAATTGTAAACAGCAAATTGTAGATAGCTTTTAAGTAACAATTAGAAATAACTTCGTTCTATTTATGTTTGAGTTGCTAACTTTGCAAACTCTTTTGATTTGATCATCTAAGTTATGTTGCCGTCTCATGTACCTGAACTCACCCCTTCCCGAAAGGTTAACACAAGAAATATAACCTAAAATAAATAATAGATATTATAAAATTGACCTCATTATTTTCTAACTTTTTGAATTTTTACTTTTGAATAAAAAAACATAAAAAAATATATATTAAAATATAAATATATATATTTTTTAATAAGCTCAACTAATCAATTCTAATTGCTATCATGTTTAAGTTCGGTAAATATTGACTTCTAAAAATTTGTGAACAAAAGATCCATTGTTAGCACTTAAGCACATCTAAAATTTTGAGAAACTACAAAAAATCTGATCTTTGATTTTATAAAAGTGACAATTCGGTATTAACTACGTAGGATTTGGTAATCAGATTTAAAATCCTAATTTGCACCGATATTTGCAATTCCTGCTTCTCTTGACTCATAATGCGTGCAAGGAGTCGCATTTTGGGAGGCTCCCAAATTTGACCACAGAATCGGTACGCGGTGAAAGTGCAGTTGGGGGCAAAACTTGCTGAACGTTTTGCAATTTGTACCTAAAAGACGCCCCGTGCCATGAAGTTCAAGATTGAGCAATTGCTTTTGCCATTTTTATCTAAAATAAAAGGAAATTAAATTCCTTCACGTAAGCGTTTAGTTTGAAAAAATAATAAAACTATGTCACTTGCCACGGTCGACCGTTAGAATCAATTCTCAAGGACATTTCGATGGAAATTCAGATGACCTTCAAAATAAAACTACCCTGAATTATGTCACAGATGTTGCATGCTACTGTCAGACCTTATTAATAAAAATAATACGCACCCACATTTCATTGATTTGTTGAGTTTAACGACGCACTGTTCTTTGACATATAAGTTTAATGGCATCGGTTTATAAGAAGACGACGTTAAATACGATAATAAACCTGGCCTATTCGACACGGTGCCATCAAGGGGACCACCGGCTTAACGTCCCTTCCGAAGGACGGTACAACGCGAACAACAGGATTACTCCACAAATCCATGCTGTCGAGAGGTTGATAAGCAAGGCGAGTGAAGTTGCTGTACTAACTTTCATCCCTCCAACCTCTCTCCCAAACAGAACTGGTCATGTGTATGATGGTCACTCATCCAATAACTGACCCAGCGCAATGTTGCTTAACTGTCATCCCTCCAACCTGTCTCCCGAACAGAACTGGTCATGTGTATGATGGTCACCCATCCAATAACTGACCCAGCGCAGTGTTGCTTAACTTCGGTGATCTCACGAGAAACGGTGTTTCTATATCGCAAAACTGTTCGGTTTGTACGCATATTTTTGTAAGTCCTTTTACTGTTTAGTACCTTTTGGGGATCTGCCAAAGACAATTGAGTAAATGTATATTTTTGCTATGATTTTACTTGTGACAAATAGGGAATAAGAATGTGATTTATTCCAGTAGTTAGATTTAAGAGGTGAATGGTCCAGGAAGTGAATGGGTTGATATTCCTTGATACTCCCCACAATCTTTCATAAGAAACTGTTATAATATTCTGACACAAATGCTATCGCCATAAACAAAGATGGGTAGATGGTGAAATGTGCAACACCTTTCGCCCTATGCATTGTTCACGGTGTTAAACAATGCTACAGAATGCATAATCGCCAATGTATTTTTAGAAAAATTCTGATTCGCTGAAATCTACCCAACGCCCGAAATGTCTCGCTCATTTATAACTACTTGGGTAGGTAGATAAAGCATCGAATAAAATCAATGGCATGCCAAGAATGTTGCATGTTAATTAAACATATGTAGCTATAACTTCGATGGGTTTGTTTGAATTTTAGCAAATACTACCAATACTTGTAGATATGAAATCCAAGAAAGAACATTTTTCTTGAGTCATTTTAGGAAGACAGATGTGGGTCTCTATTGTTGTCTCTAAACGAAATTTGCTTTTAATTTCAAAAAAAAATATTCCATACAATAGCAAACAACCATTGAAACGAAATTAATTTCTAGCATAGATAATTTTTTTAAGTCGGTCTTTTCTAAAGATAATGCTAAAGCTGTAAAACTTTTTGGGTCGGGCAATCAGATGCCGAATCAGAAGATGGACTATCACAAAGGAAGTCTCAAACAATTGGCCTTTCTCTGATCACGGCACGGCGACCAGGGGAGGGAAGGCTAATCACTTCGTCCTTCGCTCTGAGAAGACCAGAGATTGCACTAATATCTGAAAATCATATTATTAGCATGCCATTTGGAACACTTCCACGAGCACTGGTTCGAAAAACCAAGACGATTTTTTTCAAATGTTTTTTCAAATGTTTTGTTAATCAAAATATTGCCATTAGCAAGTTGATATAAAAATGAGAAAATATTAAAATATAAATAAATAACAAATGAGGAAGTTTTACTGGCGTTTATAAAATGTTAAAAGTTAATAAATACCCTGATCAATTGATTAAGATTGGTAGACACAATACCCTATTGGCACAAGCATTAAAAATCACAAAGGAGACGATAAAAAATGCTACTGCAATGAAAATAAGATTGGTTTACCAAGAGAATGATGGCTTTCTGTAATAAGATAGTCTCAAACTAATATTGCACGTTGGGCTACAATGACCACAGCTAATTCATCCAGTGTACCTATCATTAAACGAGCAAACAGAGCTTTTCAAACGACCAAATCATAACATTTTTATAATGCATTTTGATAATTGCATTTTGCATTGCTTTCTGAGTGGTATTGAGTGGCAGTCTCACGGGCTGGCCATGATTAATCCTAGGTGATTAGTGATCCAAGGAATCAGCTGGGATCGTGTCGAGAGAAGGTGATGATTAACAGACCTCGAGTTCCACGAAATTATTACCACCGAACAAACTTAAGATTGATTTCTTGCAAAATATCTCAAGAAAATATTTATTACTGTGATTTTATTAAATTTCATCGTCTTTTACGATCGGGCTAACCGTTTAACATCGTAAGACACGAGCATTTTTCGATGAATTGTCGTTTTTAAAATGATCCGACTCGTTCTGAAATTTATAGGTGATCACCTTACATAACGCGCTCGATGTCAAAATAATTAACAAGCTGATTACTAAAACGTTTGAAACACGATTAAATAATTATGTTGAGGTAGTATATGAGACTTCAGCTAGAAGTATAATAGCTGATTCTCATCCCACCTCCATTGCTTTCTCCCATAGCTCCCCGTGCGTGTACGCCCACTTGAAACATCTTCTTCACCTTTTTTTTCTTCATGACTCCCAAGATTGGATATCATTTTTCCCCTCGAAAACGAAATTATCTGTGGTCTTCAATTGCTCCCTTCCCCGTGGCTTCCCCAAAGACCAATTAACATAGCGATGAGGGATTCTTGCATAGGTCAATCGTTTTGTATAAAACCTTAGGTTGGTACCGAATTGAGTATAGTTTCAGTGCTGAGTGCTCATCGACAACAAGTGCATTTTCCGCAATAAAAGTCACCATGAAGCTGGTAGGAAAAAATCGACTTTCATATTTTAGTTTTGTGCGAAAAGTGTGGTTAATGTTTTGCGCGGTTTATTTGAAATAGAAATGGTTCAAGTTTACGAGTTTCGCAATTTCGACGGGAAATTGTTGCAAAATAATCTTGACATTTGTAATTGTTTCTCAACTTTGCGTTTCCTCTTTAGGAAAACCGAATTAATTCCAGTTTAGTGTCCTTGTTGTGGAGATGTTTTGGTTCATCTTCAGTTAACATAACGCCCACTAGGTTCGCACCACGCAAAATATTTGACATTGACTCGTTTAGAAGTGGAATTGGTGATCCACTGAACATAAAGGCAGATGAACGCCTTTGGTTTGCGTTGAAATATTTTTAAATGTTGGTATCAAAAGAGATCAGATGACATCGTTGCTTGATAAGGATTCGATATTATCAAAAGCGAAACATAATATTAAATCATTATAATATATTAAATATCTTGATACTAATTTTGTCGGATAAATTTAAACTCCGCGTGGTTTTGCCAAACACTTTCGATTATGACAGATTTAATTTCTTCAAGTTAATTGAATTCTTATTTCTCTCCTAAAAAAGTTTAAGAAAAAATATCCAAAAAACGTGACATGCAAGGGCTTATGGACATTTTTAAATGCGTATCTCGGGCACGAAAATAAAAAAAACATATAAAGTCAACCCAAACATTTGATTTTGTCTTTGGAAAATTTTTGGAAAAATATGTCTAAGAAAAAAATTGTATAAAGTTCTGTTAAACCAGACCCCAAAAAAACGCTACAGTTGAAACAAAAGCGCAGCTTTTATGAAATTATGGTAAACCAGAGAAGTTGGTTATTGTCAATAAAATACCTACAAGAGAGGCAACTGACAGAAACAAACAATTAAAATATCATAAATCACAAGCTCATTAAGATAAAAGAAATAATAAACCCTTTCCGGTTTCTCTGAGAACCCTTCACATCTGATGACAAATTATTCAAAATATTTAAATGCACTTTCAGTTCAACTTCATCGCATACGTCCAACCCATTTTCAATCATTATGGGGCTGAAAATACATTTTCATTGATTCTTGAGGTTCCATTCACTAAAATGAATTTAATCATAAAATCTGCATAAACATTATCATATATTAGTACTTTTTAGCATGAAGTCGATTGCATACAGGTATCAAAGAATTGCAAAGCTTTATCAATGGCACCTGTCAAATTAAAAAAACCAGTCAGCAGCAACTTTCCACCCGTAACATTTACACTACCATCGTCCACGAAATTCTATCTCAGCGTGAAACCAACTAAGACAGTCTATCAACGTCTTGGCGAACCAAAATAAGACCATATTAAACAATAAATCTCTTCCCTGAACATTGTTTTAACTAATATTTATGTGTTTTAGCTTCTGATTCTGAGCGTGGTTGGCGTTGCTCTTGCCCAGCGCAACATTCAACAACAGTATAACAGCTTGAACAGCGTCCCGATCCTCGCTTACAACAACGACATCAACCCCGACGGTTCTTTCAGATACAAGTAAGAGACGAGTTAAAGTGCATCTTCTAAGAATGTGCAATAACCTCTAGACGGGCCAAAGGTTTGAAAATGCCTGAGGTGCATTTTTTTATCCTCCATTAGTCTATGAGTTATTGTGAAGTTTGAAACTAATTTTTTCCTCCATGTATTGCATCAGCAAATATCTTCTTAGAAGATGCAAGTCCACTAATAATATTTTTGTGAAGTGTAGGAAGACTTTATTTGGAAGAATTTAGGGCTGCATTTTGACAGAAAACTTCAAAAAGCTATAAACGACTTAAAAACGTTGGGTTTATTTATATGTGTAGGGTGAGCAATGGAAATCCCAAATCCAAATGTTCGTTGGTTAGGTGGATAATAAGGAAGGAATAAGGGACGGTTTTTTATGCCCGATTTAAAATATGATTAGAGCTAAATATGCAAATAGAATTACTTGATTGGCTGTGACAATGAAGGTGAGTCTTGAATTGACTGTATCGCTCCAATGTGAAAGGTTCTTTAACCAAATATGTTCAACCACAAAAAAAAAAAATCTGAAAAACATCATAAAAAAGAATACATATTTTTTTACCAAGCTTTGATAAGAAACTCTTCTTAAGTCCCATGTCAGAGGGGAAATCGAATCATCCATCTGGCCAGCAAGGTCAACAATATCAATTTCTCAATCTTGCATAACAAGTTATAAACAATTATAGCAAGTATTCGAAGATATATCCGTTTGCGTAAACTGCCTGAAGATTTCTAAGAAACATAATTTCCTGCGTTAAGCTAATTAAGTTACAGTAACAACCAACAAAGAAATTATTTCAGTCCAGCCCCCTGGACATAACATAGATGAAGGTCACCCATCCAACATGTTAACCAACACAGTATTACTTAACTCTGTCATAAAACGCTTAAAATCCGGTTCGGTTCACATGCTATCATCAGATTCTCATCACTTATCTAACAATTTCTCTGTCGCCATTAGCTATGAGACCGGAAACGGTATCCGAGCCAACGCCGAGGGCTTCATTCGAAACCCGGGCAACAAGGATCTGGAGGCCCAGGTCATGACTGGATCTTACTCTTACACCGGTCCCGACGGCGTCGTCTACACGATCAACTGGACAGCCGATGAGAACGGGTACAGGGCGGAGGGCGCTCATCTGCCTACACCACCCCCAATTCCAGATGCGATCCAGAGGTTGGTGACGTTAAGAGACGTAGGCTTTTGAGCCTAGTTTGAGTGTCTTAAAATGTGATTCTATTTAATATTTTTTGCTGGTTGGACGAAAGTAGTAGCTCAAAAAATGGGTACAGTTTTTTAAGCCAAAAAAATGAAAAATCTATTTTGTGTAAACGCAATGGGCTTTCTAAAAGTTATCCAGAACAAGGGAAAATAATTCAAATATATTTTCTTTTGGTAACATTAACAACACAGAAATCGTCTATTTATTTATTTGACAGCTATAGATAAATATCAATAAAGACTCAAAGACAAGGAGATAATCAAGATGTCATAACGTCAAGCTTTTAATTAACTGCCAGGCAATGTTCAATGATGTCCAGGAGCCGAAACCCGCAAAATTTTAGCAAAATTGTATGTTTTTTAGAAACGTGTCTAATGGACAATTCATGTCTGGTATAGATTTCATTCGATCTGTTAAAACAGGAAGCTGTTGCAAAGAGAGCTTGTCTGCTCTGCAAATTATTTTCCAATTCGTGATTCGATTTCATTAGAGTCAAAAGAAATGCATTGGGAATACAACTGGCTTGGCTGTGGTCTCTTCAGCGCTCATATCCGCCATTAGCCAAACAGTTCGTTTACATATTTTTATGTAAAAACAGTTCGTTCTTGCTAACGAACTGTTAATACTAAACGAACCGCTAGAAAACCTGCTTCTTATAACCAGTATATGTGTAAGGGCATCAAAACTAGTCAGCCGACAGAAAAACGGGGATATTACAGAAAATAGGATATGAAAAACAATAAATTTCATCCAAAACATCTTTTGGCAATTAGAATAAAATGTCAGAAAATTTTAACAAAATAAACTTCTGACAAGAGTTAGTGCCAACTGAAAGGTTACGATTCTTTCTCACATTTTAGAGCTAACATCTCTGAAATCTACTTCAATGTTAACTCTATTTTTCTTGCTAAATCATATGATTTTTTAAAAGCAAGAATTATATTTCATTTCCGAAGATAGCCTTTGTCACTGTGTTTTAGCCTCAAATTCCATTGTTTAATAAGATCCATCGTGACCAGTTTCAGAATAATTTCGATTGCTTAAGTCTTATTATTATAAGCACTGAAGACCACTTAGATTCTTATCGGTAAGGTCACGGGATGCAATAGTTTATATTATTGGTCTGTCTTCTCAAAATCACCACTGATTGTAGAGTAATTTAGATAGAAGTGAAAGAATTCACAGAGTGGTGATCAGAACCCGAGCAAAGGTCGGTGAATGTCATGGCCAAATCGTGTCAAGTCAGAGACTGGTATCAATCCACGATCTAGAAGATGTTCTGCGAATGTCACGGAGCTTTTTCGGGGAACATTAAATGGGAAATTTAGTAGCCCTTTACTTAGCATTCAAAACCCAGTTCAAATAGTTTTTTCTAAAAACTTGTGCTAAGGATAAATCAAGTAGACATGAGTCTAAAAACCATCATTAAATGGGAAATTTACAACGTTTGTTTCAAAGACACTTCTTTGAAAAGCAAATTTTAATGTGGATTTTCTATTCACGTCTACTTTATCTAATTTAAGCACTAGTTTTGAATGCCAAGCAGAGAACAACTAATTTTTTCGAAGTCAAGTAAAGTTTTATTGAATATGATTTTATTTTCAGGTCTCTGCAACAACAAAACAACCCCAGACCACAAAACAACCGACGATTCTAGAAGAAAACCACCGCCAATTCAAGATGTTTCTATCTCAGAAATCTCACCGAAAAGATAATTTATTTTGCCGAATGACAAAGTTTTTGTCTATTCAGTTGTTAAGGTTGTAAGACTTCATCTCTTTTCGTTGAGATTTTCCGACTGTTTCCACGAACATCATGCTAACAAATGACTTCACTTTTCAACTCATTGTTGCATGCTTGTTGCTAGAATTGGAAAGTACGGCACCATCAACGCATGTGCTCATCAACATAAAAGATCTAACGAATATTAGGGCTTCTAGTTTCTTCATTCGCCTTTAATTTCTTTCTTCCGATGATGGTACACAAAAGCAGGTGTCTATAATCCAATGTCCTTGTTAATCTATTTCTGTTCTATTACAATAACATATTTCTGTGCAATAAATACCAGGATGTGGTAACTTAAACCCTGTGTCACTTAATTAATTCATGACCAATTCTCATATGCCATCTGTCAGAATGTATATCCAATCTTAGTCGCAGAATCACTTTGACAAATTGAGTAGGAGTTCAGAAAAAGGATGCGAATGAATCCTGGATCCTTATTGCTTTTCTATCCCCTCCCCGAACTCCTGTATCCGGGAAATTAATAAAGAAACCCTAAGTATAATTATTTATACACACCATTGGTTCACAATCTCCACCAATAAATTTTTTGCAACCATGAAAGCTTCTACATCCCGTTTCTCTATTTAACCATCCATTACGCAAGAGACCAACACACCGCAGGTGGTTCTATAAAAGCAGAACAACTTCTTAATCAATTTAATTGTCGCATGCTACTAGAAAACCAGGCGACAGAAACAAGGATGCACCGGTGACAACCAAAACGTCTCAAAACTTGCTCACCTTCGACGAAATACCAAATGTAGTCCAAAATTCTTTCTAAAAACCCGTTGCTTTACATGTTATTTGTTATTTGGAAATGACCTGACATTTCCATCTAAAAAGAATTTTTGTAAATCAATTGTAAACATGGCTTTTTTCTAAATGTTAGCTGGAAATTTATTTTCGCCCCTATGCCTTAACATGGAGACTTGGATGCGCGGGGCTGGATGTTTCGAAGCCAATCAACGATCGTCTTCAGGCTATACTTACAAAAAACAATGTGAAGAGCTGCTTTGCCATCAATTTAGGCCATGACATTTATCTAATTGTAGATGATTACCAAAGTACACTCATCTCATAATTGCGACTCGCTTAATTAAAATTGATATCGTAAATAGCTAAATTACTTTGAAAATTTTGTCGAAAGTGGACCACGCGTTCTCTGAGGTAGATGGTCACATTATGCAACTGTCATTTTGGCGAGTAACTAGTTTAATATCCAGTAATGTCTGATTGAATGGTAAAGCAATGAGACATTTGGTGTTTCCAGCAAAACCTCGAAGTGATTTTAGAGAAGCACGTGTAACCAGAAAGTGGGACACAACGGTTTGAAAACTATTGCACTGCTGCATTCTCAGACGTGCGAGAATCTTTATGCATTAATATAAATAATTTTGCATCTCATCATTACGCATTTTAAGGTTATGTACGAAACGAAGTATCATTCATGACAATGGATTGATGAAATGAAATGGAATTCAGTTTACAACGGAAATGAATCGTCAATGACATATTGTTGAAAACGCGTTGCCTCACGTTTGGCTGCAGTGAAATAGGAACCCATGGAGGGTTCACTTTTTAAAAGTTCTATTCATAAGCAGAAAAATTGTGTCAAATTGTGTGTGAAAAATTTTAATCAGTTTTATATTCAAATTTAAATTGTGTCATTTCATTTTGTCACCAGCTAAGCTACGTTTTAGTCATAAATTTAACAATTTTCACGTTTTTATTTCAGATTTCTGCTATTTTATACGCAAGATAAACGTATATTAGGTATCTCAATAACTTCTTAGATGATCAGCATGTGACAAAAAATTTTTTTTTTGCAAAACGACAAATCTTGCAGAGCTTTTTTCCTCGTTTATCAATACAAATCTTGAGCAGGTCAAACTGTTATCACTCTGATAACAACATCTAAAAATCTAGAAACACCGTCTGCGATTAGATGACCATCTTTTAACTCTGATATTAATTTAATTACTCCTTTCTGGATCTGGGCTTAGGACGAATAACAAGTAATGAAGTCTTTCAACGAGAGTCCCGTCTCCCAGGTCCAGCCAGTCCAACGCAATCCACCTGAGCAAAAGCCAGTGGACCGCAACAAATGGTAATAGATTGGAATGAGAATGCCTGGTTGGTAGGTGATCGACAGACATGGGCGCATTGTTTCAATCCATCTGCAGACAATGGGATGTGCCGCAATGCCGGGCAAGTACGTGATGTCGGCAAGGACGATGGTCCAGACACCAGCCCAAGTACCGAGCGACCGCTGTAACCGAGATCGAAAGTGACCTGCACAAGAAATTATCGCCCCATGACCATTATAACACATTCTTTTCGGTTTTTCTTTTTTTAATTATGTAAGTGATGTTATTTAATTGTATATAATGTGTTTTTGGATTCAATAATGGATGTTTTGAAAGTGTTGCGACGTTGGTTAAAGGTGGGGGGGATGCCATTTAATTTCTGTCGTGATAAAAAGTCAATTTAATTAGTTTATGAGTTGTGTAGTGATTTTCAAAATAATAGAACGAAGAGAGGTCACAAAAAATCGTTTAAAAAAATGCGTATTTACGGTGTTTTCAACAAAAAATCGACTCCATGCCTACTGAAAAATATGCAGCTCAGTAAAGAATAAAAATTCAGTTCTGCAAAATGGTATAGATCACTTAAGTGCATTACATATTATTTTTAGCCCGTGTAATTCCGGGTTTCTCTAACAAGCAGAAGATTTATCTTTATCTTGTCTACAAACTACAGATGAAAAGCAACACCTGAAGGATCCAAACCAAAGCGAAGGTGAATCACTTTGCAGAAACAACACCATCGGCAACCTTTCTTCGCTCGGATACCGCGTATACTAAGAAAAAAAGGGAGAGGCTCCCTTTTTGTTATAACAGTAAAAATGAAGCAACTTTAGTGATCTGAAATGCCATTGAAGTGCCGATAAAAATCAGAGAGAAAGGTCAATCTCAAGATGGTCTGTTGTATCTTCTCCGCGTGTACCGTATACACTAATTTATTGGTATACCCAATTAAAGTGTTCGTATTCCTGTCACGCAGGGTCATACTTTGGTCATACTTATGCCAGAATTAGCATCACTTTAGTCGCTTGAGACGCTTTTAGTGTTTTGAAAACAAGAGTTTGCCGATCTGTTGTTATTTGTGATGAATCGTTGCTGTCTTTGATGCTTTTAGTGAAGGATGCTGCGTCGTGTTTTGTAATCATGCATGGCTTGTTTGGAAATCAGAGGAAATGAGTTCGTGACAGAATTCGATGTCGTAAAGCGTTCAGTGTCTCTGTTTTAGATAAGCGTATATGAATGAATTTTTAAAAGGGTTGATTTTGTGGTGATTTTTTTTAATACACCCTTCATTTTTTCTGGAATTGAAGCTAAAAATAAAACAGAGTTAAAGGGTGATTCCCGGAGCTTTAAGTTAACTAGCCAATCAGCGACGGCGTTTTAAGATTTCCAGGGCTTGTTTCGATTGTGATTACCATTTTATCCCAAAGTCATAGGAGTAAGCTTAAAATCTGATTTAGGGATCGGTTCGTTTATTATTTTTTTCAGGTTGCTAAAGAAAACGTAGAAAATATAATAAAAAAAATTATAAAAAATAGCAAAATGGCAAAATAAAATAAATGATGAAAATGAAAAGATTTGTGTGGGTAAAAGAGCTATTTTGAAAAAATATTTCCAATGGTGTTGCTAAATAAATGATCACGTGTTCTTTGCGGCTACCGACATTTCATGTTTGATTGCAATTTGGGCGAAAATAGCGGCGCCCCAAGCGGTGGTCATGTAAAGTAATAATTGAATTGAGTAACGGTTATTCTCACAAAATTAGAAACATTACCTAAAATCTCATTTGCACTTCTTGAAGTAAAAAAAACTTGTAATAGGATGATGTTCTTACGCAAAGACGTCCAATTAATGAAACAAGTACCAGAGCATTTATTTATTATTAGAAGCACTGCAATCCTTTCAAAAATTGACGCCCCGTTTGGGTACCAACTTTTGATACGGTTATAGTGTTCCTAATAATAAAATACCCCGCGCATTGCAAGCGTTTGCAATTTAATTCACATAACAGAGCCACTTGTTTTCCACTTCCATTTCAAGAGTTTTTTGGAGAGATTAATTGCTATCAGTCTAATTATCTTATTCCCGACGCAAAACAAGCATCTAAATGGACAATTTCGGAAAAAAAATCAATTTTTTTTTTCATAACCGAACAGAAAATAAACAAAACCCTTTCAATCAAAACCTGCTCCTAATTTCCTCAAAACTCGACTGTCAATTCGCTCTAAAATACGGCGTCCCCTTCGCCATCAATCAAGCAAAAAGCAAACAAAACGCATTATTAAATCCTTCAGATCATACGCATCACCACTAAAACCGTGGCCCTCAACTTCATCGACTTCATCGACTTCATCGACACAGCAATAAATTAATTCAGCAGACGATCTCGCCCGAACAAGAGCTCCAATCACGATTTGAAAATAAATCTTTATTATAATCGCACCTCAAACCTAACAAACACACACACTCAACGAAACGCATCCTAGAAACCCAATCATATAATTTCAGATGCCTGCAGATACCCTTGATAAATACGAACCACTATCTAAATACCCGAAACACTTTTTGAAAAAACTCTACCGCACCTGACTCATAAAAGTAGTAACTGATTATTAGCGAGCGAATCCCCACTCTTTCTGTCTCATCATCTTTGTCTGGATTGCTGGTGGGTGTGAGTGGTGGTCTCGTTCTAGCTCATAGCGAAGTGGGGGCGGGTTTCTTTGACGGCGTTGTCCGATATTTTTAAACTGTTCAATGTGCAGATATTCGGACGCGCGGGAGGAGTTAGTATATAAAGAAGAGCGGTTTCTTAATGGAATATCATTCGACTTGGAGCCGTTCTTCTGTGATATTCTTAAACATGAAGCTGGTGAGTGGTTGGTTGGAGGTATATCTCATATAATGTATCTCATATAATATATATCTCATATTGCTGTTGGTTTACATTCAAGTGGTTTGTCATTAAGGGGCTGGGTTATTGTTTTGTGCAAGTGGATTTTGTTTCGATTATGCTTTCAATTGCGGGTAATATATTTAATTTAGTTGGCTTATGAATGAACATAAAAGAAAAAAGTAAAGAAATAATGAAATATAAATTTATCAGATACTTAGGATAAAATACTTTAAAGTTTAAAAGCGTGGAATAAAATCACAATACTTTCATCATATATTTAAAAAGTGTACTTCTTTGGAACCCACCCTTTTAAAGTTATTTTGGTGAAGCAAAGAGATCGAAAGCATGCATAACCATTTTTCTTTACTTGGGTACTTTTAAGTTCCTTCGCTTCTTTAGGTTTTAACTTTGAAAGCTGTCAAAATATTACGCCACTGTGGTGCCGAGTGGAACATTGTGGCACATGAGAAGTTTTTGATTGTTAATTTGCCGGCTTTTTTATTCGTAGCTTATTATTTTTGCCGGAAAAGTGGCAATTCCTGTAAAATGAGTAATGTTTTACAAGAGTGTCTTCAATTCCCACAAAGATGTCAAGTTCTGGACGTGAAAAGAGCGCAGGGAACTAAACTTTGTCTTTGTCTTCAAACATTCCTGGCAAATATTGTAATCTTGTGTGTTTAATTATTAGGAACACTAATTAATTCTCACCAGTTGGTGCAAAACCAGGGATTCAAACCCCGATCTCTACTCTTCGTGGAAATTTAGGTCCCCGGCTGGACAGACAATTTTTTTTTGAAGATTATTAGTTTTCTTAATAATAAAAACTTTACCCGTTGCAAGCGTTGGGTGCATTGCCCACACAAAAACGGTAAATACAACAAAAGTTTCAGCTACCCTCTCCAGTTCATCAAAAATTTAGAGCTTAAAAAAATACTTTTCTTCATATAAGGGTAGGATCGCTAATCACTCTTTTAACAATGGTTACTGATCCAATTCAACAAAAAGATAAATCATTTCTTGTCAAAAAGCCTTTAAAAAAATGTATGAGCTTTCATACCCCAACTCAGAACAGCTATTTTTGCATCCCCTAATCTTCTCCATTGACCCCAACAGCTCCTGTGCCTGTTCGCCCTCGCGGCTGTCGTCCTGGCCGAGCCCCCAGCATACAACCAGCAATACCGTGGTCAGTCTCGCCCCCAGCAGTACGCCCAGCCGAAATACCAGCAGCAACAGCAATATTCCCAACAGTACAACTCAGTTGCCAAGCCGCAAGTCGCCATCTTGGCTTACAGCAATGATGTCTCTCCTGATGGATCGTACTCTTACAGGTAATCTTCAGCTCCAAGCTCATATTTGTGCTCGTTAGGTTAGGGAACTGAAGTTAGTACAGCAACTTCACTCGCCTTGCTTATCAACCTCCCGACAGCAACTTCACTCGCCTTGCTTATCAACCTCTCGACAGTAACTTCACTCGCCTTGCTTATCAACCTCTCGACAGTAACTTCACTCGCCTTGCTTATCAACCTCTCGACAGCAACTTCACTCGCCTTGCTTATCAACCTCTCGACAGCATGGATTTGTAGAGGAATCCTGTTGTTCGCGTTGTACCGTCCTTCGGAAGGGACGTTAAGCCGGTGGTCCCCATGGTGCACTTCGACAAGAGTAGGCTACGTGCCGGCACCGGGCTTCCCCTCCTCCCTTCTAGGCTATGTTAGGTGCATCATCATCCTCATCATCATCCACTCATTCACCGATGCCATTAGACCAGTGCCACATGGCCCGTTGTCAAAACAGTGCGTCGTTAAACCACAAAAATCAATCAATAATTTGTAGTAACTTAAGTTAGTAAGATTAAGAAACTCTGTTTGGCCATCTCAGCTTATGGCTACACAATTTTACTTTTGCCGTTGATTTTTTTGAGCCGTAATACTGTTTCAAATTTGTTACCAACTTGTCATACCTGCTAAAAATATGTGTAAATACAGCTTTTTATTTGGGCCATAAGAGTGATAAAATCACATAGCTTCTTCATCCCAACATTCCGCTATAAAACTTTGATTACTTTAGTGTTCAGTAATGCATGTTACTTTCTTTATGCATCTGCGACAATAAAAGTAAGATCTGATAAGAATTACCGTTTCTAAAAATGTAGGCAATTCGAAGTTCAATGTCTGAACGAGAGGTTGCTTTAGTTTTTTGCCAGAAAAGTTAGAAAATAAGCGGAAACAATTGACGGAAAATACATCTCAAATATTTTCTAATGTGTCAATAATGTTAAGTTATCAAAAGTAGCTTCCGCTCCTCATCAGCTGCGGTGTCCGAGCAGTTAAGGAGTTGGACTCGAAATCCAATGGGCTCTGCCCGCACAGGTTCGAATCCTGTCCGCAGCGTTAGACGTTTACTTTTGTTTTCAAGGATTACTTCATGATATTTTGAAAGTGCTAAAACACAGTTATTTTTCATTAGCATTTCATTTGCATCTTCTTTATCTCTCTTGGATTGCAGCGTTAACATCAGTCAAGATTACTATTGTAGGAACAAATTCAATTTTACATGCTGAAAATAATGTATTTCCTAGACCGTCGGGAATCTGATTTAATAATCGATTTTATACACAAAAAGTATTATTTTAAAATTTACCAAACTTATTGCTAGCAAACGTTGAATCTACCATTGAATCTCCTATGCTAGGCCATGATATACCCGTAATAACATAAGATAGCAGAATTGAGAAGCTCTGTCAGGCGATCTCAGCATCTCCATGGCTACCAAACGTTGAATCTACCATTGAACCTCCTATGCTAGGCCATGATATACCCGTGGTAACATAATATAGCTGAATTGAGAAGCTCTGTCAGGCGATCTCAGCATCTCTATGGCTACCAAACGTTGAATCTACCATTGAAGCTCCTATGCTAGGCCATGATATACCCGTGGTAACATAAGATAGCAGAATTGCGAAGCTCTGTCAGGCGATCTCAGCATCTCTATGGCTACCAAACGTTGAATCTACCATTGAACCTCCTATGCTAGGCCATGATATACCCGTGGTAACATAAGATAGCAGAATTGAGAAGCTCTGTCAGGTGATCTCAGCATCTCCATGGCTACCAAACGTTGAATCTACCATTGAACCTCCTATGCTAGGCCATGATATACCCGTGGTAACATAAGATAGCAGAATTGAGAAGCTCTGTCAGGCGATCTCAGCATCTCCATGGCTACCAAACGTTGAATCTACCATTGAACCTCCTATGCTAGGCCATGATATACCCGTGGTAACATAAGATAGCAGAATTGAGAAGCTCTGTCAGGCGATCTCAGCATCTCCATGGCTACCAAACATTGAATCTACCATTGAACCTCCTATGCTAGGCCATGATATACCCGTGGTAACATAAGATAGCAGAATTGAGAAGCTCTGTCAGGCGATCTCAGCATCTCCATGGCTACCAAACATTGAATCTACCATTGAACCTCCTATGCTAGGCCATGATATACCCGTGGTAACATAAGATAGCGGAATTGAGAGGCTCTGTCAGGCGATCTCAGCATCACCATGGCTACCAAACGTTGAATCTACCATTGAACCTCCCATGCTAGGCCATGATATACCCGTGGTAACATAAGATAGCAGAATTGAGAAGCTCTGTCAGGCGATCTCAGCATCTCCATGGCTACCAAACGTTGAATCTACCATTGAACCTCCTATGCTAGGCCATGATATACCCGTGGTAGCATAAGATAGCAGAATTGAGAAGCTCTGTCAGGCGATCTCAGCATCTCCATGGCTACCAAACGTTGAATCTACCATTGCACCTCATAATCTTGTAAGTTTGTTTGTTTTCAAAGTTGGCAACGAGACAATTACCTTCTTATAAAAATTTGAGTATATCTGCTTTGATAGAAAGGCGAAAATACAAAAATCAGATCTATTCCTAATCGAAAAACTGAAACCTAACTTTTTCTCGACAGCTACCAAACCGCCGACGGTGCCGCCGCCCAAGAAACTGGATACCTGAAGAACGCCGGTTCCCAGAACGAGGCTCAGACCGTCCAGGGATCGTACTCTTACACCGCACCTGACGGCACCCCAATCACCGTCACCTACACCGCCGACGAGAACGGTTTCAGGGCCGAAGGCGCCCATCTGCCGACGCCACCCCCAATCCCAGAGGCCATCCAGAAGTCTCTGGATCTGATTGCCTCCACGCAAAGACAGGCGCCTCAACAACAATATAACAACCAGCAGTACAACCAGCAGAAGCAGTACAATAACCAGCAGTACAACCAGCAGAAGCAATATAATCCTCAGCAGCAGTACAAACAGAATTACTGAGCGGGAAACTGTCGTGGGGTTTGTGAAATGAATTGTGTAATGTGTTAATAAATCGAATTTTGCAAAAAAAAATTGGCCCATTACTGAAAAGAATATACCTGTAAAAATAATAATATCTTTATATCCAGTCGAGTCACATACCCAGTCGAACACGTGAAAGTTGCACTGGGACAGAGTCACATGCCCAGTCGAACACGTGAAAGTTGCACTGGGACAAAGTCACATGCCCAGTCGAACACGTGAAAGTTGCACTGGAGCAGAGTCACATGTCCAGTCGAACACGTGAAAGTTGCACTGGGACAGAGTCACATACCCAGTCGAACACGTGAAAGTTGCACTGGGGCAGAGTCACATACCAAGTCGAACACGTGAAAGTTGCACTGGGGCAGAGTCACATGCCCAGTCGAACACGTGAAAGTTGCACTGGGACAGAGTTACATGTCCAGTCGAACACGTGAAAGTTACACTGGGACAGAGTCACATGCCCAGTCGAACACGTGAAAGTTGCACTGGGACAGTCACATGCCCAGTCGAACACGTGAAAGTTGCACTGGGACAGAGTCACATGCCCAGTCGAACACGTGAAAGTTGCACTGGGACAGAGTCACATGTCCAGTCGAACACGTGAAAGTTGCACTGGGACAGAGTCACATGCCCAGTCGAACCCGTGAAAGTTGCACTGGGACAGAGTCACATGCCCAGTCGAACACGTGAAAGTTGCACTGGGACAGAGTCACATGCCCAGTCAAACACGTGGATCGCTCCCGGTACACACCCGCGGCATCCAGATAAAAGAAAATAATACATATTTTGGGATGTAGACCACGGTAAAATTTTTTATAATACTACCTTTAGGTAATCAGAATGCCTCTGGGGTAGACAATGCAAAAACAACTTTCCAAAACGATTACACGGTCCACAACATATCCTTACGCACACCTTTCTTCAAATATAACCATGAAAATTACTCAATTCAAAGCAGTGCGTCGTCACACAATCGTTAAACAACAACGCATGTCTCTAAGATTACAAATCAGTTGATTCCCTGCTGTCTGCGGCGGGTGGTTCCCTACTGTGACTCATGACTCATGACTCATGACTCATGCTGGGTCAAGACAATGAATGTTAGACCATCACGTCCATTACGATCGAACACGATCTTGTGGATAGCGCACAATGAAGCTGATGGTTACCTATACAAGAGGCGTGACTGGGTTTTTATGCTCAATTACATGAAAGCGATCGTAGACATCGATTGTTTGGTTTTTTCTGTGGGTTTAAAAGCTACCAGAGATGTTTATGTAATCGAGAATAAAGAGGGGAGGTTTTTATTGTTATAATTACTAATAATTTCTTAAAATTTGGGACTCGAGCCCCGGTTGCCTTCTGTCGCGTTGTTGCTTTTACCAATTGAGCTAATTCAATATTGCTATTTTGAGAGGATTTCAGTGTATTTGATGAGAATGACGGATCTCCAAGGAGTAGAACCGCAAGGTTGTGAATACTCACAGTCACTCTGATTCTAGTGACGCTTTGCAATTGGTAGAAAATAAAATTCCGAGGAACAATAATTACCTCTCAAAAACTGGTGGTCAGCAATTTTATAATACACTTTTTATACGTTTTTATTCAAAAGCGATTGACGTTACCATGCATTTTGATCTAATGAAATTTAAAAATGTAGTTAAAATCATCTGGGGGTTTTCTTATTTTTATTGTGTAATGTTTTTAGATGACCAAAGAATTTAATGACAGTAAAGAAGAAATTAAGAGAATCATATGTTTAAAAAATTACACTGAAAATGATCGGTACATGCTAATTAAACGCCTAAACGCCCGGCAAAGGATATCTTAATTTTTTCTGTATAATTATTAAGTTTGATTGAAATATATTCAGTTCGGTTAGCTTTGGTAAGTGATAAAATGTCAGCAAAATGTCTAATCCATACTTTCAGCTCAAGTAAGAAGATGTTTTTACCGATTCTGCTGAAATCCCAAGACATTATATAAAATATATTTTTACATTAATTGCAGGATTAGAGTTAGTCGTCTAGACGTTGGAGATCGAACACGCTGAAAAGATACCAGCGAATCACTTTAAATTTTACTAGAAATACGATTTCTTGGAGTGCATCTAAAAAATTGCACATCTTCAAAAATTGCATGCACTTGTGGCGTTTGCATTTGATTGACAGGAAAACGTTGAAAATTTGAAGAGGGAAGTGACGTCATCTGAATTGTTTGCATAAAACCTGGAGCGTGTGAAACATTGCCAGTCAAGTTTTGACGGTCGCTGGTTGAGTTGGAATATTTCTTGTACATTTCCTCTTGCATCATAACTCACCATACAGCCTAGCGGTGGCTAATTTCGGTGAAATGCATGAAGAATTTTAAAACTAGATTTAAACTGCGAATGCTTGCAATTTTTACAGTATTTTCTTTTAAGGAACACTAATAATTTCTCAAAAATTAACTCACATAATGCCACTCACATAAATACACTAAAATCCTATTTGAAATCTTATTTAAATTGCAAACGCTTGCGTTGTGCGGGGTATTTTATTATTATGAACCGTCTCAAAAATTGATGCCATCAATTTGACATCAATTGCCAAGATTGGCACCAATTTTTGAGCCGGTAGTAGTGTTGATAATAATAAAACATTAAAATCCACTCAAAACATGGCAACGCTCAATTGTTTAGAGCAACACCTGCGACAGGTGGAGATCAGAATTACTCTGCCAGTTTTGGGTACCCATTTTTTACAGGTTATTATCGATCCTTTTGATAATATTTATAATGTTCATCGAAATTTTAGCGGAAGCGTGATTGAATAATATTTCTTGTCTGCAAACCAACATTGCACTTTAATAATCAGCTTCCTGTCACTGCCTTGCAAAGCCTTTCTTTCATCAGTTTCTTTTAATAACAAAGCTTGTTGTAGGTCATTTTTAGAATCAATTCCTGTCATAAACCCCTTTTGATCTAAAATTATTTTAATTATCATGCGTACATAACAATAAGGCAAAATATTAACACAGTATTCATACACTAATCCATATTAGTAACTATTACAATAACTATTATAATTGTAACTAATGCACTATTTTCGAGGTATTTAATCGAGTGGTGCCTCGTAATATTTCAGATTTTAGATTTTATAAAGATATAAGCTATTTTAGGTGTTGTAAAGCTAAGAAAATATGCCAATTGACTTAACAAAAACTATTTCAATTGGGTTTTCAATGCTAAGTGAAGAACAACTAAATTTCCCAACGTTTTGTAACTTGTACCTGTTACTTTATCAAGGGTTAGCCAATATGTTCGGGATTTTATTTCAGAAAATACAAAATACGTTAGTTTTTAAGTTATTGACCCTGATTATTTTATTTAGATGCATTTAGGAAGCTTGAACTTGGTAATTGTTATAATTTTATGTGGTTCTTTTGTTATTGGAAAATTGTCAGGACTGCTCTTACCCTTGATAAAGTAACAGGTACAAGTTACGAAACGTTGGGAAATTTAGTTGTTCTTTACTAAGCATTCAAAACCCAGTTGAAATAGTTTTTGTTAAAACTAGTGCTAAGTTTAGATGAAGTAGACATGAGTCTAAAAACCATCATGCCCTTTGACTTTTTAAAAGTAGGCGTTTTTTTCATTTAGCGTTCATCAGCTGCGGTGTCCGAGCGGTTAAGGAGTTGGACTCGAAATCCAATGGGCTCTGCCCGCACAGGTTCGAATCCTGTCCGCAGCGATTTTTTTCTTTCTATTTGAAGCTAAGAAATAGCTGATAGTTTGTCTTGTGCTTGTTTTTGTTGACAGCGAAGTAAAAAATATTTGGAGTGGTAAATATTGGAAAAATTGTATGAAAGAACTAGTTTATCAGAAAAAAACAATTGTGTGATTTGTACTTTTTAAGTTATTTGTTTTGGGGAAATTACTGAAAGTTTTTATCCCAATACATATTTGATATCTGCAGGAGAACCTCAAAGCTCATTTTTGTAGCTCAAGAAGTAACCAAAGATTTTGGAGAACGGAAACCCTGTGCCATTCAGCGGCATTTGCTTGATCTGGAATTGTGTTCCCACCAGAGCTGTTATTAATAATTAACTTACAAAGGTATTAATCAAACCTCCTGTCGAATCTATAGATGGCAGCACCAGTCATGGAAATAAGAAAGTTACCATCGGATGGATCAAGTGAGTTGCTGATTTTTAATGAGTTTGAGATAATATTTCTAGCAGCTGAAGCAAGTACCATAATAATAATAATAATAATAATAATAATGCATTTTTATTTCCAGATTGGTTGACATATGTTAACATTGGGTTGGTCAAACAAAATAGTAGTAATATATACATTTAAAAATTAAAATATTCTTCTAGTGAGTACATACAGTTTGTGGTTAAAAAGTTCATTAGCTTCCCAGAGAAGTCTTGGTTTGACAGTCTAGCTTTAATATCAGCTGGCAGTTTATTGAAAATGAGTACCCCCATAGAGACAGGGCTCTTGTCATTAATGTTTGTGACAGATAGGTTTGTACATACATTATCTATGCCTCTTAACATACGGCCATGAGTTTCTAAACTTATTTCTACTTGCTTATTTTGTATGACATATATTATTCTACTGTAAATGTTAATACATGGCAATGGCAGTTTATTGAACTTTTTGAATAATAGCCTGCACGAGTCTTTATAAAATGTCCCTGGTGTAGTTGGGTCGTAGCTCACATTGGCCAAGTACCTGACCGCTCGCTTCTAGAGTCTGAACAATTTAGATGCCCGTTGTGATTGACCCCACATTACTAAGCCATAGTTTAGTCTTGACTGCACATATGCAAAGTAGACAGCTTTAGCGGAGTTGAAGTCGCATGTTTTCATAATGCGTTTTACAAGAAAGCACCCTGAAGCAACTAAGAGGGCAGTTATGTTTATATGGGGGTCCCATTTAAGTTTGTTGTCTATAATTAAGCCAAGCAATTTGGTTTCATTCAATACCTGTACGCTGTTCCCGTATAAATATAGTAGGGGATCTGAGTCATTATCTGATGATCTAGTGTTAGTGTTAAAATTAATTAGTACAGTTTTTTTTGTTATTTAATTTCAGGCCATTTTCCTACTCCAGTTGGAAATTTGAGATATGCCAGCTTTACAAATTGAGTTGATGGACTCATAGCTTTCGCACATCAGATGTGTAGTGTCATCCGCATAGGTTGTTATCCAGCACCATTCATTATTATTTTTGTGTTTTTACTGTTCCTTTTGCGTAATTTTCTCTGTTTTTTTTTTGACAAAAACATAAATGAAATCTTTGAAGACAATTCTCTTAAATCATTATTGTAATATCAACTTTTGTTTCTAAAAAATTAAAAAATCAAGTTAAATGAAAACGAAGGTTTTGTGGGAATTTTATCTCACCCCGTCCAACCGTTTGTCTAGTAGAGTTCAAACAAACAAAGCAAACAAACAAACAAACAAACAAACAAAACAAAGCAGACATCAAGTCAGGATGGCCGAGCGGTCCAAGGCGCTGCGTTCAGGTCGCAGTCCTCCTCGGAGGGCGTGGGTTCGAATCCCACTTCTGACAAATTCTTTTATGGAAAGGAAACCTTTTAATCATCCGCTATCTGATTGAAGCTCACCAGTGGAAATGTCAGAAAAACCAAACAACACTGCAAATACTTTCATGTGCCACCGAATTTGTAAACAAAAATTTAAAGCATGAATAAAAAGCATTACAAAAAAAAAACATTTTTTTTTGAAAAGCCAAGTAAGTTTTGTCTTTGCTAACTTTTTTCATCCAGTTTTCCACAAAAATATTGGAAACACAGGAAGGAGAAACATCTGCAAGATATTGGGATATTTTCCCAGAAACGCACTAACGAGGTTTTGCTATCGATAAAACAGAACGGTGCTAAACAAATGCGTTTTGAAAGAAATATTCCTGTCACTTTGCCGCTTTCCCTCCCGTACCCGACATATATCACATTACTTTGAGAGAATGAAAACACACAGCAATAAAGATTATTACACTTATATATTTAATTATGGTCAAATTTCATGTTTAATGGCAAACCACTCAAGTTAAAGACAGAGATTCACATCTTTTTTGCCTAAACTCTAATCGATTTGTTTCACCAGGGCTTAACTGCTTTATTTCTGATGCCAAAACGTCGGAAAAAGTCCTTTTTAGGAGTAAAACCCCATAAAAAAAGAGCTTAAACCGAAAAACCACAAAAATAATTCACCAGTGGCTTTCAAAACCTAAAAGAAATCAATGAAAATATTGACTGAAAGTTTCTGGGTCTCAAATGTGAGTAAGCTGGTAGTAAGAAGGAAATCAACATGACTCAATCTGGAAGCAACTATCAGAAGAATCTGTATAGAAGTGGATCGGTCCGAATTGTTAGTAAAAACCGTTTAACTTTAGCGCTGATGTTATAGGAGCTGGTTTTGCAATAGTCCGTTAGAAACCTAACAGTCTGTTAGTTTGTTTTTAGTTAGGCTACAGCTAATGACAAGATATTTTTAGTTTTTTAACGGTCTGTTAACTACTTATCGTGTCTCTGGATAACCGCTATCCGTTATTTTATTTTTTTCTTGGCAACAGCCAAGACAATTAAAAGTATTACTTATTAAATATTTCCAATATTAAAATATTAAATTAATATCCTCGAATGTATCATTCCTTCAGGCAACCAAAGAGTATGATTGCCATCCACAAGCACGGTGCATCAAAAGACTAATGCTCTACAATAGAATGACTACTTCCTGCCCTGACATCGACGAACATTCAGACTTCTTCAAGATTTACATAACCCAACTTAAACACAGACATCAAACAGCTGGCCATGAAAACTTGTAAAAAAATCAATTACCTGAGTTGCAATCTCTCATTGCGTGTAATTGAAACTTACGCTTGTAAATAGTCATGTTTTTGTTATAATTATTTGTTATGTATCACACTTTGACTTGCCTCCATTGTTGATCAAAAAACAATCAATCAAATAGATAATGCTTTTTTTGTTGAAAGCCTGTTAACTATTTAATAGACCACTGAAAAATCGGTTCTAAACCCATAAGATCAATAAACAGTACAGATTCAACGAACAGTAGTTCCTTTTGCAGAAATTTTACCACTGCACCTGTACCTCTACCTCTAGGCTTCTTACCGAACGGTTTGGCGAGTGGAAACACCGGTTCTCGTTAGATCACCGAAGTTAAGCAACACTGGGTGACCACCATACACAAGACCAGTTCTGTTCTGGAGAGAGGTTGGAGGGATGAAAGTTAAGCAACACTGCGCTGAGTCAGGTATTTGATGGGTGACCATCATACACATGACCAGTTCTGTTCGGGAGAGAGGTTGGAGGGATAAAATTTAGTAAAACTTCACTCGCCTTGTTTATCAACCTCTCGACAACATGGATTTGTGGAGGAATCCTGTTGTTCGCGTTGTACCGTCCTTCGGAAGGGACGTTAAGCCGGTAGTCCCCTTGCTGCTCTTCGACAGTAGTAGGCTAAGTGCCGGCACCGGGTTTCTCCTCCTCCCTTCTATGCTAGGTTAGGATCCACTCATTCACCGACGCCATAAGACCAGTGCCGCATGGCCAGACGTCAAAACAGTGCTATGTTAAGCACCACAAATAATAATCTAGGCTTCTCACAACAAACGTCCACTCCCTTGGTATGAATGCAGAGGAGCAATTATTCAAGGTCTGCACCGTGATGCACTCCAAGCATCAGCAATGAGTCCGATTGATGCGGCGGCTTGCGACGAGTTGAGCACGCATCTGGGTTAATTGGGTGCCAAGGCGGCAAGATGCACCTATCTGTCACTTTCTCCAGTCGAGTGCCGAGCCGATCTTGCACGAAGCTTCCCGATAATCAGACGCTGAGATCGGTGGTGTTTTACCATTAAAAAAAACTAATATTCTCTCAAAAATTGATGCCAGAACGGGGACTCGAACCCCGATCTACACCTGTCGCCGGTTCTAGCTATCACGATGGGAGGAGATTTGGGTTTGAGTTCCCAATTCGGCATCAATTTTTGAGACGGTTGTAGTGTTGATAATAATAAAATAACCCGCGCATTGCAAGCGTTTGCAATTTAAACAAGATTTCAGATATCAATGGTGTTCTTTATTGCCTTACGTTTGGTTGAACCAATTTCTGATATTAGATGATTAATATTTTTGACAGGTCACTGACTTCTGTTGCTTGATATTATTTTTAATCCTGATTAGGTCTATCACATTTTTGACCATCAGTTTTTAATCCCTCTAGGATTATGACTAAGTTTTTTGTTGTTACATAATAGTAAAAAAAAACGAATTTACTTTGAGTGAAACCGACGCAAGCAGACCATGTAAGGAGACCGGTGGCTTCTTTAATATTCCTGCATTTGAAGATGTAGTTTGTTGTACGTACCACTGACCTATTTCTCGCTTTCCCAATAGTTCCAAAATATTTTAACAGGAATCTACAATATGGCAATAAAAATATGTTAAACAAACTGGGGCTGAATCCACAAAGCACAGTTGAAGCTTAACCCTTATATATGTTATTGTTAAGCTGTTATCACCATGGTAACAACTGAATCTGCAAACACGTGTGTGATTATCATTGTTCTAAGACTCATGTCTACTTTATCTAAACTAAGCACTTGTTTTAACAAAAACTATTTCAACTGGGTTTTGAATGCTAAGTGAAGAACAACTAAATTTCCCAACGTTTATCAAGGGTAAGGGCAGTCCTGACAATTTTCCAATAACAAAAGAACCACAAAAAATTATAAAAATTACCTAGTTCAAGCTTCCTAAATGCATCTAAATAAAATAATCAGGGTCAATAACTTAAAAACTAATGTATTTTGTATTTTTTTTAAATAAAATCCCGAGCAAATTATTTTGGCTGATTCATGGTTGGTTTTAAAGTCTGTTTTGTGGCTTGAGCTTCTAGCAAGCACAATACTGAGACAAGTTTTTGTTATGCTACTGAATAAGCAACGGCTTTTGCGTGCAATGAAATTAAAGTTACTCAAATTTTACCACTTTTGAAAATCGTAGTTGATGTCAAAACAATCGCCATTGAGACATGAAAATTATTTTCATTTAAGTTTTAATGTTTTTTTGAGTTCTCTGAGCTGCAAAATGATTAAATCTGAACCTAAGAAATGTAAATTGCTTCAATGTGTGCTTTAATCAAAATAGAATCATAGGTTTTGTAGGGTAATATCTGGAAATTTAGTTGTTCTTCACTTAGCATTCAAAACCCAGTTGAAATAGTTTTTGTTAAAACTAGTGCTAAGTTTACATCAAGTAGACATGAGTCTAAAAACCAGTACAACCATATAAGTATATAACCAATAAAATACTCAATTTGTGTTTTTTCTAATTGTTGGTCCTTGTCGAATTCTTGCCCCAAGAAGACAATCACCAGGAAAGCAACTTGATGACCTCCACCGAAGATGATCTCGGTAATTTGTCCAAAGACAGCCGAGAGCGAAAACTGTCAATTACATTCAAGACACCTTGAGCTGGAAATTGACGAATGCGGGTCGTCCTTATCCAGAACCATCAGGATAATTACTGGGCGGCTTCATTTGTTTCCGCGGCAAGTATTTACCATTCGAGGAACTGGCGATGGATCTGTGATTGACACCGCACTGCATTCAAATCTCTTCAACTGACCTCGCTTTGCTGTTTGAATATTCTAAAATGTGTGTACATGCATTTAACTTTACTTTCTGATTGTTATATTTGTTTAATGGCTGCACCTTTGATTAAGGTATATGTTCTCTGTCGCTTAACGATCCGTTAAATATGTGATCGTCAAACTAAACCGTTACCGGTCCTATGGCAAACTTGATTAGATTTTTTTTTAACTAACGTGAAAATGCAGGTATTGGACATTGTTTTATTGTAATCATTCTTTAAAGGTTTTTAAAATATCAATTAATTGTTCAAGATTGAATTTAATTCTAAAAAAATGCAAATCTGATTTAAATTGCAAACGCTTGCAATGCGCAGGATATTTTATTGTTAGTAACACCTCTCAAAAATTGATGTCCAAACGGGGACACGAACCCCGATCTCCACCTGTCGCGGGTGTTGCTCTAACCAATTGAGCTACTTGGACCCCGATCTCCACCTGTCGCGGGTGTTGCTCTAACCAATTGAGCTACTTGGACCCTGATCTCCACCTGTCGCGGGTGTTGCTCTAACCAATTGAGCTACTTGAACCCCGATCTCTACCTGTCGCGGGTGTTGCTCTAACCAATTGAGCTACTTGGACCCCGATCTCCACCTGTCACGAGTGTTGCTCTAACCAATTGAGCTACTTGGACCCCGATCTCCACCTGTCGCAGTGTTGCTCTAACCAATTGAGCTACTTGGACCCCGATCTCCACCTGTCGCGGGCGTTGCTCTAACCAATTGAGCTACTTGGACCCCGATCTCCACCTGTCGCGGGCGTTGCTCTAGCCAATTGAGCTACTTGGACCCCGATCTCCACCTGTCGCGGGTGTTGCTCTAACCAATTGAGCTACTTGGACCCCGATCTCCACCTGTCGCGGGTGTTGGTCTAACCAATTGAGCTACTTGGACCCCGATCTCCACCTGTCGCGGGTGTTGCTTTAACCAATTGAGCTACTTGGACCCCGATCTCCACCTGTCGCGGGTGTTGCTCTAACCAATTGAGCTACTTGAATAAGTCATTTTTGAGAGGTGTTAAGTGTATTTGATGAGAATGACTGATCTCCAAGAAGCAACACCCGTGACAGGTGGAGATCGGGGTTCGATCCCACGTTTGGGCATCAATTTTTGAGACGTTTATAGTGTTCATAATAATAATAATAAGATATATTTTTGATTAATATGTTAGGTTCTCCTGTGATTCTGTAAATCTGTTGACAGTCAAAACTTAAGAAAAATAAGTATTTTGTGTCATAAATTCAAATAAATGGCGCATGTCCAACTTATAATGTGAAAGAATATTTAATTCAATGAGTTCAACACCAAGGTGTGTTGATTAAAGGTCAATGCTGTGAAATTTTCCAATTTCATAAAAGAAAAGCATATTTTTGTACCGGAAAATTAACAAAGTAATTTACGGTGCTCGAATAAAATTATGAATTGTAACAATAATGGCCCAAAGCCAATCATAAAATTGTATTCCTTAACTTTGCGAAATCTGGTTACAATTGCAAACGCTTGCAATGCACGGGATATTTTCTTATTGGGAACACTAATTACCTTTCAAACATAGAAATCAAATTAAAATTCCTTCTAAATCAAATAAAAATAAATAATCAATGAAATAAAATTCCTTAGGTTATTTATTTGTTTTAATTGGGACCACCTATAAAAACCGTCGTGTGTTTTTCAAAAAGCTACAAATATATTTACTGAGTTGCTTGTAATTCTGTGAAAATATACAAATGTAGAGTGATACGAATGACGCTAAAGTTCTGCTTCATTGACCGCTTGAAAGATGTCTTTCACAACAGAATTACAAAGCAAAGTCAAAGATCAATTACCAAGAACTAGGTGATATTAAAATTAAAACAAGTCAAGTGACTTAATTAAATGACAGGCTGTTTATCAAATATCCGAGCATCGATTTGAATCAGGTAAGTGCACTTTCCAAGACCTACAAGATTCCAGTACAATCTTGTTTCTATTACTTGTAACTACTCGATTAAACAAGATAAATGGTTTAAAAAAAAAAGTGTTTATTTGTTTTATAAAACCAGTCAATTACCAACCACTCCAAATTTCAAATGAAATTAGCGGTTTGATTGATTTTAAATACAAATACAAGTGGCAAATTTAGGTTTGGTACTTCTTGGCTAGCCCATCCAATAGAGAGTGGTAATTACCTTAAGATTCTTGCATTGATTTAGTGTTAGTTCGTGCGTGGATGACCAAACGGCCTTGCCTGTATTATGCATATGATCCAGATCACAGATCAGAAACTGGTCATCTCGATGATAATGAACCACCTCAAGATTAACCGTAGCATCTTAGTAAATGCCATCTCTGCGAAATGGACCAAGGTTCAGAGCTAGATCGAGGACGTTTTTCTGTGTGATTTTTTAATTACAATCTTCGACATTGTCTAATTGTAATCTAGTTGGATTTTTTTGTTGATAATATATCAAGTTTCTACTTTCAAAATGTTATGACCAAAACGGATTCCAAAGTTGCGGGGTGTGGAGGTTAATTGATGAGTAATGGTCAACTTTTACTTGATGATTTTTAGCGATTCTTGCGAAATTGTTGCGTAAATAGTGTAACAGATCGATTTTGGCACCCATGTGTTTTTTTTATGCGTCTGGTTTGAAATTATTCGATTTTAGCGTGCGAGATATTTTGATGTAACACCTGTTCGATGATTTAGAGTCTTGTCTGTAAGATATGCAAGTGTGTGAAGATTGGAGATGAGATGAAACCAATTTGCAGTAAATTAAGTTTGGATGAATTATTTAATTGCATCAGTTTTTTTGACAAATGCAAGTTAAAGAAATTTTTTTTGGAGCGTCTGAAGGAAAATTTAAAAAAGGCGAAGAAAATATAATATTTTAAACAATTTCGAAAACAAAATTCACTTAACATTGTCTAAAAACAATAAAAATTGCAAAATTTCTTAATTTTTTTATAAAAACAAGAAATTTTAAAAGATTTTCAGACGATTTTCAGTTCTCTGAAGTTTTAAGCAAAATTGTTTCTACGGATAAAAAAAAAAAAACGGAATTTTTTTTTTAAATAAAAAAATCAATAATTTAAATATTGCATGACTGCCTCAGCAAAACTAGTCCACGGTCTTCATAATAATTACCCTTAGAAGCCAAAAACTAGCACCAAACTTCTCCATCAAGTTCAGATCCCAAGTTGACCAAAATGTCAACATGTCAAATAAATTACATAAACCCGATATGACATGCACCTACGTTTCACCGGCAACAGTCAAAACTCATTTGGCAATTACCGATTGTAGCTTCGCTAAGCAAGGCAATACTCATTAAGCGTACTGATTGATGTAAAATCGGCCACCTCACCTGCATACTAATTTCAAATGGATCATCTCTTGGGCCCCACTCCTTCACAGATGCTCTCCATAAACCAAGATATGACGGCGACCTTATATCAGCTCTGCTCTATGTGTGATCTCATTTAGGTGGGGGTTGAAGCAATACAGATCATCGGTAAGTATATAAGAGCTGAGTTGGCTTTAGTAAATCATCACAACTTGGAATTATCTTCTAAGAAGAGCAACTCGATAAGGATTATTCAGCCATGAAGATGGTGAGTTACGCAGTGGTCAGTTTTTTACGTAATAGATCAAGTATCGGTAAATATATATATATGTTTTTTTTGGTGCACCATATGGTGTTTAATTTGTGGTGGTTTGCAGGGAAAAATTGCTCAGGACTTGGTTTAGTTTTTGTGGGAAAGTTAAGAAAGGTTTGAGTGTCATTTTGAGTAACTGATCTAGTTTGATTGGTTAGGCGCATTGTTGAAAGGGTTTACAAAGGCTTTACTGAATATTAGATTTTGCAATTGGGTCTCATTGCTTTAAATAGATCTATTTTATAAGATTTTGTATTTTGAAAAGCACATTTCCGGGTTTCTTGAATCAAAAAAATTAAGTGTAGATGCACCGCATTCTGATTGATTCAAAATAAGCTCACTTTTGGTTCAAATTCAGCGAAGAAAATACTGTGTGGGTTTTTTTTTTAATATTTCTGGAATTAGCAGATTAATATTTTTTGTTTTCACACCTTAAAGTGTTAAAAGTCTGGAAATTTTCCCAGAAAACTCCCAGAAAACTGAGTTTTGATATCTGGTATCAGAAATTTTCAAGAATTGAGTGCCTTCTGCCACTGGGTTCCGAACTGACTCCATCGAAACTAAATTTAGATGCTGGCTAACAAATAATTGTGATCAAATGATAACGATTATAGTTTAATCAAAAGTTTGAAGAAATTTAACACAAAATATGAACAAAATAATCTGAACCCATTGTTTAAATGTGTTATTCGAATTATTTTTCAATTATTTATTCAAATATTTATATTTAATGCCATATCAACAAAGATCGACATTATAGAATCACAAAACTTCTAATCAGATACTTTAAACTGCCCAATAGTGTGTATTTCCCCAGCATTGTTTGATAATACCAGTCAAAATGATTCCTAAAATTCAAATTTTGCCAGGAAGATTTAAAAGTGATCAAGAACCTCTCAATTATTGGGAGCAAGCTTCGTTTTCGAAAAATTCAATGATACCAGTTCACCATTGATGCTACGATATAAATCCATTCCCATTGGGACTGTCAAATTAACAAAAATATCATCAACATAAATTTCAGACAAAATATTTAAAAAAGTCTGATGCACATTGCAATAAACTAGATATACTTTTAAGAATAATTTAATAGCAGATTGAAAAAAAATACTGGCTCACCAGTCGGCACCGTAAACATAACTGACATTTTCAGATGAAATCTTATTTAAAATTGCAAACGCTTGCAATGCGCTGGGTATTTTATTATTATGAACACTTTAACCATCTCAAAAATTGATGCCCAAACGGGAACCAATTATGTCCCCGTTTGGGCATCAATTTTTGAGACGGTTTTAGTATCGATAATAATAAAATGACTGACATTATAGTCGATATGATTGTGATATTGTCATCCAACTCAAATTAACTGACATACAAAAACTAAATCCAAAAGTCTACCGATGCATCGTACCTCCTACCAGCGTTTACCACTAAAATGCAACCTTTCATCTTTCTAGTTCGTATTCCTCGCATTGTTGGGCGCTGCCTGCGCTGGCCGCCTTGAAAACAACTACTTGCCACCCTCTGGTGCCGCCTACTCAGGTGGCTCTAACGGGGCACTACAAGCTCCCTACGCTGGCAGCAGGGGCTCGGCCTCCAACCTTGCACCCAAGCAGGCACCCATTGAGATCCTAAAGTACAGCAATGAGAACAATGGAGACGGCACCTACCAGTACAGGTACAAGCTGCATCTTTATTATATAAAAAACTTTAATGTAATTTTATATTCTGATAAAATTGAAAAGATACAAATTTAAATCCACCCAAACCCTGTGCTGGAAACAGCGGTTCTCATAAGATCGCCGAAGTTGAGCAACACTGCGCTGTGTCAGGTATTGGTTGGATGACCATCATTCACATGACCAGTTCTGTTCGGGAGAGAGGTTGGAGGGATGAAAGTTAAGCAAAACTGCGCTGGGTCAGGTATTGGTTGGATGACCGTCATACACATGACCAGTTCTGTTCGGGAGAGAGGTTGGAGGGATGAAAGTTGAGCAAAACTGCGCTGGGTCAGGTATTGAATGGGTGCTCACCATACACATGACCAGTTCTGTTCGGGAGAGAGGTTGGAGGGATGAAAGTTGAGCAAAACTGCGCTGGGTCAGGTATTGAATGGGTGCTCATCATACACATGACCAGTTCTGTTCGGGAGAGAGGTTGGAAAGATGAAAGTTAGTACAACAACTTCACTCGCCTTGCTTATCAACCTCTCGACAGCAACTTCACTCGCCTTGCTTATCAACCTCTCGACAGCATGGATTTGTGGAGGAATCCTGTTGTTCGCGTTGTACCGTCCTTCGGAAGGGACGTTAAGTCGGTGGTCTCCTTGGTACTCTTTAATAGATGCCGACTCCTGATTTCTCCTCCTCCCTTCTTTGCTAGGCTAGGTTGACAAATATCACCCACTCATTCGCCAACGCCATTAGACCAGTAGGTTCCAAAGGGCCCGTCGTAAATTTGTTAAGCATTTCCTGATGCTGGGCACAAGTAACTTTGTATTTTAACCAATTTTTAAAAGGTATTTTAGGTCCAAGTGATTGACTTTTGTCTCTAGAACCTGACAAAACATAAGAACGGAGTACAGCTTTGAAGGTGCTCTCAGAATAATCCACACTTCAAACAATTCCACTGTTATCTTTTTTGTAATCCTAGGTAAATGATTTCAAAAAATAATTGGTTAAGACATTGATTTCAATTGGACTTTTCTAAGAGATATTTTTGTCAATAAATTACTGGCTCAACTTTACTCTTACTATAGCACAAAGTCACTAATCCAATAATTGCATCATCTATGACGTGGTTCACTTTAGGACGACAGTTCTGAAGTCATGCACAGTTCTGTGATATTAAGCTCTGTCGTCACCAATCAAATCTCATTCATTAATCGCATTCCAGCTACGAAACCGCCAACGGAATCCGCCAGCAAGAATCTGGATCGCTTAAAAACGCCGGCACCGAAGCGGAAGCCGTCGTCTCTTCCGGTTCATACTCGTTCACCGGCGAAGACGGGGTCCTCTACACCGTGAACTGGACAGCTGATGAGAATGGTTTCCGTGCAGAGGGTGCTCATCTTCCCACCCCACCCCCAACACCTGACGCGATCCTCAAGTCTCTGGCTCAGAACGCTGCTGAAGAAGCTGCCGCTACAAGGAACTCTGGTTACCAGCTTCAGGCCCCGAAGAACGCGTACATTCCTCCGAAGAACACGTTCTCTTCTCAACAGTCAGGATATAACTACTAAAGACGCAATTGATTGCAGTTTGATGTATTTTTGTTCTGTCAGGTTTAAGACAATGACGACTTGGCCAGTATTTTATTTGATTTCGTTGTGAATTTTGTAGATAGCACGTGTTTTTGTTTTATTTATAAATCTGTAAAAAATTACGTGAAAGAAACGTTTTGTACAAAATAATCATGATTATTTTCTTCCTTTTTTTTTCAAAGAAAAAACAACACTCAACGTATGCCTAAAAAAAAAAACGTAAAAAATCTTCTAATGCCAGTTCACTACACATATGAGGTTTGTAAAAACGATTTTTAAATGAAATACGAATCAGTAATTTCAGAAATTAAAACACATAAATGCCCACTGAAAATACTTGTTTCTTCAAAGACATGTTAGAAAATGTAACGCCAGAATTTAAATAAAAATAAATATTTCCTGGTAAAATATTTATATCCAGCCAACATCAAAACATCGATTGACGATCTGTTTAGACTTAACAAGCTGTCAATGATTTGTAGCTCCGGTTCATCAGTAACTCGTAAGCTAATTAATAGACCGTTAAAAAAACCAAAAAAACATTTTCTGATTGACTATTGCCAAGCAATCAACAAACCATCGCTATGTTATGTTTAAAAAAAAACACTGAATTATAATAATTTTATCAATCGTAACCAATTAGTAATTGACCAACAGGTATCATGGCACCTCCATGGTGCATCGCGGGCAGTCTACTCTTCAGTCAACAGAAGCTAGCTAATATGACAGGAGAAACCTCTTCAATCTCACCCACCGCTTACCAATGACCCACGCAATGACCAAGCCAAACCCGAGACGTTATGTCTTTTCCGCGCAACACTTTTGTTCCGTAACAGTTCCTCGTAGCAACGATGGACCAAGTCATTTTAAAATATTATCAAACCTGTAAGTGAGAGGAGTTGTAAATCTTGCACTTGGACGAACGCACACTGCGTCAAGCCGGTGAATAAACATGGTGACATTGCATTTTAAATGTGAACGCACCTTCTGTTTTAGTGTAAGTTTGTCCGCTATTCCTATGCGTTTGACCTTTTCAAGATGAAGATATCATGACGGCTAGAATTGGTTTCAATCCGCTAGAAAAGTAATAAATCTGATTTTTCGTAAAGACTCTTTTTCTCGTGTAGACATTGAATTACTCGACGAATGCAGTTTGTGAAGAAAGCTGGCCAGTTTTATCTGATTAGCGAAATGTTCGGCGAGTTTTCATATAAATATTGGGTGGCTCGGCGGATGAAGGCACAGTTCACTTCGGACTTCCATTCAAGCAATCTCAGGATTATAACAAGCGTAGCTCGTAACCTACAAAATGCATCTCACCATTGCACTTTCGGTACTTGCATAATAACACTACTAGCACGTTTATGCTTAACACATACTTTTAGCACAGTCATGGCTTTGGAGTACAGATTCTTTCCGTATTTTACGCTGATCAAGTTCTTTAAATTCGCGTGCCATAAATGCAAACATAAAAATCAGCCACTCAATTTGTAAAAGCATTCAATTTAACTACCCGTGAATAATTTAACCTGTTTTTTTGGCAAATTTCTGATAGCTTTTATGCACGTGACATAGTAATTTTGCTGTTGAAAAATGATTCCAGTTGATTATGCAGTCGTATCTCATTAGTTTATTTTTTACTGAACTTGAAACAAACTTCGTCAACAAAAAGTCACGGAAGAACGAAGTCATTGTAAAACTACAACTAGCTTTTTTCTCGTGAGTAACGTGAATGTTTTTTTTTAATTTTGATTTTGATTTTGCCCTCTTTCCAGCTGGCGTTCGTGGTTCTGGCCGCAGCATCTCCGCTCCCGCAAGGACAGGAGCCGATCCCGATTCTCCGACAGGAACAGGAAGTCAACTTCGATGGCTCGTACAGATACAGGTACGCAATTTGAGATAAAAAGATATTTTGGATAATATTAGATTTCTGAAAGATTTCACACTAAAAGTGTACGTACATAACCCAGACTTAAAAAATGGGCTGTCCTTTTATTTAAAGCACTCTTGGGCTCTTAGCTTTATTGGGCTAATTGGTTAATTTATCCTCGCGTTTGTACTTTTTGTCCCTTCCATCATTTGAAATCTTAACGCTTTGGTCCTAAAATTCTTCAGTTCAAAGAGTTATTTTCCTTGCACTCATGACTTTCTATTATCTTAATGTAGATGTTTGATTAAGATCTATTTGTTGTCCCATTTCCATGCCTTGCCATGCTTTAAAATCATACCCTTTTTGCTGATCAACCTATCTCTTCACTGAGTAAATCATTATCACAACTCAAAAACTAAAATCTTCCCACTCTGATCTCCCTAGCTTCGAGACAGGCAACGGAATAGTCCAGGAAGAGTCCGGCTACCTGAAGAATCCGGGCACAGAACAGGAGGCACAATTCGCTCAGGGTTCCTCCAGCTACCTGAGTCCCGAGGGAATCCCAATCAGGTTGACATATGTCGCCGATGAGAACGGTTTCCAAGCGCAGGGAGACCATCTTCCCACCCCACCGCCAATCCCCGCTGCCATCCAGAGGGCATTGGACTGGATCGCCAGCCAGCCTCCCCAGAAAAACTAAACTGGAGGTAGCAAGAGATTGGGAAAAGGGTTAAGTGCATGGGTTTGCATTTTAAAAGATATTCCGTTTGCTTTATAGGTTAAGTCAGAAGCTTAGCGCTAATTTAAAAATTTCTTAGCTAAAAATACGGAGCGACGGACTTTGAAACAGACGAGAACGGTAGTTAAAACAAGATGGAGTCGCTGACTTTGTGAGAGTTTTGAATTTCCATGTCATTATTATTTTAGATTAACCAAATTTTGAGGCTTTATGCCACTCCAACAATCGATATTGATATAAAGCGACAACACACATTTATCGATATTTTGAGTCGTTATTATTTAACTGTACAAGTTTCCAGTACAAATCATGGTCCGCTGCCTAGCGGCGTGTAGCGAAACTCACCGGTGTTTGAGCTTCTTGCCGCTAGGCGGCGGGATCTAGGGACCTTGGCAAAGAGCGGCTGCTAGCGCCATCGGGTGGCAGCTACCGTTCCCACATGTTGTCGGCCTCGTTTGCTCAGCAGAACGTTTTGAATTAGCGATTGGATTCAATTGACTTAACCAATATACAAAATAGAATGAACCTTTAAATTGCTGAATTCATTATTTCTTGTATTAACATTTCTGTTCAGCTCGTTGAAGGTGTAATTGTTTATTTTAGTGTTTTTAAGTAGTCATAGATCTGGTCATGAACGTTAGACGATCTGATTTTTGGCAAAATACGTTAAACTTTGCTGTTGGTAATTATTTCGTTTGGGCAGCTACCAAATCATAGTTGTTAACAGTAATAACGAATTTTGCGAGACGCCTATAATCACAACCATTTTTGTTCATGAACAGGACCAAGATTTCTTGGAATTAAAAAAAAACGGGTACAAATACAAAATTTACAACTAGAATCACCAGTTAAAATGGCCAGAGGTGTTTTGAAACATTCTCCATAACAACAAAGGTGACTTTGACAATTTTAAAAAGTTCGTTTGAGGGTTTAAATGTGTTTTATGAACGAAACCATTCTTATTTTGAGTGAGCTTTTTTGACATAACTTCTAAATTTGAATTCTCTGATCCGACCTACGAGAAAAGAAACAGCTGTTTTATGGTTACAGAAATATATGTGTGCTTAGCATCTTCTCTCAAGCTCAAGAAGTTGAGTCATTAGATCTGTATTCTCACCTGCACAATCATCAAGCTATCTGAAATGGCTAACATTCGATTTACTCTCCTGACATAACCTGGAAATGAAGGTTTATTCACATCTTAAGTATTCTCGACATTTTGTCGCCCATCAGTCGCAAGTCATTCACAACTGATCATTTTCATCAATTTATAAACAATGTTCTATTTTCATTGTGGTGTAAAAAAATATTTATTAAAAATGATATCGAAAAAATAAACCTATTGTTTTTATTACCTACAGTATCACAGACTCAGCAAATATTTAATTTAATTTATAATATTAATAATATTTTAATCATTTATTTGACCAGGCACGTGAATGGGAAAAGTAACTTTGCAAAATTAATTTCGAATCTATTTTCAGTTTTTTAAATTACTTACAATTGGTGCCCTGTGTGGGATTTAAAAACATTTTTTATATATTTTATAGGTTTTTTTTTTACCTTCTGAAAAAAGAGTTTGTTAAAAATTCCTGTGACCCAAGCCTGGTTTGGACACAAACAACTTGACAATCTTCCAGAGAATAGATTTAAAAAATATGCCTCACAAAATCACTTAAAACAATTAATAGTGTCCATGTTTTGACCACTTTGAAGGTACCTTACCAGAGGAAGTTTTAACACCGCTTAATATTCCTGGGCCCTATTAACATTTTTATAAACAATCTTTGTTCGTAATTTGCAAAGTTTTGCAAATTCCCAAAAATGTATTTTTTAAATAAAACATTAAAACAGCTTACAGCCAATTAAAGCTAACACCGGATAAGCTTAACAATTATTTTCAATGATATTCACAATTAAATCATCAAAGAATGCATTAGTAATGATTCCCTTTACAAAAGCCAAGATACAAATGATCTCAATCTCAAAGCATCACAAACGAACAAATGTCTAAAATCTTGTTTATTATTCTATAAAATTCTTCAATAAAATATTGCTGCAAGATATTGCTCATCATTGTCTACCTGAGAAGATGAAACGACAGTTCTTGCGTAATGATCACCGCTTGTAATAATGGTCGGGGGAGCTAAGAGGTGGCAATTGTTGAATTACTCGAAGGTCTCTTTAAAGCAAAGTGCAGGCTTTGGTGACCACATTATCTTGAAAACCTTTCAGCAGCCAGCACACAATTTAGCCAAGAGTCGAAGACAGACTTTACCATGAAGTCACTGGTAAGGAAGCAAATTATTTACAGTTTTTCTCATATCATTTGCACTGACTTAAGCTTTTGACAAAAGTTTGCAAATATTTTTGATTTTCTTTCATCTTTTCTGAAGACAATTTAAAAATGTTGCACGTTGTTTAAAGAATTTAGCAATGGAGTTAATAAAACACGCTAAATCTTCAATTTAAGCCTAAACCGACTTAAAAATTTAAATGATTTCTCAAACAAAAAGAAGTTTTGAAAAAAACAAACATTATTACCGCTTCTTACACCAGGTTTAAAAACTATCAGCTATTCACAAACTTTGCTTACATACATTCAGAGGTGGTAACCATGTTGATAACAATTTTTCCCCCATATCAAAAACCCAGTTCAAATAGTTTCTGTCAAAACTAGTGCTAAGTTTAGATAAAGTAGACATGAGTCTAAAAGCTATAATACTTTTCCCCCAAATTTATGTGGGTTCAGCCTAAACTTGCTTTGCACAACCTGCCCTAGTATTTTTTGTTGCAAAAATGTCCGCCAAATATTGACAGAATGTGATATTCCTCTCTCAGGTGATCCTACTGGCTGTAGTCTGCATTGTTGCATCTCAGCAGCCGCCGCTCATTCTCAAGCAATCAGCTGATATTAATGCTGATGGGACATTTCAGTACAGGTATGTCAAAGATTTATACACAATCCAACGTAGAATCAAAATATTTTAGTTCACCTTCCCTACCCAAAGAGTAACTGAGCTAAAATCTCATTAATTCCTACCAAAGGTGCTAACGTTTTAATTTAGGCATTTCAGAAAGTGTAATTATTTATTTTTGGTCCCATTAGGTTCCAAAATACAGTTCTAACGTAGCACAAACGTTGTTCTTTAAAATTTTTCGTATTTTTAAAAATAAACACGCTGAACAAAGTAATGAATCAATAAGAAATCTCGCTGAAAAGATAAACATATTTTCCAATCGGGAAAAATGTAAATAAATCACGAATCTAAATTTTTTTATAAATCTATAAAATCTCTGAATGGAAACTTTTCTTGATTTTAACTACACGTTAATTAATCCGGTTTAAAATGTTTGTTCTTTAAATCATAGTGCTAACTAGTTACATATAGATGACTATGAGTTAAATACAATGACCCCGAGAAATAACCTAAATAACCTAACTGTACCCCTAACAAAAATAACGGATCCATTTTCAAAATAATACATCTATTCTCGGGGCGAAGTCTCAAAAATATGATTGTAGGACTTTTTCGTTTCCCTTTTGCCTTAAGTCGGCTCGTGGGTCTCCCCACTCTGCTGTTAGGAGGATCTACTGACAGCGCGTCTGAGCGAATCGCCCAGATTCGCTGTCGGTAGATACTGGCAAGAACATAGCACCGACTAAACGCAGACTTAGATTTCATTAAAACTATTTGTCTGATCGAAATAAGACCAAAATTTCTGAAATAGTCATGGTTTAGAGTAAAGAATAACAAATTATCGCTTCTAAAATTGTATTTACTGGTAAGGTTTCGGCGTTGAAACACGGGTGGAGTTTTGTACTCATTTGAACACAATTAAAAACAATAATTTTATTTAGAATAAGATAACAAAGATCTCTGATAACTAGTTATTCTCTCAAAATGAGTAGTTCAGATGTGACAAAAAATTTGCGAATAACTCAACTCTATTACTTTTCGGAAAACCGAAGGCGACAGCAAAAAGTTTTTTTCCGAGTTTTTTTTTTCACAATTTTCCCGCAGAATAATTTGTTGAGTATTTAATCAGTGACTCGGCAACACGTGAGAGTAAAACCATGCAAAAATATTTACTCCAATGTCAATTTTCAAGCTCCATATGAACCCTCTCAAAATCTGAAACGGGATTACTACAATATTTCACGACTCAGCCCCGTGCTTGTCTATGTTTCTCACTTAGCTATGAAACCGAGAACGGTATCCAACACTCCGAGTCCGGGCATTTGAAGAACGCCGGCACCCCTGAAGAAGCTCAAAGTGTTGAAGGATCCTACTCGTACACAGCACCTGATGGCTCCTTAATAACGGTCACCTACACTGCGGACGAGAACGGTTTCAGAGCAGTGGCGAAGACCAACTCGGAAGGCGCAGTGGCGGGACAAAAAGCGTCGAGACCTAGTAGTACGCTAAGTGCACAAGGTCCTCCACTGGGTTTCCACTCAGGAACGTTTGACGAATAACACTGTTTTTTGGAGTTTTCAAGACAACTTACATTAAGCTTGTAAAATTTTTTAACTTTTTTGTGTTTTTTTGTTGTAAAAATGTAAAATTGAGTCATGTTAAACTGTATTCTGAATGTCTTTATCGAAAAAATTCACTTTTTCTCATTGTTATCAATGCATATGTATACATGATCTGAGATATTAAACTCTTTCAGTCGCATTGTTGTGTTTTTATTTATGAAATTCGTTGAAAATCCTTTGAACTGCTAGACCCAGCCACACAAAGCAAAGTTAAAGCTTAACCACGCGTTAATTTGTGGGTTAAGTTGTTATCACCATGGTAACAATACTTGAAACTTTGGAAACAATGTTTATGATTGCCTCTAAAGTTCTATCTAAACTTTGCTTTGTGAATCTGAAACCCTGAAATAATTTCGACATTTTTAAGGCCTTATGAGTCATTGAAACTGCATTTTGAGGCCTAAAACTTTATAAAACTACTTAATGTTGGATTGCATTTAGGACAGGTTTTGATTAAATATGAAGGTCGATCATGTATCCATTAGGAATAATCATCAGATTGAAAGGTTTTTTGAAAGTGAAGCTCATCACAATTTAGCCACTTGGTCTTGTGAACGCTGCTACGAGGCATCATGCAGTCACTGGTAAGTACAGATAGAATATTTCATTGCACAGAATATTTGCTATGAAGCAAGTTATTTATTTTATTTCGAATAGACAATGCGTCGTAGAAAGAGAATTTTATTGATACTTGAGATTTATGTCTTGAAACTTGAGTGTATGGTTAGTAATAAGTGATGACCATGGCTGGAGTGTAACTCGAGAATAACTGGCAGAATAACTCGAAATTATTTGCAAGTCACTTTTTTTGTTAAAAAAAAAAAAAAAAACTTACCGTCTAAGCAAAAACGCTAGAGCATTGATTGTTATTTATTTGAAAATATTTTGTTGATGTTTTAAAAGTATTTTATGAGTATGATGGTTTTTAGACTCATGTCTATTTAATTTATCCTTAGCACAAGTTTTTAGTAGACTGCTCAAACCTCTGAAGAAGTAACTAGTATATGTTGCGAAACATCGGGAAATTTAGTAGCCCTTTACTTAGCATTCAAAACCCAGTTCAAATAGTTATTTTATGAGTATTTATAAGTTTAAGGGAATTAATAAAGAATCTTTTATTTAGGAAAAGATTTTTCCTAAATAGGGTAATGAATAAATCCCAATTTTAAATCATATCTTTCTTTCTACAGACGATCTTCTTGGTGATATTCGGTGCTATGATGACACAAGGGGTGTCCAAGCCTGCTCCTGGTGTCCCACCACTAATTCTCTACCAACACTCGGAGGTCAACCCTGACGGTTCCTTCCAATACAGGTAAAAACACATCGGCATCGACTGACATTGCCTTAGCCTTGTGCATTGTCATTCTTTTTCTTCTTCAAATTCCATTTCGGTTTGAATACTTGCAACTTTGTTCAGAAAATCGTGACCAACTCAGGTGTAAGCGGTTTTAGATATTTTTTTTCAACGCTTCCCTTGAAGAATGTGAATTTCGTCGAGCAAAGTTAGTATAATTGAAGATTTGTGGCTACAACTTGGTTTTTTTTCCAACTTATCCTCGTTTTATATCACAATAAACGTTGTAATCATCACTCAAAGAAGTATCTACGTGACTGCCATGATTTAGCAAACATTTGCAACCCCTCCTACCCTACTCCAGTTCTGCATTCGCTATTAGCGACAGATCAAACTTGATCTGTTCATAAGAACAAGATGCAGATTCTCATATTAAGCGTAAAAGTGAGTGAATTTCCAAAAAAATTGCCAAACAATACACCTTTAAAACTTTATTTTCTTAGAATTTTTTAAATTCTCTTGCCCAATAGTGGCCGTAAGGCAGTGGGCACTGCCAGTAGAACATTCATTTAATTATAAGACTATTCAAAAATGATTAAATGAGAGACCCTCTTTTGCACAAAGCCAAAAAAATACTCGTCTCTCAAAATTAACCTCTATATGCTTAGCTAGCCAATTTAAAGACAATCCAACAATCCTAAACAGTTTAACCAAAAATAAATATTCCAATCATTAGTTACCAAAAGTACCCAAACTTTAAAAGCAAACTTCTGTTTAAGTTTTCTTTGACATTCTTTTGCTAACAAAATAATTCTTCTCCCAACAGCTACGAAACTGAGAACGGGATCCGCGTTGCTGAATCTGGCTACCTCAAGAACATCGGCTCCCAAGACGAGGCCCAGGTCGTCCAGGGAACTTACTCTTACACCGCACCTGACGGAACCCCGATCACCGTCACCTACACCGCCGACGAGAACGGTTTCAGGGCTCAGGGAGCTCACTTGCCAGTGGTTCCTGAGATCCCAGTTTTGATCGCCAAGGCGTTGGCTTACAACGCAGCTAAAGCTGGAGCGAAAGAAGTAAATGATAACCAAAAGAGACCCAAACCGCAACAGCGACCGACAACAACTCGAAGGATTTTACCAACCACGGTGGGATTTGCTTCGGGGACAGAGATTTAGTTCCTTGTTGTTAAATAACGTTTTGAATAATCGTCTCAAAAAGCCAGTGTCCAAGTAGCTCAATGGGATAGAGCAACACCCGCGACAGGTGGAGATCGGGGTCCAAGTAGCTCAATTGGTTAGAGCAACACCCACGACAGGTGGAGAACGGGGTCCAAGTAGCTCAATGGGTTAGAGCAACACCCGCGACAGGTGGAGATCGGGGTCCAAGTAGCTCAATGGGTTAGAGCAACACCCGCGACAGGTGGAGATCGGGGTCCAAGTAGCTCAATTGGTTAGAGCAACACCCGCGACAGGTGGAGATCGGGGTCCAAGTAGCTCAATTGGTTAGAGCAACACCCGCGACAGGTGGAGATCGGGGTCCAAGTAGCTCAATGGGTTAGAGCAACACCCGCGACAGGTGGAGATCGGGGTCCAAGTAGCTCAATGGGTTAGAGCAACACCCTCGACAAGTGGAGATCGGGGTCCAAGTAGCTCAATTGGTTAAAGCAACACCCGCGACAGGTGGAGATCGGGGTCCAAGTAGCTAAATTGGTTAGAGCAACACCCGCGACAGGTGGAGATCGGGGTCCAAGTAGCTCAATGGGTTAGAGCAACACCCGCGACAGGTGGAGATCTGGGTCCAAGTAGCTCAATGGGTTAGAGCAACACCCTCGACAAGTGGAGATCGGGGTCCAAGTAGCTAAATTGGTTAGAGCAACACCCGCGACAGGTGGAGATCGGGGTCCAAGTAGCTCAATTGGTTAGAGCAACACCCTCGACAAGTGGAGATCGGGGTCCAAGTAGCTAAATTGGTTAGAGCAACACCCGCGACAGGTGGAGATCGGGGTCCAAGTAGCTCAATTGGTTAGAGCAACACCCACGCTAGGTGGAGATCGGGGTTCGAGTCCCCGTTTGGGCATCAATTTTTGAGACGTTTATTGTGTTCATATTTAATAAACGTTTAGCAAGTTTTATTTGTGTGCTGCTGAAATATCTGTTTACAAAACAGAAGCGACAAAGTTTTAAGACGTCGTCTGTTTTTAAAATGATATTCAAGTAATCAGTCAGTCTTTTGGGATTTAACAATTTTCGATATTTTATGGAATCGACTATTTTGATGAGTTATGTTTAGATTAGTACCAAATCAAAACCTTAGGAAATGTCGCCAAATTATGTCACATATGCTGGTAGATTTGATATTATTTTGAACTTATAAAAAAAAAAAATATAGAACAAATCTGTAATATCAAGGAAGCTTTGTGGGCATAAACACAGATCGCTTTCAGCTTTGAAAAGCATTCAAAAGTTTTTTCCCAGATTAAGAGAGGACAAGAAAATGATTGTTTCTGAGTAAATACTTATTAAACCTGGTGACCGATCCACAATTCAAAGATCAGCGTTACCACAAAACATTCAGTGGCAAAATTGTTATCACCATGGTAACAGCCTCTGGACATCTAAAAACACAGCCTGTGATTGGCTGATTATCTTTTAACTACGGGGTAAAATTTAACTCTACGTTGTAAATCTGGCCCCTGGATTATTTTTACTATTGCAACTGCACAATATCAGATAAAGCTTGAAAAGCTTTTCTTTAAGAAATGATTTCTTTCCAGTTACATTTGGTGCCATGAGTGGGATTTCTTGATAATAATAAAATACGATACAATTCTTTGTGGTGGTATGCTATAAAAAAAAATATTATTCACAAATTTCGTTTGTGTCTATTTTAATTTAGTTTTAATTTTTATGATTACACATCATGATTAAATGATTATGATGACTATTGCGTTTAACGACGAACTGTTTTGACATCCGGCCATGTGGCACTGATCAAATGACCACGATGAATGGAAGGATGATGATGATGAAGATGATGATGACGGGGGAGGGGAAACCCGGTGCCGGCACGTAGTCTACTTCTGTCGAAGAGCACCAAGGGGACCACCGGCTTAACGTCCCTTCCGAAGGACGGTACAACGCGAACAGCAGGATTCCTCCACAAATCCATGTTGTCGAGAGGTTGATAAGCAAGGCGAGTGAAGTTGCTGTCGAGAGGTTGATAAGCAAGGCGAGTGAAGTTGCTGTCGAGAAATTGATAAATGGTACTTATTAACTTAGGGTGATAAATAATTAAAATAATGGTAGAGGGCGTCTTATGTAATAGGTAAAAAAAACCGAAGGCGAGGTCATTTAAATGCTTTTTAAATTCAAGTTTGGTCAGCTCTTCGTCAGTTTCAATCGAGGCTAGTTGATGAATAAAATAGGCGAGCGCGTTTAAACGTTACGTGCCAACCTTCCGTTTCCCGACTCAACTGGATGACCGTTTAGCCAAGAGGTCAATTTATAAAAAACGCCAACAATTTAAAAAATGCGGTAAGAGTTGTACCCAGAGCAACCGATTTCTGAGAGTTGATGGAATTTTCATCGATTTCATTGGCATGGGAAACAAAATTTTAAGTGTAAAACATGTTAAATGGAATGTTTATGCGAAAATAAAGTGTGTTAGATTTTGTTCCACCCCAACCAGATGTGAAAGCAGACAATTGAATTGGGGCGCATAAGTTTCAAACATCAAACCATATACGGTCGTGTTGTGTTTTATTCCTGCGTGCCAATTCGACTCATGAGAACCTTTAATGATGCACTTTGACTGAAAACCTTTCACAAATTCTTGATATTTAATTGTGTTTAGGACTGATTACTAAAAAAGGTCGATTTTGCATCAATCAGGAACGATTATCAAACTAAATGCAAGGTTTTTAGAAAAACTATTTGAACTGGGTTTTGAATGCTAAGTAAAGGGCTACTAAATTTCCCGACGTTTCGCAACATATACTAGTTACTTCTTCAGAGGTTTGAGCAGTCCTGACAATTTTCCGATAACAAAAGAACCACATAAAATTATAACAATTACCTAGTTCGAGCTAGGTAGCTAGGTAGCTCGAACTAGGTAAAAAATTAGGTATTTTTTTCTTAACTCTTTATCTGAATTCCAAGATTGTAGGGGTAAAGTGGAAAAGCGGGTTAACCTGAACCTCGCCTTGGGCATATAAGACATATATATATATATGGTGTAGGTGAAAACGGTTTTGCTCTGTTGATTAGGTTTTTTGGTCCTAAAAAGGACCGCGACGGTGGTCGACGTTTCGCCAGCGTTGGCGCTGGCATTATCAAGACTGTCAATAATAATAATAAATGTAATAATAATAATAATAACAATAATAATGCCAGCGCCAACGCTCGCGAAACGTCGACCACCGACGCGGTCCTTTTTAGGACCAAAAAACCTAATCAACAGAGCAAAACCGTTTTCACCTACACCATCATCTAGCGGCTCTGAACCCCTTCGTCTTACCATATATATATCTATATATATATATGTAAGTTTTTTAATAACTACGTTTAACACATTTTTTTCTTTTCTATTTCAAATCTAACAATGTAAAATATTACCAAACGTAATTTAAATGTGGCAGATAATGTTGTGTTTACTAATTGCAGAGTTGTATGATGATTTTAGCGCAGATTGGAGGTAAATAAAGTTAAGTACTTAATTAGATACAAGAGCCTGAGCAAAATATATCATGTGTAATATTTTTATATATAGAATTACAATGCATGTGTGTTTTTCTTTGCTTAAACTAATAAAGTTCTTGCTTCTCAACATAAAAGATGAATTATGTCACATTTGGTGCCATGTGTGTGTGGGATTTCTTCTTGACAATTTACAATTTATCATACTTTATCAATTCCACTTTGACACTCGAACTAATTTTAGTGTTTGCGATACCTATATGTCTCTTTCGATTCATTTAATACAATACTTGCCTTTTAGCAATAATTATGCATAATTTGAAACAAATAAAAATGTGTCAAAAGTTGTCCACATGTTTGAAAGAATCTATCACTTCCACTTCATATTCTCCTCAACCGCAGTTAAACTTCTTAATGGACGATTAGGTTGGTGATGGACTGGAAAAATTTGCGACCGAATCGAGATACGAACGTAGGACCTTCCAACTGCCGGTCGGGTGCTCTAACAACTGAACTATCCGGGCACACAGATTACAGTTTCACGGGAAATTATTGTTTCGTATAGAAAACAAAAATATTTTTAATGTTTGCTTCAGTGTGCAGTGTGTGTGGTTTCACAAAAACAATTCAACATTTCACATTTCAAGCCACGTTTAATTTTTTTTCCAAAATCCTTCCTTTCACCGAAAATGAAATGTATTTACTTTTACTTTAAATACTTTCAACCATCTACATTAATCGTTAATAATTAATAATCATTAAATCGTGAATTGCTAAGAGCTAAATATAAATGGCTTTTGTGGACATGGGGTTTTAATTAATTTAAAATTTTTTTTTTAAATTAATTTAAAACCTTTTTTTAAAAGGTAAAAAAACCGAAGCCGAGCCAAAAATTTGGTTAATTCTGTATCAGTTTCAGCCGAGGCTAGTTGATGAATAAAAAAGGCGAGTGCGTTTAAACGTTAAGTGTCACCTTTCTGTTTCCCGGGACGAACTGAAACCAACAAATCGACCGTTTGGTTGAAAGGTAATTTTATAAAAAACGTCAATAGTAAAAAAAAAATGTATTTTAAAAATAAAAAATTCGGTCACAGGTGTACCCAGTTTATTTGATTTCTGAAAGTGTCAGTACTTTTCATCGATTTAAAGTGGCATGGAAAAACCCCAATTACAAAATGTTTTCTCATTGACATAAAAAGAAAAATGAAGATAATGTTCCACCCAAACCAGATGTGAAAGCAGATAACTTAAATTGGGGCGCACAAGTTTCAAACATTAAACCATATAATTTGTCTGTCCACTCACTTGACAGTTTATTTCTTTGTTCGTGAAAATTTGTAAATTCAGAAAAATGGAATGCTGACACCAAAGGTGATACAAAATAATCTACAAATTAAAAACACGACTTCTTGGTAACCACGCCTTGGTTTGTGCCTTCACAAGCTTCTACTGGAAATAGGGGATGCAGACCCATATCCGGTCTGACTTTTGGGAGTCTATAAGTATTTATTCGAAAAAAAAAACAGTGTGGGGAGAAAGGCGCTTGACATAGATTGAACATATGGTGGTGTCACCAACGCCTTCGAATAAGTGAATTTTGACCTTTTTAAAAAAATCACCACGTCTACGTTTTTCAAAACGACAAAATCTGAATAAGTTGCAACCACAAACACTGTTTACGGTCGGAATATTTTTTGCGTGTTATACCTGCGTGCCAATTCGACTCATGAGGACCTTCAATGATGCACTTTGACTTCTAACCTTTCACAATTCTTGATATTGAGTTGAGTTTAGGACTGGCTGTTATTAAAGGTCGATTCTGTATCAATCAGGAATGATCTTAAAACTAAATGCAAGGTTTCTTGGTTGAAAAACGCAACTTTTTTTGCCAGTTGGTCCCTCGACGTCAAGACAAGTTGAAGCGACGAAGAAATGTGCGTCAACATGCAGCTACTGGTAAGAAAATGTATCACATTTTACAAATATTTGTACGTTAAATTGTAAATTTTCTTTTATAGGAGCTATAATTTGAGGGTTTCACATCCAATGTAATCCTCTTATTTTCCACAGGTGTATGTCAAAACTTGAGTTAGTTTAGAGAGAGAAAATAAATTTATTTACAAATAGAGAGCTATCCAAGTATATGGTTGACCATTAAGGTCTATCTTACCTACTGATCAATACCTTAAGACAATTTGCTATTCATAATATTTATGATTATGGTTATGGTAATTGACACATTTTTGTGAGAAATCTAATTAAAAATGCAAACTCTTGCAAGTGCATTTTACTTAATTGTTTCTAAAGATATCAAAAAGCATAATAATTAAATAATAATTAATCAAAACATATAAATTATTTCCAAAGTACGTACCATGCGTTTTATTTCTTTGTTTTTAGTAATATTTATGCACTTCAGTAAATCACGGTAGAAATCACGGCAAAGTAAAAGTTTCAGATAATTTTATTTCTCCAAAAAACAAGAAATTTAAAGACTTTCAATTCAGAAATGGGTCATTCCATGTCAATTCAACCAATTTTTTTGGAAAGTTAATCGTTACCTCTCAGAAATCGATGATGACCACATCATTTCTCTTGTTGACATATTGTTTTGTTTGCCTCTGAGTCAAATGGTTCGCCCGGTACGGCCCCGAAACGGCGGGACGGCACTGAATTTTGGGGCACACGCGTATTTTTCTTTCTCAAACTGCGTCGGCTGTAGTCAAGATAGATTTATAAAAAAATTTACATGAAAGGTATTGAAATTTTGTTTCATAAAACATAAATTTCGTTTAAAGAAATAAAAAATCCCCCCCTTCCCCCTTTTTATTTTTTCTATCCTTATTATCTTTCAAAGTGCTATTTTAATTTTCTTGAAAAATTTTTATTTGATAGCTATAAGTATAAACTCCATTTTCTGAAAGTTTCAGAGTGGGACAGCAAGGTAATTTTGAGATAAAAATTAAAAATTATCGCCGTGTATAAAAATCGCATGTTTTTACATGTGCTTACGCGTATATGGGATAGTTCACACAAAATCAACACATCATTAAACCTGACCAACTTGTATGTGAAATAAAAGAATGCTTATGCAAAAAGCAGACTTAGAACAGACTTTCACTATTTTTTTCAAAATTTTGTCTCGCACCGTTCATGCGCAGTAACGCATGAACTTGAGCACTTTTCAGTGATTTGATTCGCCTTCCACGACGTTTGGGCTTCTAGCTAACGACCCGTTAAAGATAACAAAAAAATAAAAACACTTTTAGAAAGCTGAAAAAAATTTAAAAAGGTTGAATAAAAAAAACTTTTGAATATAAAAACTATCCTTAATGTACAATCATCCCCTAAATTGAGAAGAAAAAATAGTATCCTACTTTTAGCTTGACGAAAATTTAACGATACATCACTAAAGAACCGGTTAAGCTGATCTGAAAGTTTCGTGATCGAACTCGCTAAAGTTTTTTTTTTATTTTTTTTTATCACGATTTCTGAATCGAAGTGGAATGTCACAATTTTACGAGATGTGCTAATTTACCCACTACACATATTTAATCGAGAAAAAAATTGTATCTCAGAAACTGGAGCGTTAGTCGTCACGAAACTTTCATATCAGCTTGACCAGTTTTTTGGTGAGGTTTTATAAAATTTTTGTTAAGTTAAAAGTAGGGTAAATTGTTTTTTATTCTTAATTTAGGTGATGTTTGTACATTAATGGTAGTTTTTATATTTTTAAGTTTTTTATTCAATTTGGCCTTTCTTAAATTTTCTTAGCTTTTTATCGGTGTTTTTATTTTTTCGTTATCTTTAACGGGTCGTTAGCAAGAAGCCCAAACGTCGTGGACGACGAACCAAATCACTGAAAAGTGCTCAAGTTTGGACTGCTACTGCGCATGAACGGTGCGGGACAAAATTTTGAAAAAAATAGTGAAAGTCTGTTCTAAGTCTAATTTTTGCCTAAGCACACTTTTATTTCATATAAAAGTTGGTCAGGTTTAATGATGTGTTGATTTTGAATGAACTTTCCCATATACGCGTCAACACATGTAAAAACATGCGATTTTTTATAGACGGCGAGACTTTTAAAATTTTATCTGAAAATTTCCTCGCTGTCCCACTCTGAAACTTTCAGAATTTATACTTATAGCAATCAAATAAAATTTTCAAGAAAATAAAAATAGCACTTTGAAAGATAATAGGGGTAAAAAAAATAAAAAGGGGGAAGGGGGGTATACATATGTATTTTTTTTTTTTAACGAAATTTATGTTTTATGAAACAAGATTTTAATACCTGTTATGTTAATTTTTTTCATTCATCGATCTTAACTACAGCCGACGCAATTTGAGAAAGAAAAAAGACGCGTGTACCCAAAAATTCAGTGCCGTCCCGCAGTTTCGGGGTCGTACCGGGCGAACCATTTGATTCAGAGGCAAAAAAAAATAAGTCAACAAAAGAAATGGAATGACCCAAATATGAAATGCAGAAAAAGTGACGTTCTTTGCTCAGGCGATTTTCTTGGTCATCTTTGGCGCTGTAACCGCACAAGGGGTGTCCAAGTCTGCTCCTGGTGTCCCACCACGAATTCTCAGTCAATATTCGGAGGTTTACCCTGACGGTACCTACAAGTACAGGTACAGACATTGGTCTCCACCGGCCTAACTTGGTCCAGATCTTTGTTAACTGCTACAATTTCCTTTTTGATTTGGGTCATTTTGAGTAAACATTTGTGACCAAATAGCAAGTTAATACATTCACACACTTTTTTGAAAAAATATTAAAAAAAAGAGGTTTCTTCTAGTAACAACTTTTATAATAAGGGATTTGTGGTTTTAAATATTTGAAACCAGTTGCCGTGAGATCCCGAAGTTAAGCAACACTGCGCTGGGTCAGGTATTGGATGGGTGATCATCATATACATGACCAGTTCTGTTTGGGAGAGAGGTTGGAGGGATGAAAGTTAAGCAACACTGCGCTGGGTCAGGTATTGGATGGGTGACCATCATACACATGACCAGTTCTGTTCGGGAGAGAGGTTGGAGGGATGAAAGTTAAGCAACACTGCGCTGAGTCAGGTATTGAATGGGTGACCATCGTACACATGACCAGTTCTGTTCGGGAGAGAGGTTGGAGGGATGAAAGTTAAGCAACACTGCGCTGTGTCAGGTATTGAATGGGTGACCATCATACACATGACCAGTTCTGTTCGGGAGAGAGGTTGGAGGGATGAAATTTAGTACAGCAACTTCACTCGCCTTGCTTATCAACCTCTCTACAGCATGGATTTATGGAGGAATCCTGTTGTTCGCGTTGTACCGTCCTTCGGAAGGGACGTTTAGCCGGTGGTCCCCTTGGTGCTCTTCGACAGAAGTAGGCTACGTGCCGGCACCGGGGATGCTCTTCTCCCTTCTTGGCTAGGCTAGGTTCATCATCATCCACTCATTAACCGACGCCATTAGACCAGTGCCGCATGGCCAGATGTCAAAACAGTACGTTTTCAAACAACAAATAAATAAATCAATTAGTTAATTACAGATATTAGATAATTAATCAAAATGACAGTGGCAGTTTTACTATCAAAACTCAGAAAATTTCAAACTCAAAAAAACAATGCTTTAAAGCAGCTCACGCTATTAGTAGGTATAGCAGCTCCAGATTTCCTAAGAAGCATGTTAGTAAAAAAGGTTTTGATGTTTTAAATCTCTCTCATTTTTTTCTGTATGGATTTTTATAGGAATACATCTTTCGATCACTCATTAACCTAATATGAAGTCCTACAAACTCGTCAATCATTTGATTTTTGTGAGATGCTTTTACTGTATTCTTTTTATTCTTCGAACGAAACATTACTTTTGTTTCCACAGCTTTGAGACCGAGAACGGCATCAGCGTACAAGAGTACAGCTACCATGGGAACCCCGGCTCTTCAAACGAGAAAAAAAGTGTCTTCGGAAGTTACGGCTACAGAGCACCTGATGGCACTTTTGTCTCGACCTCCTACATCGCCGATGAGAACGGCTTTCAACCCGAGGGAGATCACCTGCCAGTCTTCCCTGAGATCCCTCCCTTGATTGCAAAGGCCTTGGCTTACAACGCTGCTAAAGATGGGTTTATCAACGATTACACCACTACACCACAACGACAGCTTGGTCAAGTAGCAAATAGTGAAGAACATACTGGATCATATGGTGCTCCATTTGCATCAGGTGTTGAACTTTAATCTTGACTTTCTTTGATTTAGAGCCTTAGATGGTGACTTAATCGAAACAGATGCTGAACGAATATTATCCACACTTGTTTTATAAGCAAGTACAAGTACTTACTTCCTCAAATTGTAAAGGCCCTTAAAATATCATATATGTTCCCATATATTTCTTTTTTAAAAGTTAGTTTAACACATTTGTACTTATTACTATTTTAAATCCAAACAGTTCAAAGTTTGACCCAACGTTATTTGAATGTGGCAGATAATGTTGTGTTTACTTATTGCAGGGGTGTTTGATGATTTTAGCGCAGATAGGAGGTAAATAAAGTTAAGTACTTAATTAGCTACAAGAGCATAAGCGAAATATATCATGTGTAAGATTATTATTTATATTGTTGTAATTAATATATGTTTTCTTTGCTGAAATTAATAAAATTCTTGCTTCTCAACATTAAATAATAATTATGTCACATTTGGTGCCATGTGTGGGTGGGATTTCTTCTTGAAAATTTACAATATATCATACTTTATGAATACCACTTTGACACCCAAACTAATTATATTGTTTACGATACCCACCATGTCTCTTTCGATTCATTTAATACAATACTTACTATTTAATAAGAATTATGCATAACTCGCAAAAAAAATAGTCATCAAAAGTGGTCAACATGTTTTAAAGAATCTACCCCTTCCACTTTTCTTTCCCGTAAATCGCAATTACACGTCGATTAACATCATACACCACTGATAATAAGGATACCGAGGACCTCCGAGTATTTACCTGTCTCAACTTAGATGCAGAGTCGGATGCAAACTCAGATCAACGCCGAGTTAAGCTGGGGAAACTCAGTGGTAGAAAACATTGAACGTAATCTCCTAGAAAAGAATCATAATCGAAGTGCCATCAGTTTTAATTAGAGTACATATTTTATTTTAATTCAGAAATGAAGATTTATTTGGGCAAGTTTTACACTGTCTAGTTAAAAAGATAACTGCCAGATAAAGACCCATCTCCATGGTCACAGCCAATTCGAGAACTCAATTTTCCTTTTTACAACTGTTGTTGGTTTTTTTTTGTAGGACACCGAAAATTTGGGCAAAAGAAGTGCAATTTCGGTGAGAACATTGTTGGACCAACTGGTCACTTGCATCCTTTCTTATATGCCAAGGATTAAATGTCATTCATCATTGGAAACGAAGATTAGCAAACTACGACAGTGAAAAATGAACATCACATTTAGTACTCGGCGTTGATGCTAAGATTTCAAGGCTATTTCATTCTTCTGTTGCTTCTTATTCGTGCAATTACTGAGTACAGTTTGGCAAATTAACAATCACCGATTGTCCGCAAGTGCTATTTCTACTGAAACCAACTTGGTACGTTACCAATAAAAGCTCGTACGGCTAAATGATTCCAGAAACATGCCAAACTCATCGAATTCTTAAAAAAAATATATAACCTCAAACTACTCATTATATATTCCATTTAAAATCTCTGCATGATTAAGCTATTTATAGACGTCGAAACGCCCACGCAGACGGCGAGGCATCCAGACTAACATAGCAACGTGATCGATTAATATTTTAAGAAAGGTATAATTGCACGGCGCAGAGATGATTGGACAGTAAACAGTTCTTTCAGAGGAAATAAAACCGAGCGAAGTGCGTATTTGCTGTGAATTCAAATTATTTCCCACTTCCTCGTGCCGACCTATTCATTATCTCTGAGCGACCTTGTCCTTCATCGCCAGTTTCTAACCTAACCTAGCTGGTACGGAGGTAAGATGATAACATAAGCTACTACAGCTGTGATGACGTACTCGTGTATATAAACTTTAGAATACCTTTTGTTAGGCACTGAACATTCAGATTCATAGCTGGACAGTTCACCAGGAATTATCAGATGCAGATCGTGACAGTGGTAAGAAATCAAGTTTCTTTGCGTTTTTGTTCTGAATTTTAACATAACCAAATGCATGTTTAAACTTGAGGGTTATAAAATCTTTCAAGTATTGTTACATAGTTTAGTTTCACCATAAGTGTTGTGGATACCCATTTAAAATAAATGTTATAAACGACCTCACGGGGACCCAAAATGTTTTAGATAAAGGTAGGTCTGGTGGTTGGTAAGTTATAACTTGATAATTATCTTTTTTTAATTGTAACCAATTGTAGAGCAACGAGTTAGGGTTTACAGTTTTTTTAAATTATGTTTCGAAGTGATGTTATTATTTCGGTAAATTTGGGTTGGATAAAAATGCTACAATCCCATTCAACAACATATATATAAACTCTTGACTTCACAATGTAAAAATAAAATGTATTATATTCACAGTCATGTGACCCCCACCACCATTACACACTATAAATAATGTCAAACTAGTATTTTTCTCCACCCTCTCTGCCTCTCACCCCCAGACAATCGTCCTGGCTGTACTGGGTGCCGTCTCATGCTACCCCCAAGGAGTGACAAGGACGCCTGCTCCTCTAATTCTCAGTCAGGACACCGACGTGAACCCTGATGGCTCCTTTCAATACAGGTAACAAGTATTTTGTTTTGCTCATTTACTGTCAATATTTCGTTTAATTTGCTTCTAGTAAAAAAAAAAAAAAAAAAAAAAATACATAAAAAACTACCTGTGTTCATCAATTTAAATTATTGGTTGTTCACCAATAAATGGTTTAAGTTAGTGCCCAGACTTAAGGTAAATAAGGTGCCTGTTTTTGAGTGACATGTTAGGTAATTAACGGACCGTTAACAAAGAAAAACATCTAATTTGTTGTTGCCAAGAATATATTAAATTAAAAAACTGTTTGAAGTTTCATGGAGCACCGAAAAATCAGACCAAAAAATTGAAAAAAGAATGTAAAGAGCCAAAGACTTTTAAAAACATTTCTCGCACAGCCCAATTGTGCTTGATGCCGCTACACCTACAGTTCAGTCGTAGAATGTTTCAATTATTAACTCATGCAAGGATTGCGTACAAAGTTTTAAGAAAAATGTGGCCAAACGTAAGGCAGATCTTAGTTCTTAACACAACCGAAAGAATCAAACAGAATTTAAAAAGAATTGAAAAATCAAAACTATTTTTTTCTACCCTTCCAGCTACGAGACCGAGAATGGTATCCAAGTCGCAGCTAACGGCAACCAAAACTCCACGCGCAACATCCACGGTTCTTACTCTTACACCTCACCAGATGGCACCCAGATTACGACCACCTACATCGCCGACGGCACCGGATTCAAGCCCCAGGGCGATCACCTACCCAAGGCACCAGAAGTTCCCGCTGCACTCAGCAGAGCGTGGGCCTATCACGCTGCCAAAGCCAGAGCCAAAGCAATGAAAGAGGAACCCTCTCAACAGATGGCGTTGCAAAAAGACTCGGCTTTAAAGCCTGTAACAAGACAAGAAGAAGTCTCCCGCCTATCCGTGGATACTGCAGAGGTTCCTGCCCACTTAGCACAAGCTTGGGCGAATTATGCGGAACTGGTTAAAACTGAAGGTTCTTCAAAACCTTCTCAAGAAGGAGAGCCTTCTTTAGACTTAGTTCCTCCAACCGCCACCCATCCTGCTGACTTTTCTAGCTGGATCAAAACTCCATATTCGCAGATTTCTGAGGTCCCTGCACATTTCCTTACGGCTTGGGAGAAGCACTTGACAGATGGGAGTCCCGAAGTGAATGTCGATGCAATATTGCCACAAGAGCCGTACTCTGATCTGGTTCCACCTCCAGTTTCTGGGTTCGATGGCTCGGTGAAAGGGGTTGGGGAAGAGGGTGATGATTTGTCTCAGAGTGTGCCGGCTCACTTCGCTAGGGCATGGGCTACTTTCGCGTCAAGGGAAAGAGTCCAAGAACCAGAGTTTGCTTCTTCTGATGGTGTGGCGTCAGAGCTAAACCTTGACTTGGTTCCTCCTCCTTTAGTTTCTTAGAGAACTCTTGCTTATTGAAAGTAATATGATTGAAACATCCAAAAAAAACAAAAAACAAAAAATTTCACCTCGAACAATTTTGTTTTTTTGAAAAGTAACTAAATTACGTTGAGCCGGTTTTTAAGTGTTACTTAATGAAGCTAACAGACAGTTAAAAATGTCAATCAAAATGGTTAGAATTAATTTGACAAACACATGTCTGTACACGTATTACTTGTACTACGTTCTGGTTTCATGACAGAAAACTCTTTGTATGTTTGTTCTTCTCGTGTTGTCTTAGATTCTTGATGTGTTATCATCAAAATGTCATTGTTTTAAAGCAAATTACTGCACCGGTTAAAATCACCTCTAAACTTCGTTTAAGAGCGTTTTAAACGGCGTTGGTGAAATCGAATCTCATTGAATCACAAATATTTACACTGGATTTGATTGAATCGGTACTGAATTGGAATAAAAACAATGAAAAATAGTTATAAAATGTCCAGGTTTTATTGGAACTTTAATTGAATAATGCTTCAGTGTTTGCAAATTAATACAAATATCTGTGAGTGCGTTTACGCAATGTGGTGTACCTTTAATTGTCAAACTTGTGAGAAATATCACCGTACATTCTAGTTGCACAAGTAGACACTTGCTCCGAGTTTGTTTCTACACTCAAACAAAGTGGTTAATGAGTAGGCAGACTTTTAGTAGATCAATGCAAAGCAGATGTACTTGCGTGCCGTATTTCCGTACCGCACAGCATATGTACTTACAGTACACTAAGTACAGTTGTCGTTTTGTCCAGTAAAAGACATTGATTAAAAGTTGTCGCGATTTAAACCAAAGGTTAATACGTGCCTTAATTATTTATCAGCACGAACCGATGCAGTTTCCACTCCATTTGGCCGGCTGCCCAATGCACCAATCATACTTTAACCGGAATGTGGGGAAACTGTTAGGAAATTTACATTTAAATTCGAGTTCAATGTGTGAACTAGGCGCATCAAGTTGGGAAGATTCATTGGTGAACTTTACTCACTCCCATATTGTTGTCCCCAGTGACGGGTTTACGATATTTTTGAAGGACGCACGCAAAGTTTATCGTCAAAATTCAGATGATTTTCCAGTGAGTAGGGCGCACTGGTTTCTATATAAATACGGGGGGAATCTTTTTTTGAATCACATCACATTCGGCTTCAGTTTCGAGCACTACGAAAAGCGAACACTCAAATCAACATGAACTCCTTGGTAAGAAAGTTTTGAATACTAATTGCATTCGGTTTTTTTAAATGGTCAACGGCTGGCGGCCGTTTTTTTCTGTAGAAATCAGGTAAAACGGCAAGATAGAGCTGATTCAAATGTTAACATCTTTCCTGAGACCAAAATGTTGAAGGAAAGCAAAAGTGTATTATCCAATTTCTTTACTCACTAAATTTTCACACTTTGACAAAATTAATATCAGGGTAAAGATTTGTACATATTCTGTCTAACTACATAGAAAACACTTCATTCTAGTTTTTATAAAAATGTGAATTCAAGCATTAAATTGTTCTGACTATCTTTCAATCGATGAGGTAAATACCCTAGCAATGTAGAAATGTTCCTAGCAATAAAAACTCTCTAATCTTTCAATGACTATTGTACCTGAAAACACCACTGACATCAAAATAACACTACCACTTAATAAACGACAGTTTACCTATTAAACACAGCATGCATTGCTAATTACTAATTTGTTCTACCTTATCTTGGCAGGTGATCTTCTTCTGCGTTGTCTGCGCTGTAGCTGCCCAGCGAGGTGCCTACAGAGCTGCTCCTGGGGTTGTTCCTTTGATCCTGAAACAAGCAGCCGATGTCAACCCCGACGGTTCATTCCAGTACAGGTGAGATTACATCCAGGCGATGGGGAAAAAAAACCAGAAACTAAACTTATATCATCGATTTTAAAGTCACGAGTTTTTATATGAAGTTCATTAAATTATTAGATTGCCAATAAGTTTAACATTAAACTTGAGTCGCTACGTGTAATTTCTTGAAAAAAAAGTCGGCTTTTTTGGTCAAAGTGCGTCAAAGATTTCTAGGTTTAGGTTGAATTTTTGACGTTTTTCAGCTTCTCTTGCAATGCAAGAAGTTATGCGAGGCCAAAAAGCTATTTTTTTTTCATTTGAATTCAATGTTTGTCAAAAGCTCTAAAAACCAATATAGCCTGTAGATGTCCTGTAGTATCGATCTTGTAGCTGAAATTCATTTTGATGTTTGTAATCTTTCTGTTCCAACAATTTCCTGACCCAACTATTTGACTTGCTTCTCCCAACAGCTACGAAACTGAGAACGGGATCCGCGCCGCCGAATCTGGCTACCTCAAGAACATCGGCTCCCAAGACGAGGCCCAGGTCGTCCAGGGAACTTACTCTTACACCGCACCTGATGGCACCCCGATCACCGTCACCTACACCGCCGACGAGAACGGTTTCAAGGCCCAGGGAGCTCATTTGCCCGTAGCACCCGAGATCCCAGCACTGATCGCCAGGGCGTTGGCCTACAACGCAGCCAACGCCGGACCAGAGACTCCTTCCGTTTCTGCCAACAGGGCGTTCGGACGTAACCCCAACCAGAGAGGCTAGATTCTTGTTGACAAAAGCTTCATCGATGATAATTGCACTGACTTTTCAGTTTCAGTTTATCTGATGTTAGTTTCCTCTGAAATAGGCCGACTATCGTACTTCTTCTTATCTCAAGAATATCCAAATTTAGAATACATTCAACTTCAACTCGCTGTTTAGATTGGCTCGAAGTAGATCATTGATAATATCTTTTAGCTTCAAATCTGTTTACACAAAGAGATTTAAACAATTGCTACATCTTCAAGATTTGATTTCTGGACCACAAATACTTTCTTTTGCAATTGTATATACTGTTCATAAATGTTTTCAGCAATAAAGCATTTCATTTCATAAATAATTACTGTATTTTTTTATTTTTTATGTTTATGACCGACCAAAAATCCTTCTTTACTTTGAATTTAAAGCCTTCACAGAAAAATTGGTGTTGTATTTGAAAAGTAAACAGAATAACACTGTATGACTTACCTACTCTTATAGTAAAATCTAATTAATTACAAAGTTTCCTTGAAAATTCATTTCATGAACTTGTTCTAAAAGCAATCATCCTAATTACTACTTGCCATTCATAAATTCACCCCAGCTCAAACATAGCAGTAATTAACAATCTAATTACGTGTGTATTACATAATTACAACCAGAAGAATAATAAAGCATTTCATTGATAAAACTAGCGCACAGAGAATGTCATAGTTTCATTCATTATCTGTGAGTTGCCTCATTTTGACACGCAGTCGAAAGTGGCGCTGACTGTCGACTAGAGACAGTTGCTGGTGTCGGGAGTCGAAGGCGAACCTCTTAAGACACTAGTTTCTTGTTGTCAACCTCTGACCCCGATCACCTGTCGCATGCTCTTGGCAGGTGAGGTGCCCGTTCAGTGGGAAATGGACTTTTACCAAAATAATTAGCCTATGAAAATGACCGCTTTTGATATGTATTTTATTACCATGGTAAAAATTTTAGCTGATATGAGAAAAACTTGGTAAGAGATAGTTTGTAGTTATATTTAAATTTGCAATTTAAATCACTGTTCGTAAAAAATTTATCAACATTTTCCCCGTTTTTTTTTTTAATGCTGTAACGTCAGCCAAAATAAGCTCTAAAAACTGAATTAATTCAAATGAGAGCAATTTTTTTCGTAGATCTTGTCAAGTTTTTGTTAAAACAAATAAAAGTCTGGCATTGGAAAGTCAAAATTCAACAAAAAAAGTGCATATGGCAGAAACCACGATCTCTTTAAGTCCACGATTGAAAAAAAAAACATCCTCATCATCGTCATCATCATCCACTCATTCACCGACGCATGGCGCATGGCCAGATGCCAAAACAGTGCGTCGTTAAACACCACAAATAATAATAATAATAGTTGAAAAAAAGCCAAAGGTTGAAAAAGAAAACAGCCATTTTTTCAATCCCTTCAACAGCCAAAATGATGTTGTACCCCAATGAAAAAGAAATTAAATTAAAAATCATTAGTAAAAAATGTGCTTATCCCAAAAAAAAATAACAAAAAGCCACCCAGAATCAGCTACTCACACAACCACGCGTAACCTGACCCGCAAGCCAGGCACGTGATCGTCGACCACCTGACCTTTGCATCCAGCTGTACCTACCAGAAGCAACCGTCACCAGGACCCGTCTTCTTCAAATGCGAAGGTTAAAACCTTTCCCTTTTCAGTCACCTATAGCTCATCATAACGCAAACCTTATTATTATTTCTGTCATGCACAAACACAATCGACCTTATAGCCAAGAAAAGAACAGATGTGATGTCTGGACAGGTTCGATTCCCGGCGATTGTTGTCCGTTGTTTTGATAATTGTGAGTGGGCGGACGATTTTGCGTTTGATGTCGGCGCCCAGTCAAAGATTGCGTCAGATTGGTTGGAGTTGAACGAGAATTGCCGCTGGCGTTTGTGGCACAGAGGCGAGATCAAAGACATCTTAATGGGTCCTGGTGAAACAAGCAATTGGCGACTGACTGGTTTTGTATGATGAAGACCAATAATGTATCCATACGATTGTAGATTACTGCTATGGCGCTAATAAAAAAAATCTGCTAAATGAATAAGGAAATTTAGATTGTATCACAAAACGTTAGAACAACCTCGAAAAATTGGCGTTTTTTCCATACACATAATTGCGTAGTTAGTAAAAAACGCCAGTGTGTTCGGGATTTTATTTCAGAAAACATAAAATAAGTTAGTTTTTGAGTTATTGACCCAGATCATTTTATTTATATGCATTTAGGAAGCTTGAACTGGGTAATTGTTATAATTTTGTGTGGTTCTTTCGTTATTGGAAAATTGTCAGGACTGCTCTTACCCTTGAAGAAGTAACAGGTACAAGTTACGAAACGTCGGGAAATTTAGTTGTTCTTCACTTAGCATTCAAAACCCAGTTGAAATAGTTTTTGTTAAAACTAGTGCTAAGTTTACATCAAGAAGACATGAGTCTAAAAACAATCATGTTTTACACAAAATTAATCTTTCTCAATGCGATACATACGTATCTCTATTTAAAATCGTAAGGTTTCTTATAAAAGGACGGCTTATTGGGTCAGCATAAATGTTAACACAAACACTAGCACTCTGACTTAACGTATAAACTCAATGCTAGTACTAAATTAGCAAAAGGTAGTTGTTAAACATGATGTTTCTGATGCATTCTTGTTTTCAGATTTCAATGCTGCAAGTGCCGAACAGGAATTTTGTTCATCACTGACATAAATCTGTCTCGGATTAGGTACCACTCGAGTACAACCAGCTTTAAATATGTCCTGCCGACAAAAGAATGGGTTAAAGGTGATGATCTTTATCGAGTTGCTTTGCAAGTAGATTTTAATTCGTTATCGTGTCTTTGGTTTTTGGCATTCTTCAGAGGTTCAATTGAATAAATTACTCTTATTACTACTATTTTGTGCACTTTATCTGCGCTAATCTGTGATATTCAATTAGTCAATCTTAGATCCCTTTTTTTTAATCATGTAATTAATTGTAATTACTCGGTAAACGTTGGAGGATGAGCGTTGCAATTAACATTACCACCTAATAAAACAAGCAGAAGTAAATCACTGCATACAAATGAAAAATGTTTTCACTCCTCCGATTAGAATGTCAGTTTATGCAGAATTTCAGCTTATGGCAATTAGCTTTCTTGGTACGGTACGTCCCAAAAAAACAATGTTTATTTTTAGTTTTTTCTTTTTTGAAAGGCAATTAGACAGTTATTTTTTTAAATCTCGTTCTTGTTAATATTAACAGGTTCAATCCTTCACGACTCGACCATCCAATCTGAGTTTGACTCTCACACGAATATACGATTAAATACAATAAATTTGACATTAAAGCCTCATTTAACAATTCTAAAAGCTGACAAGTTCCAGAGGTAAGCATTGCCCGTCAAGATTCATGTTTGATTAGCGCCATATGTTTGACGCAATAATTTCCATCTTGCCTCGTAAACAAAGCAATCGATCAAATGCTTTAACAAAGAACTAACTGTCAGAAAGTTTGTGCACTTGCGTTTTTGGGATAAACTATACAAACAATCGACTTTTAAATGCTGCAACAATCACATGAACTGAATTAAACGTACCGACTGGAATGCAGAAATTGCCCATGGTCACTAACTTTTTTAATTATTTAATTTAATTATTAGTAACCCGCTGCCTGACGGCCGCTTAAGATTTTGAGAGAGTGGGCATTTTGGTTTAAACGTTTCTCGAGTTTTGTCAGATGCAAAGCCTCTAATGGGACCACAACCAATGAGTACCAATGAGAACCAGTGCAAGAGAGAACACCATGGTACTGCCTATGTTTACCTGAATTTGCCCCAAAATGTAGTCGTTTAAAGGTAATGATGATTACAGAGACCTGATTTAAAATGGCGGCAATCTTTGTGCATGTATGATCAACAGGTTGCTTAACTGCGAGGTTGCTTAACTTTAGCGCCGTTTCGTCACGCGTTCAAGAGATTGTTTGGAATTGAGATTATGCGTTTAAGCGTTACTTTGTGATAAATTTGCTCGTTAGGAAAAGACTTTAGACAATTCAATGCTTTTTATTATTTTATTTTTAAATTTTGAGCAGTGATTTGAACAGTTTTACCAACAAGATTCAAGATATGAGCGTAATTCATTGCGTACTTGAATTAGAAACATTACGTCGCTACGTCTTTTTGCATTTGTATTTGATTTTTGTATTATTTTGGCGGTCATATATTTTTATTGGGTCCATAAAAAATCTAACAACACATTAATTAATTATTTGCTTAGCAACAGCCAATCAGAAGCTAGGTTCTGTTTGTTAACGGTCTGTTAATTACTTAACGAATCAGTAAAAAAAAACGAATCTAAAACTAATGTCTTTTTTTTATATGATTCTCCGATATGCACAATCATTCCACAAAATGTCAAAAATACCATAATGTCCAACATTTTCAAATTGATTAGAAAAAGACTACTCTCTCTTTAATTACGTTTTAAAGAACGAGGTTTTTTAGCAAACATAAAACAAATGAAAAGGTGTAAAGATTATAAAATTATAGTTGACCTTCACGACATCGAGCGTATCCGTGACCCTATAAGCGCCGTGACTGATTTTGTTTTGAAATAAGCCATCGAATAAAACAAATAAATAAATAAAGAAAAATGACAATCAATTCTCCTGGCTGCAGCCAATGCATGTTAGCGGGAAAATGTCATACTTTTTCAGTGTTTTCATTTCGTTCGTCTGGAAATTTAATTTTTTTTTCTCGAAACCAAACCTAGATTAAACTTAAAGCGATCAAATTTCTGCGATGCAAATTAATTCACTTAAAATCTTTTTGATGGTTTTTAGACTCATGTTTACTTGATTTATCCTTAGCACAAGTTTTAATAAAAACTATTTCAAATGGGTTTTGAATGCTAAGTAAAGGGCTACTAAATTTCCCGATGTTTCGCAACATATACTAGTTACTTGTAAAATCTAAGAAAACTCTGTGTTGACAGTAAAATTATACCTTTTCATGGAAAAACACGTCTTCCGATTCGATCGTTTTTACCCCAAACACGTGGCATGAATCGTGAAGACTTGCAATTCTTCCTGCTGAAGATAAATCATTCAAAGTTGTGACCTTCATCCTAATTAATTCAACGCACAATCGCTTGGAAAACTATGCGATGACATTTTCCACTCCAATAAATCAACTCGCTTTGATCGAACTCTGCATTTTTATGTAAATTAATCTGTGGATTTTATAATCGCAATTTTACGACACCTTTCCACTTGTTTACAGAAGTAACGCTTTGAAAAGTTCAGGTTAAAAAATGAATTATGTATAAACAAAAAATAAATTAAATGTCAACTTTTTTAAATTTTAATATCTGTGCCTGTCTCAATTGCAACAAAATATTGGGAATATTTTAGCTATTTAATTTAGCTCTTCTTACTAATAATTAAAAACTAATTACACACAATCATGTACATCCACCGTCATTGAATCCAAGAAGCCGACCGCCGTAAAAGGTATTTCCTTCAACAACCTTGACTTCTTGCTAAGGTCGTAGCACATCCCATTGGTCATAATTTCATGCAACGCAGTACACAAAAAAAAATCGTAATCAAATACTCAATTAACTTCAAAATAAGCCATCCGTATTCATAAATCAGCAAAACATGTAATTATTCCTACCGAAAACTGCGCCTCCGAGAGGCGCCAGAGCAAAAGAAAAAAATAAAATTGCGATGCCCACCATTATCTAGCTCTTACCTTGTTTGATTTGAATTTCTCCGTCAGTTGGAGAAAATATCTAACGTTGTAATATTATAAATGATCATCTTCTTTCCTTATGTAACTTCAGGGGCACCCTATGCTGTTTCTCTGTTCCCCTGTTGTTGAGGAGACATGAATGGGGACATGAGTTTTGCAACGGCTCTTGAGGAAGGGCCTATTATTGTTGATGGGGTATAAATACCAGAGACAGGCATACTTTTCATCACAAGCAAGCAAGTGTTAAAACAGAATCAACATGAAGATGGTAAGCGGTTGAGATTGGAGAAATTTTTGTTTGATATTCTTAGGTAATTTCTGGTACCTAGAGGTCATTTGGTGTCGGTTGCACTTTGAAATGCACTTTGAAAGTGCAACGCCACGTGGACAAGATTTTGGTGCAATTATTTCAACAAATTTGCTTGGGACAGTAAAAAATCTTCGAACCTAATGACACGTGCAAAAACAGAAATGTACTTTTCAATTACAATATTGTACATTGTAAGAGATTTTAATAGAATTTATCAGTTTCGGAAATATAGGTTATCGAGATAGAATCCTGATTTTCGGTCATTTTAGCAATTCTTCCAAACGGGAAGTTTTGAGAAGTGCCAAACCAACTCTGATTGCTGATTGGCAATCAGGAAAGCACTTTCTTTGAATTTTTTAGCAATTTTCTGAGAGAAAAATTCTCAAAATACGCAAAACTGTAAAAAGTGTAAAAAATAAGATATTAATCGTGAACAATTTCAAGCAGCTTATCCGTTTCATTATTAATACAATCGCAATTTGGTGTGGATTATCCATAAACAAGTTTTAAGAAATTTGTAAGATTTATTTGAGTAAAACTAACCGGCAATAATTAGCAACGCGATTAGTTTTATTTTATTACACTAGGCTACAATTTCCTAAATAAGAACGCACTTATTTGTTTGAAAGGATATCAGTTGGTTTTTAACTAAACTGTGGTTTCAGATCCTCGCAGCTTTCCTGGCGTTGGTAGCCGTCGCAGCCGCAGCTCCTGCAGATCCCAAGGAGATCCCAATCATCAGCTACGAGAATGAAGGAGTCAACCACGACGGATCCTACAAGTGGAGGTGAGCTAAACGTCTTCACTTTCCTTCCAAAGAGTTTCAACTTCTTGCTCTGAGAAAATCCTTTCCAGATCAAGCAACCTTCTTGCTGACAAATATTTATTAGGAAACCTTCCGAAGTGGTTTTGTCCGATGCGAATTATCCTTTTTGTTTTTATCTTTGTTGCCGTCTCTCTTATTTGGGATAAAACCATGGAATAGAGCCCAATTAAAATACATAAAATACATCTGTCAATTAAACAAGATTTTGGTAGTCAAAGATTATAATTATTTTGATCCGTCCCTCTAAATATTTGTAACATTTGTTAGAAAGAAAAGCATCGAAATTTTTTTCTTTTGTACACAAAAACCCGTTTTTATGCAGAAAATCTCGGTCTTTTCTTGATTGCAAACTTTTCACAAACGTCAAATAACATTTTTACAAAAAAGAGTATAAAACAGCATGTCTTTTGTTCTTGCATTAAGCAGAAAGCGCAGAAAACTTTATCAGAATTTGGTCCTAATTTTTTTCTCTGATTTCTCGTTTCCAACACTTGGGCCCAATTCCAGTGGCTCATATTAATATTTTTATTTATAAAAGAATAGAAATAATTCCGTCATTTTATCTCATTTTGAGTTTAATGCCAATGCTGCAGGCAGTTATTTGCCACTAAGACAAAATGACCTGGCTCTAAATAGCAAAGACTTACAAATATATCTAATTTAAATATGTTTGCTGTCTAGTTTTCAAATATTTTGCTAGTCATTTTGAAAACGCACGATAGGGCAACCATTTTTTGGTACCCTACAAGTTTTTCTTCAATAAAACCAAAATCTTTAGCAATCTATAATCACACTTCTTCCATATTTTAAAGTGTAATCTTTCAAAAACAACTCCAAACACACAACTAACGACTCTATTTTCCACCGCCAGCTACGAGACCGCCAACGGAATCAAGGCCGAAGAGACCGGAACCCCCGTGAAATCCGATAACCCCGAGAACGGTGACGTTGTCATCGCCCAGGGCTCATTCTCTTACACCGGAGACGACGGCGTCCCAATCTCTCTGACATACGTGGCCGACGCTACCGGAGGATTCCAGGCACAGGGCGCTCATCTCCCAACGCCACCCCCCGTCCCAGCTGCGATCCAGAGGGCGTTAGACTACCTCAGAAGTCTGCCCCCTCAGCCTGAGTCCAAGCAGGGTTAAAATAGTCATGTGATTTCACTAGTTTTACCGAAGTCAGTTAATACATATGTGGATTAGTTTGTTTTCTTTGTTAATTAGATAAAAGTGAATAACTGATCCAGATATCGAAATGATTTGGTAAAACTTGTAAAATAGAACAAAGAAAAGCCTGCAAAAAGTGACTGTTTGCTAAATGTGCTGATCAAAGTGGAATATTACAGGAACTTTACTTGATTACCGATGATTTCGTCGCTTTTTGCGGGTTTTTGCTCTTGATAATCGGTTGGATTTGATCAAAATGTCGCGAACGTTTGAATGAATATCCGTTTATTTAATGCAGTGTTTGCCTTTTCGTACCGTCATCTGAAAAAAACTTTGCCAGTTATTTGTGAAGTTTAAAACATGCGTCTATATATAACCACATCACTCTCTATGCGAATTATTTTTTTTTACTCCGAGTTCCAAAACAAAAAAGAAGGAAATTCATGAGAAATTGGATTTTTGAGTTCGACCTGGAATTTTAACCATCTGAGTGTGTCACCTATTCGAGTGCAAAACGCTTTTTGTAAGTAAATTTGTACCAATATAAGAAATAATTAATTTTGTAAAACAATTTTTTATTGTTTTCCTTATAATATTGTTCTGCAAGATCATAAAATGATTAAAAAATCTTTAAAATATTGATAAATTATTTTGTTTTGTTTTCATTTGCTCCCAGTTCCGGTTCCTGTTGCCTATCGATCTGTTCTATTTATAGAGTTGAAGGTGTTTATTTAATTTGTAACATTTGCAACAAAGCCGATTGTAGGTAAAGGTTCAATTCTTTGGTGTACGCATTAAATCGACCAAACAATCTTACTTTCCGTTCACAGTTATCCAATCAAGAACAGAAAATAACTAAACTTGTTAATCGATCTCACAACACCAAAAATAATCAACAATCATCTGTAAAATCTACATGAAATCTGATTAAAATTGGTAAAGCTTGCAATGCGCTGGGTATTTAAATATTAGGAACACTAAAACCTCTCAAAAATTGATGCCCAAACGGGGACTCAAACCCCGATCTCCACTATTGGGCACAAATTTTAGAGAGGGTAGCAGCGTTCCTAATAATAAAATCTCTGAAAGCTATCTCAATAACAAAAAAATCAATGTAAGCCCAACAGCACCCTTAAAATTACATGTCAAACTCTTGCAAAAATATAATTTGTGTGCCCGAGTAGCTCTTTTGGCACCCGACCAGCAATCAAGAGGTGCCGGGATCATATCCCGCTAAAGTCGCACCCTTTTCCAGACCAGCTTCCTTTCCTAACACCAGATAATTTTACTAAATTATTCAAAAAATAAAGTGCATAAAAAAAAATCACAAACAACACCCATCCCAGCACGATCGTTCACAAATCATGTCCATGCAACGCAGAACATGATCCAAGACGGTGAAAGTAACTCAACACATAGACCCAGACATAACTTCAAACAAAAAAAACTGCCGACATTCATAAAGCATTTGAACCAGCAGCTTCTCTAGCAACATCTGTTGTATAACATGGATGTACTGGCACCAATTCCTCGCCTTCCCTTCAAGATACCGGTCACACCAGTCTTCAGGTCAAGGATAACAAGATCATCTTCAAAGACGTTACTGCCTTCGCAGATTCTTTCTAACTCAAAACAGGTTTACAGTCGGTTTTTTTTTTGTACTTATATTCGTTTGTCTCTGTGACGAATCGCTTTGTAATCGCTTTGTCTTCGGAAAAGGGAATGTGTGCGTTGTCGGTCTAGTGGCATAGTTTGCTTTTATAGAAAACAATGGAAGAGCATTTTCTGATGCATCTAGTGACCTTTGACGCGTTGTGGTTGGATGAACAGATGAAAGTGCACTACGCCAGTGCGCAGAGCCAGTTTCAAAGTGCAGTTGCCGACCGGAATACCGTGAAATACATTTTCTCTGAATTTGGAAATTTTTAAAAATAAATTTAAGAAATTAAAGAAAAGTATATTGACACGTTTTTTTGCCACAGAAACGTAAGCACACCACGATTATATAGTTCCCTGTGAAGAAAAGAGTTTAAATATTTGACAATTTTGACCACATTATGTCCAAAATTTCCTTCATCAACAAATGGATTCGCAGTTAGGCGTAGTTTTCCAGACGCCAACAGGAAATTAAAATTCAATCTCGTCTATCTCACGATTGGGCTAACCTTTAATTGAAATAACCCCAGGCTTAGTAACTTTGCCGTGGTGTTGGTAATACGATTCCAGGAACGGATTAGCTTAGTAACTGAATAATTGTGCCCGCCTACGGCATGGCAGTCAAATGCAAGCTAACGGTAAATCGGCGTGTGAAGAGATGCACTAAGGCCAGAATCATTACTCGAAGACCCGTTGGCATCTCAGGATTAAATATCTCCTGACGCCCTCTGACATTTCTGAAATATGCTACACCCTAAACGTTCTATTCTTGGTATTAATAGAAAATAAAAGAAATACACACACGAGTCGTTTAGCTTACTGGAAACACTGGTTCTTGTGAGATCGGCTAGGTTAAGCAACACAGTACGGGATTGGTTGGGTGACCAAGTTATGTTTAAAATATATTATAAACCTCATTCGCCTTGCTTGTCGATCTTGCGATAGCATGGATTTGTGGAGGAAACCTGTTGTTCGCGTTGTACCGTCCTTCGGAAGAGACTTAAGACTTGTGGTTTTCTTGGTGCTTGTTAAAAGTATTAGACAATGTAGAGGCACCAGACTAAACGCTCATTCTTTGTAGACCTGGCTAGGCTCATTAAATAACGCCATTAGACCGATACCTCTGGCCTCATTGTCAAAACAATGCGTCGTTAAACACCACAAATCAATCTTAATTTGTGTTTTCAGCGTTGTTACGAAACCAGAAAGTGCCAGAGGATGTCTAGCCGTAAAACGCACGTTCAGCTTTCTCGTGTCGGTGACCTTGATCTTGAGTGCTATGGACGTTACAGCATCGCAGCAGCACTGGCTCCATCTGTGCGGTAACACTGCAACTTGCAATCGAAAGTTCCGCAGATTTCCGCGGCGGCGTGAGATCGTTGTCGGTCACTTTCACTTGCTAAAGGAGAATGAGTTGCGATTTCGAGGAGTTCATTTTAGTCTGCGTCCATTTGCAGGCGGTCGAGGATTGAGCCTTTATTTCAGATATAATACGATTTTCTATAACAAAAATTCACCCCTATCGTGCAAAAAAATATAGATATCTATATATATTGTAAAATTGCATTATTTCTACACGAATCCGACGTCAAATTGGAGTTACTCGAGATTGACAGGTTGTGACGTGATATAGCGTCACTAGAATCAGAGTGACTGTGAGTATTCACAGCCTCTTGGTTCTACTCCTTGGAGAACTGTCATTCTCATTAAATACACTAAAATCGTCTCAAAAAGTCAGTGTCCAAGTAGCTCAATTGGTTAGAACAACACCCGCGACAGGTGGAGATCGGGGTCCAAGTAGCTCAATTGGTTAGAGCAACACCCGCGATAGGTGGAGATCGGGGTCCAAGTAGCTCAATTGGTTAGAGCAACACCCGCGATAGGTTGAAATCGGGGTTCGAGTCCCCGTTTGGGCATCAATTTTTGAGACGGTTATAGTGTTGTTAATAATAAAATTGTACAGTCTATATAGGGTTCATATACAATTTTTCTATATTAAGAAGATGATTTTTAAAGAAGGCCACCAAAAAATGTAGAATCCCTTTCCCGGTATGGTCTGACATAAAGAAAAATTACATAAAGTCTGTTCAATTTTTGAACAGGAAATGCCGACCGCCCACAAGCAACCGACAAAGATGACATGTTAATTTAAAGATGCACCATTGCACAACATAAAAGACTTGACATATGATATTTGAGAGTCGCTATTGGTTATAACTCCACTGCGACAACAAACGCTCGCTAACGATTTGTCACAAAGCTAGGTTGACATTCAATCACAGGCAGGTTTACACAAAGTCTGTACGCGTATCTTCTCGGGCATAAATTATCGCTCGCTTGTGCCAAATACATAGGCAATTACCACCGACCGACCGACCGATGCATCGCCTGCACACCTACCTACCATCTTGATCGGGCACTTTCACTTTCAGCAGCATCTCTCCAGGTTACCCTCGACAACAGTGGCGTACAACCCACACAAACACATGTATGTCCTTTTTAAAAGAGATCCCTTGTACCACCCTGTGAATTTGATATCTGTGTGCCCGGCTAGCTCAATTGGTTGAGCACCCGACCGGCGATTGGGAGGTCCTAGGTTCGTATTCCGGTTCGGTTGCGCATTGATCCAATCCAGCCTTTTGATATAAATGTAGATATATTTATATTAGATATATTTTTATCCCTTAATTCATTCATATAAAAAATATAAGTTAAAACTAGATAATTACAAAATTACAGAAAATTACAGGCATATTTTGTTCAACAGCTTGCCAAACTGTTTAAAATAAAATACGTTTTTTTATACTATTTTATTAAAATTTTGATATTTTACCATTTTTGTCACAAATTTTCACGGATTATTACCTAAGACGTTGTCCAGTGTTCGCGAGGTTGAAGGTTTGATCCTTCGATTCCTGGCAGTCGTCTTAACATACAGTTTTTAGAATTAACTTAGAGAATATTTTTCCCAAAAACATGCGAAGCTAATGTGAGTGTCAATTTCTTCATCCAGATGACTACAGTTTGTGTTTACCTTTGATATTTCATATAAATACTTATAGGTAACATGTTTTGGGATTACTTGTCAAGTTAAAATTGCTCATGTTTTCAAAATTTCTGGACGTTGGTGAAGTCGCAGGTTCTAACCTAGCTAAGATATTTCAAGACACCTGCTTTCAATGTGACTTATCTGTTTCACATTGAAGAGTTTCCAAGATCAAACCTAGAAACTGAATATTCTTGGCACAATACAGTGAAAGTATAAATATTCTTTATGTACTTCGGGACTTGAAAAACAGTCTTAGGTTCTGGCTACAGATCCTTATTTAAGATTCTTTGTTTAAGGATGCCGTAATTGTTTTGTATTCAGGAGATCCCAGATTCGATCCAGGTAACAGGTTTATCTGGTGTTACAGAGGTTCTATCTGATAGAGGAAAGGGAAAGGACAGGAAATCTTTCGTTATTTTGCACAAATAAATTCTTATGAAAGAACCATTTCAGAAATGCATACATTTCAGAGTAAAAAAAAAATGATATGCAAATGAGGTAAATACTTCTGAAGCCGTATCCACAACGCCGAGTTTAAGGTTGAAGTAACGGCAACCTTGCCAACAAATTTATGGGGGTTTCACTTAAGCTTTGTCCAGTGGATCAGGCCCTTAATTAATGTGATTCACCTCACCTACTATTTTGTTATTCAAATTTGAAAGTCAGGAATAATGCTTTGCATCAAAGATGTATTTTGATATCATTTAATAAATAAAACTTCGTTTCAAACTCGCATACAAGTAAAATTACCGATTGTTTTTGGATAATTCAAGTTCTTTTTCCTGTCTTTGAACAGCAAACAAGTTTGAATGGTTTACTATTGCAAGAAGACCCGCATCGACCAGGTACTACGCCACTGGTGCCAGCACGGGTCACATCAATCTCAAACAGTGCCTAGAAAAACTCGAATAATTTGTGTCAGTCTCGCACCTAGCCGCTAGTTAGCGAATTATGATTGCCATATTGCAGGAGCGTGACTTTTTTTATTGCGCCGAAACGTCCTTCACCTTCAAAAATAAACATTAAATTTCACTTACAACTACCAAAATTTGCTTACCGAACGGTTTGGCGTGTTGGAAACACTGGTTCTCAGGAGATCACAGAAGTTAAGCAACACTGGGCTGAGTCAAGCATTGGATGGCCATCATACACATGACCAGTTCTGTTCGGGAGAGAGATTGGAGGTATGAAAGTTAAGCATCACTGCGCTGGGTCAGGTATTGGATGGGTGACCATCATACACATGACCAGTTCTGTTCGGGAGAGAGGTTTGAGGTATGAAAGTTAAGCAACACTGCGCTGGGTCAGGTATTGGATGGGTGGCCATCATACACATGACCAGTTCTGTTCGGGAGAGAGGTTGGAGGGATGAAAGTTAAGCAACACTGCGCTGGGTCAGGTATTGGATGGGTGACTAACATACACATGACCAGTTTTGTTCGGGAGAGAGGTTGGAGGGATGAAAGTTAAGCAACACTACGCTGGGCCAGATATTGGATGGGTGACCATCATACACATGACCAGTTCTGTTCGGGAGAGAGGTTGGAGGGATGAAAGTTAGTACAGCAACTTCACTCGCCTTACTTATCAACCTCTCGACAGCATCGATTTGTGGAGGAATCCTGTTGTTCGCGTTGTACTGTCCTTCGGAAGGGACGTTAAGCCGGTGGTCCCCTTGGTGCTCTTCGACTGGAGTTGGCTACGTGCCGGTACTGGGCTTTCCCTTCCTCCGTTCTAGGCTAGGTTAGGTTCATCATCATCCTCATCATCATCCACTCATTCACCGACGCCATTAGACCAGTGCCGCAGGGTCAGTTGTCAAAACAGTGCGTCGTAAAACCCCAATAATCAATCTATACAAATTTGATTTGTAGAAATAGGTAGCAGGATTTGGATTGCAATTATTTGTAATGTTTAAGAAATTTTGTCGCTAAAAGCTTTTGGTTGTTTTAGTAAGACCAGAACAGAAGCTTGCATAACGTTTTTATTAAAACAAATATTAATAAAAGCTTAGCCCTTAATCTGAAAAACGGGATATTGAGAAGAGAGAACGAAGCATGGGAACGTTTTGAAGAATTGCGGAAGAGGGAAAGAAACAGGGCATAAAAATGAGAGAGTTTTAACAACAAAAAAACGATAATTCCAGTAAATTAAGGAAATCATTAGATAAAAAAATATCTTAAGGAGCGAAAGTACAAAAATTAGAAGATACAAATTTCAAAATGCTATTACAGGTTTTATGAGCGATTTAAAGGACTACGAAGAATTGCAGGGATTGTGATTTTTTACTAGGGGAGTTGAAACCAGCAAGCGAAGGATGTGAGGGGAGATTGTCTGGAATATGGAAGGTCCCGGGTTCATATCCCGGTTCGGTCGCACAATTTTCCAGTCTAGCTTCTTTTACAAAGATTTTGTTCTGCGGTTTCACGGAACAATCGAACTTGTTCCTTTAACGTCAGAATTAATATCCGTTTCTAATGCACAGTTGACATTCATATGTCATTTAAATTCCAGTATCAAAATTCTTGCCTATTCATAAATGTAGCACTTTCAATGGAATCCTGGCCAGTATATCAATGTCACAGCTTAAAATATAATTACTGCACTTTTTGTGGTTTATCATTTGACCAATAGTCTTGTGGTTGGAGAGACTTTTTTTTGCTCTTTTCTAATTTTTTTTTTTTCTTTTCTAGAGACGAGTTTAATAAGACTTGCAATAAGTAGCAGCAAATCAAAGCCACCGCAAATACGTTACAAGATGTCACCTGGCAACCCACGGCAATAAATTACTTCTGCAATCATTTAATGACACTTAATTTAGAGAAAATAACAACAAAAACAAGGTTCACAACTCAAGGTTACGGGCATTGCGGTTTTATATAAATGCATAATTTGCAGTCAAGTGACATTTCTTCTCATCAGATAGTTTCGTGCACTTCTTTATAACTGTAAAGCATACAAAAACGTACTAGAGAATTTAAAACAATTAACACAGTTCAGATTTTGTTTTTTCTAAAGCAAGCAAATAATAATGAGTGACAAGTCACATTGTAAAATGCAGCCCTAGCGCTTTTTTCTTCACCTTTTTTACAAAAAATACCCGCAAAATGACTGCTTTACCACGACAAAAAAAAGAGTCATCGCAATTTCGAATTTTAAACGTTTTAATTTCGTTATTTCTCGCAGATTACTCGCATTACAGGCCGGTTTACACTCAATTCATCTTTACCAAACCTAACCTCAACGACATTTAAATTTCAAGGTTCAAAAGACAGCCGCAAGCGCCATCGGGTGGCACCCACTTTAACCACGTGTTGCCAGCTCGATTAACCTAAAAGCTTACAAAAATGAAAAATAAAAAAAATCATTCTGGGTCTTTCAGATTTTTTTGGGTTGTTACCCTAGTGATTAAAACTTTACCCACAAATTTATGAGGGTTTAAGCTTAAATTTCGCTTTGCGGAACCGATGCCAGAATGCTTATCAATGACACCACCTCTATGACTTATATAAAAACTCAATTACGCCAATTGCATGCACCAATTGCATAAGAACATATATATATAACTTTGCCAACTAATTAGATTCCAATCGTTTTTCGACACTCTGACCTCTACGGGGCGTGAGAGGCAGGTGAAGTTGCCGTCGAGCAGGGATTCGATGACGTCCTAGACCTACAAACCAGACGGCTCATCACCAAAGAAGAGCACAGGTTAGCCTCTAAAACTTGAAGATCACTACTTTGTCATCAGACTATTCCTGTTATTTAATTCTTATTTTTAAATGTTAGGCTCCTCCCCTTACAAGAAACGGTTAGCAAAAACACTTGTTTAAATCTAGTTTAATTTAATTACACTATTATTTGCTAAGAAAATATCTTAGAAGCTTAAAAAATTAACATCAACTTATCAAAAAAAAATATATCAATTGTATTGTCCGTCAAAGTAGCATTATTTAATCTTAGTTTCAACTTTTTTGTACGATTCCCCACCGGACTAGTCAAGTTATTATCGAGTAGGGATTTATAACCACTTTAAACACTCCCCATACGGAATGTTTTAAACTTGTATATAAATAGATGACGGTCATACTTGACTAGCCAGAACAGTTCTCAACTCTCTAGCAAAATGTTTAAATCTGTAAGTATTTGGTGATTTGAAACAAGTGCGGTGACCGTTGATTGTTACAGAAGCAGACCAGTGGCTTATACGAGTAGTTGTAGTTGTGGATCAGGCGAACGTGGATTGGAAAATAGACTTAAAAGTGTCAAAATATTGTCAGAGTGTCTCAAAAAGTTGGACCGATTATCGTCGACTAGTGCTTGGAAGTGATTTGTTTTTGAATTTACGGAAAAGCTTAATTTCGAATCGCGATGATCGCCCAAGCGCGAGATTGTGTCTGCTATTACTTTGAGGCTTCACAAATATTCAAGCTATGGATATAACCAGTAAAGAAATAGAAAAAAATCAAACTTAAAAAATTTATTAAATGCTTTATGATTGTTTTTAGACTCATGTCTACTTGATTTGTCCTCAGCACTAGTTTTAACAAAAACTATTTGAAATGGGTTTTGAATGGTAAGTAAATGACAACTAAAATTTCCTATTACAAAAAAAATGTTCTATGGGAAATTTTAGTTGTCCTTTACTTAGCATTTAAACCCCATTTCAAATAGTTTTTCTTAAAATTAAATGCACTTTGTTAAAGAAGCCCTTTTAGCAAGAAAACTTTTTTAAATGTTACACACATTTAAAAAGATCCTTAGAATTATTTCTAATGTGTTTTGAATTTTGCACAAGCTAATAGAGAAAACATACATCTCTGCATGAAAGTTTGGATTTGTGACAGTTTTAAATTGTAGCTTGGTGCTTCTACCCCATACACATCTACCACAAGATTAACTGTCATATTCCCTCCGATAGTGTTTTCAGGAACCAAATGAACCGTGTTCGATTCCCGACAGGTCCTGATTTGCTGCCTTTTCGCGGTGGTGTTCGCCAGGCCCCAGGCACAGAAGGCACCGGTCGCCATCATCTCCCTGGAGTCCGAAGTCAACCACGATGGATCCTTCCACTACAGGTGAGCGCAAACCACGCACTAAGTTAGAACAAAGGTGATTGTTTGATTTGTGGTGTTTAACGACGCACTGTTTTGACATTTGGCCATGCGGCACTGGTCTAATCACGTCAGTGAATGAGTGGATGATGATGAGGATGATGATGAACCTAACCTAGCCTAAAAGGGAGGAGGGGTAACCCGGTGCCGGCACGTAGCCTACTCCTGTCGAAGTGCACCAAGGGACCACCGGCTTAACGTCCCTTCCGAAGGACGGTACAACGCGAACAACAGGATTCCTCCACAAATCCATGCTGTCGAGAGGTTGATAAGCAAGGCGAGTGAAGTTGCTGTCGAGAGGTTGATAAGCAAGACGAGTGAAGTTGCTGTCGAGAGGTTGATAAGCAAGGCGAGTGAAGTTGCTGTCGAGAGGTTGATAAGCAAGGCGAGTGAAGTTGCTGTCGAGAGGTTGATAAGCAAGGCGAGTGAAGTTACTGTCGAGAGGTTGATAAGCAAGGCGAGTGAAGTTGCTGTCAAGAGGTTGATAAGCAAGGCGAGTGAAGTTGCTGTCTAGAGGTTGATAAGCAAGGCGAGTGAAGTTGCTGTCAAGAGGTTGATAAGCAAGGCGAGTGAAGTTGGTGTCGAGAGGTTGATAAGCAAGTCGAGTGAATTTGCTGTCGAGAGGTTGATAAGCAAGGCGAGTGAAGTTGCTGTCGAGAGGTTGATAAGCAAGGCGAGTGAAGTTGCTGTCTAGAGGTTGATAAGCAAGGCGAGTGAAGTTGCTGTCAAGAGGTTGATAAGCAAGGCGAGTGAAGTTGCTGTCTAGAGGTTGATAAGCAAGGCGAGTGAAGTTGGTGTCGAGAGGTTGATAAGCAAGTCGAGTGAATTTGCTGTCGAGAGGTTGATAAGCAAGGCGAGTGAAGTTGCTGTCGAGAGGTTGATAAGCAAGGCGAGTGAAGTTGCTGTCGAGAGAGCCAGCTCGTATGAACGAGTTCGTAGCAACTTTATGATGAGATGCTAATTCAATGGCCGCAGGACAGAATGGTCCTCAATGTCACTATTCCTCGAATCTACGAACTTGTCCATACGAGCCACCTCGGCCTCTTCCTAAATGACGATCGATGTGATTTTGAGCAAAGCGTAGAATCTTGAGTTAAGACTGGTTCTATGGATGACCGGACTCCATTTCATGACTTGACTCCGATTGCAGACGTCAAGAGAACTTAACACTAAATAAAGAAATTAGATTGAAGGTTCTGCTGTCAGAAACATTTAAGCGACCGTTAAGTTGGCAATATCACATTTCAGTTTTTGACTTTTGAACCTAGAATAATCCATATTAAGCAACTAATGAAGTTAAAGAGCGGCACTGAAATCGCAAAAAGCAATGCATATGGGAGCTTAACATGTAACAAATATAGTCTTACGGTTAAAAATTTAAAGTTTTTAGTTTCCAAAGAAAGTTTTGAGTCCAGTTACAAGTCAGACAATTTTTAATTATAGAAACTTATAACAAAGGATATCATAATATGGTCTGCCTCTGGCGTTTGCTCTCCGAAATGTTCAATTCTCTCGATAGTGCGTTTTTTCGTCCTATGGAAATGGTACGTCACTAAGTCACTAAATTCTAAAACCAAACCTGACAAAGATGCTCGAGTCTCGGTCTTAACGGCTTTAAATCGACTTCTTAACATAAGATAAGAAAATAATAAGAATATACTGGACAATCTTTTGGTCAACTGTCATTTTTCCAAAATATCAGCAACTCGCTGGTGATATTTTTTAAGTAGCGTCTATTATTTGCAGCTATGAAGGCGCCGATGGCAGCAAAGCGAATCAGAATGGACAACAGAGGTCGCTTGGACCTGACCAGAGCGCTGGCACCGTGCAGGTGAGCGAATACATAACCACATAGAAACTGTATCATCAATCAATCATCAATCATCAATCATCAATCATCAATCATATGTTATCAGTCATATCTAGTACAGATTATATAGTATTTAAATTAAATCCGTGTTCAATCTATCTCTACTTTATTAATCACCAAATTACATTGTTAGTTAAGGCTAATACAATTACCTTGCTATTGTCAGTAGCCAAATAAATAAATCATAACGGTAACATTTTTGTATTTGAGTTAAATTTTTTAAACTGCTAGCTCATGGCTGGAAGCATTGGTTATATTAGCTCCAGTGTTAAATTATTCTTAACTTCTAGATAATGAGGTGGTTAAATTAATTGCCATGGCAACAAACGAACAAAAGTCAGCTGTTTCTGAGATTTAGGAGCTTAACTCGGAGTTAAAACCTATTGTAATACCGGGCCTTGTACGGGTTTTGACACAAAACTAGTAGTTCACCCGCTGCTCGCGCAGCTGATATGAACGTTCACAGTAAAATATGTGAGTAGCAATCAAATTTGAAAGAAATTCTCGACAAAAACGTAAATTATTATTATTATTGTTATTGAATGAACCCACAATATCAAAAAAAAAACAGAATTATTTTTTTTAATCTGTCCTTTTTCATAGGACTCTTAGCCATTTGGGTAAATTACATATTGTGCAATCTGGTAAAACAATCCAAAATAGATCATTTCTGCGACCGATACCTTGTGTTTACCATTTCTTCCCCCAACTTAGGGAGCTTTCTCGTACATCGGCGACGACGGCAAGAACTACCAGACGTCTTATGTAGCCGATGAGAACGGCTATGTCGCCAGTGGCGCTCATCTTCCAGTGGCGCCTCCAATCCCAGCTGATATCGCTCGAGCCCTCAAGTTCATTGCCGAGACCGCCAAGAGGGTTTAGACACAACAACTGAGACATCAACAACCAGTCGATTTGCAAGCAATCACTCGCAGAATTGTGGAACTCTAATTAAACTAGCAGAGAGTTGTGTAGATTCATTGCTCATTTAGTTCTAGAGTAATTACATTGTGCTATATAGAGTTTAATAAAAAAATATTTGACTTAAAAGACTAAAAATCAATAGCAGTATATTAGTGGCCAATTATTTGCAATTTTATTTAGCAAAAATCGTTAATTTTGTTATTAAATCTTTGATCACGTATTGATAACTCTTTTTTTTTTAACTTTTATAGCAAGTAGTTTTTTTTTTGTAATGTAAAACGAGATAAGTACGCATTTTTGGCAATTTTTGACAAGCCAAATTTTCATAATTGTCTCAACGAAATGTTGCATCTTTCAAATTTATCACCAAAAATATGAAATTCTAGCAATTTTAAGTCCAAGAATGCTCTGACGACAAGGCTAGTTATTTTTCCCAAATTACTAAGTTTAATAATTTGAATGGGATAAATAACCAACTCTTCCAAACTTCTGAAAGTCATTGCTGGCAAATCGAAGACGACAAACAAGCAAGTCTAAACAACAGTCCTCTGTTCGTTTCAAGATGGTCGCCGTAAAACTTTGCTAAATGCGTCGTTAAACATGAACCATTTTGCGCGAGCAGCCGACGTAGTTAAGTTATTTGCTTTGTAAATAGTTTGCGAATTTTATAAAAAGAAGTCGAGCTCGGAGACAAGTTGAGTTCAGTTGTTTCTTATTAACATCTTGGAAATCACTTGCGTCCGGCAATAAACTTCACCACAAAAACAACCAAGACGAAATGCATAAATAAAACACATTTTTTAAAAACGTTGTTTTATTTTTCTTTAATCTGTTCCTTGTAAAAGTCGTTGTCTACCTGTGGTGAATCTGGCAACACTGCGCTGAGTAAGGTATTGGATGTGTGACCATCATACACATGACCAGTTCTGTTTGGGAGAGAGTTTGGAGGGATGAAAGTTAAGCAACACTGCGCTGGGTCAGGTATTGGATGGGTGACCATCATACACATGACCAGTTCTGTTCGGGAGAGAGGTTGGAGGGATGAAAGTTAAGCAACACTGTGCTGATTCAGGTATTGGATGGGTGACCATCATACACATGACAAGTTCTGTTTGGGAGAGAGGTTGGAGGGATGAAAGTTAAGCAACACTGCGCTGAGTCAAGTATTGGATGGGTGATCATCATACACATGGCCAGTTCTGTTCGGGAGAGAGGTTGGAGGGATGAAAGTTAAGCAACACTGCGCTGGGTCAGGTATTGGATGGGTGACCATCATACACATGACCAGTTCTGTTCGGGAGAGAGGTTGGAGGGATGAAAGTTAAGCAACACTCCGCTGGGTCAGGTATTGGATCGGTGACCATCATACACATGACCAGTTCTGTTCGGGAGATAGGTTGGAGGGATGAATGTTAAGCAACACTGCGCTGGGTTAGGTATTGGATGGGTGACCATCATACACATGACCAGTTCTGTTCGGGAGAGAGGCTGGAGGGATGAAAGTTAGTACACCAACTTCACTCGCCTTGCTTATCAACCTCTCGACAGCATGGATTTGTGGAGGAATCCTGTTGTTCGCGTTGTACCGTCCTTCGGAAGGGACGTTAAGCCGGTGGTCCCCTTGGTGCTTTAAAAAAAAGAGGATGCTTGTAGGTAAAGTCACCGTAGTTTTGAGTGTTAAGAAATTTCATCTCGTTTTTTCTCGCAGATTACTCGCATTTAAGACTGGTTTACGCTCAATTAATATTAATTCGTGCAAACGTCAACGTTTCGTATCACGTATCGATATTTTGAGTAGCAATTATTTTACCAAAGAGAATCGTTGAAAAGTTTTGCTACTAGCGCCATCGGGTGGCCACAACCCGAACTTTATGACTGGCTAAACTAAACCCAATGTTTTGGCTGTTTTTTTTTTAATTCTGGACTTAGCAAAAACTCTCCTTTGTGGGTCTGACTTCAGACGTGATGAAGCATAACCAGCTTCAACAACAACAAACTCACGAATGCCACATTAAACCTGGCAAATAAATTAAGTACCAATCTGTGTAATTCCATCAATTAATAACAATCATTAGATATTGTTTGTTTCGTGATGGATCTCCAGACGTGACCTCGACGATGCCAACCCCATAAGTCAGCGATCTTCTCTTTCAACCAGTGTTTTGCAAAGACAGTGACCTTCAATTGGTCTTTGCTTTGACATTGACTCGGATCTCCTACGCCGTGTCAGGTGCTCACGACCAAACTGGCCGTGACAAGGTGACTAGATGTGCGTTTGTTTCGCTTTGATGTCAAAATCCGGGGACAATTACGCTGAATTCCTCTTTAAAAATCATCACTTATGTACAGTTTTTCTACGATTGTAAGCGTTTTTTTGCCAAACTTCCCTTGCGAAAACAGATCGACTTTGATATTTTGCATACGGCTTCAGATAAAGTCTGAAATTCGGATTGTCTTTGTTATTTCATCATATCTGGGATTATTGGTGTTTAACGATGCGCTGTTTTGACATCTGGCCATGTGGCACTGGTCTAATGGCGTCGGTGAATGAGTGGATGATGACGAATCTAACCTAGTCTAGAAGGGAGGAGGTGAAACCCTGTGGCGGCACGTAGCCTACTCCTGTCGAAGACTAAGGGGACCACCGGCTTGACGTCCCTTCCGAACGACGGTACAACGCGAACAACAGGATTCCTCCACAAATCCATGCTGTCGAGAGGTTGATAAGCAAGGCGAGTGAAGTTACTGTCTAAAGGTTGATAAGCAAGGCAAGTGAAGTTGGTGTCGAGAGGTTGATAAGCAAGGCGAGTGAAGTTGCTGTCGAGAGGTTGATAAGCAAGGCGAGTGAAGTTGCTGTCGAGAGGTTGATAAGCAAGGCGAGTGAAGTTGCTGTCGAGAGGTTGATAAGCAAGGCGAGTGAAGTTGGTGTCGAGAGGTTGATAAGCAAGGCGAGTGAAGTTGGTGTCGAGAGGTTGATAAGCAAGGCGAGTGAAGTTGCTGTCGAGAGGTTGATAAGCAAGGCGAGCGAAGTTACTGTCTAAAGGTTGATAAGCAAGGCGAGTAAAGTTGCTGTCGAGAGATTGATAAGCAAGGCGAGTGAAGTTGCTGTCTAGAGGTTGATAAGCAAGGCGAGTGAAGTTGCTGTTGAGAGATTGATAAGCAAGGCGAGTGAAGTTGCTGTCGAGAGGTTGATAAGCAAGGCGAGTGAAGTTGCTGTCGAGAGGTTGATAAGCAAGGCGAGTGAAGTTGCTGTCTAGAGGTTGATAAGCAAGGCGAGTGAAGTTGCTGTCTAGAGGTTGCTAAGCAAGGCGAGTGAAGTTGCTGTCGAGAGGTTGATAAGCAAGGCGAGTGAAGGTGTTGTCGAGAGGTTGATAAGCAAGGCGAGTGAAGTTGCCGTCGAGAGGTTGATAAGCAAGGCGAGTGAAGTTGCTGTCGAGAGGTTGATAAGCAAGGCGAGTGAAGTTGCTGTCGAGAGGTTGATAAGCAAGGCGAGTGAAGTTGCTGTCGAGAGGTTGATAAGCAAGGCGAGTGAAGTTGCTGTCTAGAGGTTGTTTGTATGTTTGACTTATACCAGGGATAAAGCTTGGTCAGGTCCATCTTAAAAGATATTAAGATCCTTGAAAACGCTCTAATGTTGCGTCCTTCGTTAATACGTCTTAAATTCAGGATCTCGGTACAAAATAAACATCCTCAAGGCACCTTAACACCGGCATTCGTCGGTTAGTTTTCTAGCGACTGAAAATACGACGGGCTATTAAAATCACGAGTAAATTTCTGAGTATCTGCGCATGGCTTTGTTTGCTTGAACAGCATCCAGCAGCAAAAAAAAAACTTCAGAGAAAGAATAATTTGAAGATAAACTAACGCGTAGGTGAAGTTTTGTGAAGTCAGCACAGCTTCGTATGATTGCGAAACGGATATTTAATAATTAAACAGGATTATATTGGTGAAGTTTTTCCCGGACTTATTCTACTATAAATCGTCTTACGTCTATTAAGCCGTTCAAAGACCATTTCATGGACATATATATGGTTGTTTCAAACATAGACAAATCTAGGTTTTAAAAAATAAAAAAAAAGGTGACACAGATATCATAAAACAAGCTTAAATGAGTCTTTGATTATGATAAACCGTCTCAAAAATACACTAAAATCGTCTCAAAAAAAAGTATCCAGCTCAATGGGTTAGAGCAACACCCGCGACAGGTGGAGATCGGGGTCCAAGTAGCTCAATTGGTTAGAGCAACACTTGCGACAGGTGGAGATCGGGGTCCAAGTAGCTCAATTGGTTAGAGCAACACCCGCGACAGGTGGATTCGGGTTCCAAGTAGCTCAATTGGTTAGAGCAACACCCGCGACAGGTGGAGATCGGGGTCCAAGTAGCTCAATGGGTTAGAGCAAAACCCGCGACAGGTGGAGATCGGGGTTCAAGTAGCTCAATTGGTTAGAGCAACATCCACGATAGGTGGAGATCGGGGTTCCTGTCACGTTTGGGCACCAATTTTGAGACTGTAGTTATTGTTCACAATAATAAAATACCTCGTGCATTACAAGCGTTTGCAATTCAAATCAGATTTCACTTCAACAAGTCAGTTGCCAGTGCGTCGTTACGCCACACATTCAACGCGCCTTCGATATCTTGACATCTCGTCAAAAAGAGCTCACAAATAAGCGATGAGATCTTCAGTATAAGAAACTGCAAGTCAAGTTAATCTGTCAGACAAGTTACCTTCCTGATGTTGAGCAACATTAAGATCCGCGTTACGTGGCAGCGAAATGTGCCTGGTCATGCTATCACCACATTAGTGCAAACTGCATTCGCAGACATCTTAAATGCACTTTTCTTAACAACCTCTCGGGTGCAGTGTCCTAATTGCACTTGCAAACAGTAGGTGCACTGCAGTGGCGATGTCAGGTTGGTTAATCAGTTCATTAGGTCGTCAATAGGGGGCAAAAACGGGTGGTATTTTGTAATCTAAGAAGCTTGTGTAAGTTGGTAAGAGTGTTTCATGGTTATGTACTTGACGTACCGATGAATGCAAAGTGCAATTTCCTTCGGATAGAATGTGGAAAATGATAACAGTCCCCGGAAAAAGGGGGCTTGTCTTCTGGAAAACTTAATAACATAAGATAGCAGAATTGAGAAGCTTTGTCAGGCGATCTCAGCATCTCCATGGCTACCAAACGTTGAATCTACCATTGAACCTCCTATGCTAGGCCATGATATACCCGTGGTAACATAAGATAGCAGAATTGAGAAGCTTTGTCAGGCGATCTCAGCATCTCCATGGCTACCAAACGTTGAATCTACCATTGAACCTCCTATGCTAGGCCATGATATACCCGTGGTAACATAAGATAGCAGAATTGAGAAGCTTTGTCAGGTGATCTCAGCATCTCCATGGCTACCAAACGTTGAATCTACCATTGAACCTCCTATGCTAGGCCATGATATACCCGTGGTAACATAAGATAGCAGAATTGAGAAGCTCTGTCAGGCGATCTCAGCATCTCCATGGCTACCAAACGTTGAATCTACCATTGAACCTCCTATGCTAGGCCATGATATACCCGTGGTAACATAAGATAGCAGAATTGAGAAGCTCTGTCAGGCGATCTCAGCATCTCCATGGCTACCAAACGTTGAATCTACCATTGAACCTCCTATGCTAGGCCATGATGTACCCGTGGTAACATAAGTTAGCAGAATTGAGAAGCTTTTCAAAGTTTTCAAAGTTTTCAAATAAAATTACTATCCTAGAAAGTAGAGTGTAGTGTTAAAGAAGTTCAGAACTATAAACGTCCACAACTTGGTCATTTTATAAGCGAAAATACATTTTATAAAGTCAGCTAAATCAAGAATTTTACTCAATGGTTTTGTCTTTCCAGCAATACCGAACGGACTTAATTTTCTTTCAGAATCTCTGGTTTTAATAAGTTGAAACTAGCTTGTCATTAGGCAAGGTTCGTGCATGATTGCAAGAGAATACCAATGGCTTATCGGTATACTCGGTACTCGTTTTATTTTTGTGGGTAAATACAATTTGGAAGTAAGTCATTCCTGATTTTCATAAAAAAAAGTCTGAGAACGGTTCGTATTATAAACATAGGAATGTATTTATTTACTATAAAAATACACAAAAATACCATCACCAGATCACGAGAAGTCAACAGATACCATACAAAAAGTGTCCGATGTACCTTTCCAAGGAACTGCACAGCGCTACCATGACAGTACGCAGACCTAACATGACTCTACTTTGAAACACTGACAACTTACCTTTTCCTCTAACTTTGCATGCCGCCATATAGCAGACATCTGTGCAGTCCCCCTGTGGTGCTTTAGCGGTCGTATTTGACTCCTAAATGGGAGATTTTCCAACGAACCTCACACATCACCAATCTTCCTAACGGACAGGCTTCCCAAGCAGGATAACAAGGTGTAGCAAACACCCCAGCCAAAGTTTGGTCGGACATGTTTGATATTTGAACTTGTTTATGTGTTTCTATAGCAACCGATTTGAATTTTTGGTGATTTAATTAGTTACGAAGCTGGCTGCTAGGGTGGGTGAAGTTTATTTGTTTCCATAGTAACGATCTTATATAGGCACTGGAAACATCGGTTCTCGTTAGATCACCGAAGTTAAGCAACACTGCGCTGAGTCAGGTATTGGATGGGTGACCATCATACACATAACCAGTTCTGTTCGGGAGAGAAGTTGGAGGGATGAAAGTTAAGCAACACTGCGCTGGGTCAGGTATTGGATGGGTGACCATCATACACATTACCAGTTCTGTTTGGGAGAGAGGTTGGAGGGATGAAAGTTAAGCAACACTACGCTGGGTCAGGTATTGGATGGGTGGCCATCATACACATGACCAGTTCTTTTCGGGAGAGAGGTTGAAGGGATGAAAGTTAGTACAGCAACTTCACTCGACTTGCTTATCAACCTCTCGACAGCATGGATTTGTGGAGGAATCTCGTTGTTCGAGTTGCACCGTCCTTCGGAAGGGACGTTAAGCCGGTGGTCCCTTTGGTCTTCGACAGGAGTAGGCTACGTGCCGGCACCTGGTGTCCCCTCCTCCCTTCTAGGATGGCTAGTTATCATAATAATTCTCATCATCCACTCATTCACCGACGCAATTATGCCAGTTCTACAAGGACCGTTGTCCAAACAGTGCGTCGTTAAACACAACAAATCAATCAACTAACCAAATATTTGGGAGACAATCTAAATAATATCTAAAAGTGGAATGCTTACATATTTATTTTAGAATTATATTACAGAAATTACAGTTTCTTAACACTCGAAACGATGGTGGCTCCACCAAGTAAAATCCTCCATTAAATATCCAAACAGTTTCAGATCAGCACTGGCTCTCTGACTAAACCTATAAACTCAATGATACCACATTAAAAATTATGATGAAAGATAGGAGATAACTGATTTGTCAACTTTTTAGACAAAAAAATTGCTTTTATGTGTATTTTTGTTTTGTTTCTTCTTTGACATGATTTTGCCGGTTTTTGCAGTCAAAACATTTATTGTAAAATATTTTACAAATAAGTTTTTTTTATTTTTGTATTCAAAAATATTCTCTAAAATAATTTTAATAATGTATTGCAATGCTTCCGAGTTCTACAGGGACTCACAAAGTAGAGTTTAACTTTAAACTCAAAGATAAAATTCATCCAATCACAGACTGTGTTTTCAGATTTCCATGCGACGTTACCATGGTGATAACAACTTAACTCCCAGATTTCAAACGCACAAACTCTGCTTTTGTGTTCCTCGCCCAAGAATTCCCACAATCCATTCAGCTGTCCACTAACAATCATCAAACGCTCCTTAAGGACGATCATCCTTTCATTTCTGAACAACACATTCCATCTCGAAACAAAAGTAAACACAGAAATCAAACTCGCCGTGAGCAAACACAACAATCGGCGTAATGTTTGACATGAGTACATTCACAGCCTCCTTGAGCCTTTTTCTAGCTTCTTAAATACCCCGAAATAACAATCTCTTGTCCACCAGCCGTGACGCAATGTTGATCCTCTTCCATTTGGTAATTGCATTCATCTCCGTGGCAGCGTAATGGGGACAGAATACTTAGCACTGCAGATGAGAAAATAAATATTCTCTATGTTAACTAAACCAACAGTCGGTAACGAAGATTCAACCATCGATATAAAAGCTGGTGGTGACACTGCTTAGAGCAGACACGTTCCAACTTCTCAGTGCAGTACACCTGTGGATTAACAACAAGTGTTTTCGGCGTCTTTTTTTTGTGAAAACTTCAAGATGTTTGTGTATATGGTGAGTTTAGATTTGCATTTGGTCTTAAAGCCGTTTTTTCAGAGGTCCGTTAAGAAGAAAACAGTCCGTTAATTTGTTATTTGCTTAGCAACAGTCGATTAGAAGATGATTTTTTGCTGGATAACGGTCTGTTAACTAGTTAACGGACCGCTGTAAAGTCTAAGAGGTGTTGTGATCTGTACGTTTTTGGTATGTCTAGCTTCTTTGTGATTGGGTTTTTAGAACTTGAAATCATTGTGATCCGCACGCGTTGATTTAATATTTGTGTTCGTTTTTGTTGATCTTTTCTGTTCTTTGTACGCGATAAAACACGTCCAGTGTTCGTTTGTTATTTAGACCAAAACATGGCCGCCATTTTGTGTTGGTTTGTGTCAAATCAGATGACTTTAAAGCAAAGCAATAATAATTTGGGAAATTCTTGTGGAAAGTGTTTTATTTTTTTTTCTTTTCGGTACTTGGCCATTTTTTCCTAAAGGTTTTATCAGAGTTATTGTTCCCCAAGTCAACCTGGAAACCCAAAGTTCAAAGGAAATTCTGAATCTTTTCTTATCGGAAATGAGACGTTAATTCATATAAGAAAACAGCAGAGAGCGGGAATTAAAATGGCACCCCCTGAGACCGATGACAAAGTTGGGGACGTTTACTCTCCACCCCCAATTGTTTATTAAACTTCAAATTTCAACTTTCTTCGCTTCTGACTTCTGAGAAACGTTAGTGTTCTGATAGAAAGTTCTGCCAACATTTGCTTCAATCAATGCAAGGAAAAAAAAGTGCGATTTACATTGTTTGCGAGGAAGAACTGCCTCCTTTCTGTGTACTTACAAAAACAAAAAGTCTTTGAAGGAAGCTAAGAAGTACCTACTCTAAGAAGAGGTCCTCTGGGTATCAAAAAACTATTCTTCTTTTGATTAGAGAAATTTATTACCAACTCTTTTAGGTTTTTTTTTAGACAAATGTGAACTTGAACATCAACTTTCGCTTTCTTCCTTGATGAAGTGACAGACATAAATAACGAAACTTTGGCAAAATTAGTTGTCCTTTAGTTAGCATTTAAAACCCAGTTGAAATTTTTTGGTTTTTTTTGTAACAAATTCATGTTTTCAACGAAAATCTAGTGGTCTACTGATATTCGTGTTTTTTTGCTGTTGTAAAAAATCGATATATTTTTTCAACGGACCGTTAACTCTCCAGCCACCATTTGTAACTAAGATCTTCACGGAACCTCCATTTTAAGACTGGCAATTCAAAATGGCTGACTTCACCACCTTGACACTCATTTCACTAAAATCTCTTACAAGGTCTTGGTTTATAAAAAAAACAAAAAATGTCACTCTACTTGTGTAATACAGTGTTTCCCTATTCAATATTTTCATAACCAAGCTGTCTTGAAACAGTAAAACCCGTACACCAATTGTAAAGTCACCCATTTTCCACAAAAGATCCTCATGAACTAATGAATGCCCGATTAGCTCCTGATAGCCACCGTGGTCGGTACGATGGCCGCACCCCAAGGATCACCCCAAGGTGACTCGACGCCACACGACGCCGTCGCCGTCGACGCCGCCTCTCACCAGCCAATCGTGGAAATCGTACAGCAGGACAGCAACGTCAATGCCGATGGAACTTTCAACTACAGGTAACGATCAAACATTTGGCTGATATACTTATTGGAAGTTCTCTGGCAAAGTACTTTCTATATACTGGACCTTTCGGCCTTTCTTTGGAACAAAAACAATTCGGTTGTTCTGTACTTTTGTAGATGCAAGACAAAGAGGATCGTGGTTTTTTTATTATTATCAACACTATCACCGTTTGAGCACCAATATTTGAGACGGTTATAGTGTTGATAATAATAAAATACCCCGCGCATTGCAAGCGTTTGCAATGTTAATAAGATTTCATCCTAAAAGGATCGAGGGTTAATCATAAAATGGTCTTCAGGACAAAGCGTTTGGCTACAACACCGTTAACTCTAAAACCTTCTGACTTGGCAAGGGATCAAGATCGAGAGATTCAGTAGTTTCCCATTGGCTAATTCCAAGTGGCCTTGCCTTGCAGCTTCGAGGCCGCCAACGGGATCAAGGTCGACCAGTCTGGCACGATCAAGAAGAACCCGAACCCGATTCAGGCGCGCGTTAGCGACGACAGCGCCGGTGACGACGAGGGTGACAACGGGGACATCAACGTGATCCAGGGATCGTACTCGTACACCGCTCCTGATGGCACTGTCATCTCTCTCAAGTAAGTCATCTGCACGGTTATACAAGATTACGTTGCTGTCTTATGATGGTTTGACGATTCTTTATGGTAAACCAGATGACTCGATGGCAGATTTAGATGACAAAAATCGGTCTCAGCATATTGGCCACTTATTTAATTCAATGCCGAGATAACTAAAGTCTCTCTTCTTGGCGTAATAGACCAAGTCATTCTTAGAGGTTTAAATCTGACTTTTCCCACAAAAGTAAATATTTTGTGGTTTGGCGGATTTATACTATAATGAGTTGCCACCTCGGTCACCTCTGTTCGATTTATTGTTCTTCAGAGAGGAAGCTTGGCTGCTGGTCTAAAGTAGGTTTCTTTTTCAAGAGTAAACTATAATGGCCAAAGGTTCTAGGCTTTACCACCGAACGGTTTGGCGTGTTGAAAACACTGGTTCTCGTGAGATCACCGAAGCTAAATAACACTGCGCTGGGTCAGGTATTGGATGGGTGACCATCATACACATGACCAGTTTTGTTCGGGAGAGAGGTTGGAGGGATGAAAGTTAAGTAACACTGCGCTGGGTCAGGTATTGGATGGGTGACCATCATACACATGACCAGTTTTGTTCGGGAGAGAGGTTGGAGGGATGAAAGTTAAGCAACACTGCGCTGGGTCAGGTATTGGATGGGTGACCATCATACACATGACCAGTTCTGTTCGGGAGAGAGGTTGGAGGGATGAAAGTTAAGCAACACTGCGCTGGGTCAGGTATTGGATGGGTGACCATCATACACATGACCAGTTCTGTTCGGGAGAGAGGTTGGAGGGATGAAAGTTAAGCAACACTGCGCTGAGTCAGGTATTGGATGGGTGACCATCATACACATGAACAGTTCTGTTCGGGAGAGAGGTTGGAGGGATGAAAGTTAAATAACACTGCGCTGGGTCAGGTATTGGATGGGTGACCTTCATACACATGACCAGTTCTGTTCGGGAGAGAGGTTGGAGGGATGAAATTTAGTACAGCAACTTTACTCGCCTTGCTTATCAACCTCTCGACAGCATGGATTTTTGGAGGAATCCTGTTGTTCGCTTTGTACCGTGCTTAGGAAGGGACGTTAAGCCGGTGGTCCCCTTGGTGCTCTTCGACAGGAGTAGGCTACGTGCCGGCACCAGGTTTCCCCTCCTCCCTTCTAGGCTAGGTTAGATTTATCATCATCATCCACTCATTCACCGACGCCATTAGACCAGTGCCGCGTGGCCAGATGTCAAAACAGTGCGTCGTTAAACACAACAAATCAATAAATTAAGCTTAACCAATGTTCATAAGAATCACCACATATTTCTAAATGGCCAAAATAGATATTTAAAGAAACTATTTGCCTATAAACTCCACAAAAAATAACCATAATCGATACAAAGCTAAAACCACTCCTTTGTAACAGATACATCGCCGACGAGCTTGGTTTCCGGCCTGTCGGAGACCACTTGCCGACCCCACCCCCGGCACCTGAATACGTGGCACGACTCCTCGCCGCGCTGCCCCAGGACGGCGCTGAGAGTCACTCTGCCCCCTCGGGCCCAGGCGCCTCCAACGGGCAGCAGCCTTCGATCGCTCAGGTCGATGAGCCCACGGCACCTGAGAACATCTTCTCGCAGTAGTGAGCCCGTTCAGGGATGGGATGCCAGTTGTACTTATGTGCCATTGCCATGTCTTGAGATGACACGTTTTTGAGTCGTATTGTGATTTTTATACTTAATGTGATGGGGATGGACGTTTAATAAAACGGAAAAAATATTCTTGGTTTTATTTAGTTGAGTTTCTTAATCATAGAACCGTGGAATATGATTTTGGATGCACAATCGGTATTAGCTTAGTGTACTACGATGACGCTAATGTCAAACTTTCTTCCCCAAAATTGGTCTCCAAATGACTTCTTTGACATTCTTCTGTCATTCTTCAAATGACAAAAATGGAGGATGCTGCTAGATGGAGTCACCGTCGTCTCGAGTGTTTTTAAGACGTTTTTTTTAATTTTTTCTTGCAGATTTCTTGCTTTTAAGACTGGTTCGCGCTCAATTAATATTAACTTGTACAAGTATCGATATTTTAATCGATAATAATTTAAATCAAGTGGTTTGTTAAAAGGAACGGCAGCAAGCGCCATCAGGTGACACCTACTGTAATCACGTGTTGCCACCTCGCTTGCTCAGCAGAAAGTTTAACACTAACGCTGGCCCTCTGACTGAACCTATAAACTCAATGTATTTCTGTGGCTACTTTTAGCTCAGTCCACCGACCACCGCCCATCAAACAAAGGCAGCAATCAGACTTTTAGTAAATGCAGACTTAGCGCTACTGTTTGGTCCAAGATCCATCAAACACAGAACTGCATAATGACTTCCGCTGACCACTAGCACTTAGTTGTTAAGCTCCTAGTAGATTTTTTAAATATATCACACTATAATTATACTTTATACTTATATACTTTACACAGATAATATAAACTTTGTTGGTAGGTACACACATATGTTCTTTGCATTTATATTTCAGCCGTCGAAAACGATTTTATTAATAAAATATCCTACCAATAATAATCATTTTTGAACCTTATGAATGTATTAAATATTTGAATTGAAGAAATCAAACTTATTATTTTAGTAACTTATAATATTCTTAGAATCTGTTCATGAACTCAATAAAGGTGCTATGATTTCCTTACAATTCCAAGAACTAGCGTCAAAAAATCAAACAATCGAATTGAAATTTGAAACTGTTGACAGTGAGACAACTTCGATCACCACCTGACTCCGGAAGTATAGACAATTGTTTAAGAGACATACGTAGAGATTAGCACAGATTAACATAACTTAAGAGTGAGATGAAAGATGACATCGCTGCCATTGTCTGTCTGGGAACAAATGTGATTTGAATTCGGCAACGAGGTCGTGACCCGAGCAGAAGGTCTGGCCCAGTTTCACTCTTCCCTCCGTCGATTCATCTTGAAGTTTCAATTGTAATCACTCGATTCTAGTTCGATCGTTTCCTGTTTGTCTGATTATTACATCACTTTCTCTAAGGAAAGGCCGCTACCAGCAACAAAATTAGCTCATTTTATTTGACTTCATATTCAAATCATTGCTTTATTTATAATTATATACCACTTCAAAACTTGGGTGACAAATTTTATTGTAGTTTTTACACCCTTTAGCTTTTATTTGGGTATAATAAACTTTTTGGCATCAAATTTTCACTGTTTGGTCATCAATTTTTGAGAGGGTAGTTTTCCTAAGTATAACATACATTGACATTGCAGGCGTTTGCAATTTAAATCAGATTTCACAAAATGTAAAGTTATATTTTTTATGAATGCTTGCAATGGACAGAATGTTTGATTATTAGAAACTCTTCTACTTTTATCAAAATTTAGAAGAAGTGATTCTAAATAAAATACAAATAAACGAGAAATGTACGTCGCTGAGTGACAGTACATTTGCAATTACATTTTCGTTTCTTGTCAACGTGCAAATCAGATGGAAGAGAAAATCGATAAAAATAAAAATATTATAATTGTTAAAAAATTACAAAAATCATCTATAATAAATAATAAATAAAGTAATTAACCATTAAATAGCTAATCATCTTGATCATCATCTATTTACGAACCACTCAATAGTTTTACTTTCAATGCGCCAATTATTTTAGCACTGATTTGGTTCATTTAACAGACTAATGTCTGTTTCTAGTATAATATTTATTAGTAATATAATTAAAATTTGCAAAAAAAAAAAACATCTACTTCTTTCCAACTCTGAATCGAAGAAATGGAAAATCATCTTTCATCCACGACCATATTCGTACGCTTAACATATTCACGCTAGATTACACATCATTGAATCAAATCAGCTCTAAATAATAATATGACTTACTAAAATAATGACTTTGATGTATTTTTGGTCTGCCATTAGATCAACGAAACAACTTCGATAGCTTTCACTATTCTGCATTACTGAACTCATCGAGCCCACAACAGAGCGTCGTCCCTCGAGCTCATTTCAAAACCAATACCAATACAACTGCACCCACAACAGAGCGTCGTTCCTCGAGCTCATTTCAAAACCAATACCAATACAACTGCACCCACAACAGAGCGTCGTTCCTCGAGCTCATTTCAAAACCAATACCAATACAACTGCACCCACAACAGAGCGTCGTTCCTCGAGCTCATTTCAAAACCAATACCAATACAACTGCACCCACAACAGAGCGTCGTTCCTCGAGCTCATTTCAAAACCAATACCAATACAACTGCACCCACAACAGAGCGTCGTTCCTCGAGCTCATTTCAAAACCAATACCAATACAACTGCACCCACAACAGAGCTGAAATCTTTCATCTTTCATTCACCAAAGAATACACAGATTTTATTTTCAAACTATCGGCTTGTTACCTAACTCGACTTGAATTGGAACACAAATACTTTAAGGTTATAACTTTTTAATTACTAGAGTTTTTCTTGGGACCAAGTGAGATACCAAATCCTAAAAAAATACCTGACCAACAGAAAAAAAAATATATCGAAATTTAACGAAATTAATTACACACATTAACGTAATTAACTCGAGGAAGTCGACGCAACTCAAGTGCTTCGTTAAACAGAATCGGCTCGAAATTCAAACAAGGAAGAAAAATTGCGACGGTTATTTTCGATAATTGTGTACTTACTAATCATACATGTCAATAATGTTAAGTGCGATACATATCGAGAATACAATCACATCGAGAACTTAATTGGGCATAATTAACAATTGCTTTTTATTGGTAAATTACCTTCGTGAAGATGATTACAGCAAAAAAAACTTGCAATTAACTAAAGTGAAAACAAGCTGCTTATGAGAATATTATTACTATATTCCTTTCTAAGCGTGCGAGTGGGATACCGATTAATTTTTACATTGTTATTCGCTCATAGGACGAGGATAGAAGATATTCGCTCCAGATGCAAGCGAGACGTTTGCAATGTTGTATAATATGGTAGACAGAGAGAGACCGCTACGTATGCTTCTCAGCGCGTCAGAGAGAGATGGAAAACGGGTCATTTTGGTGAACGTATAAATAGTCAGTGAAAAGTGGCATCGTTTACCACAAGGCGGCAGGATTTTGGTGGAGCAGGTCATCAGGAGATCAGAACTCTGCGAAGATGAAACTAACAGTGAGTACCCGGAATCTGGTTCGAATTGATTTGAGTGCAAATTGTCAACGTGTGGGTCAGGAAGTGAAGTAACTAGCGGATTATTTAATAGTTTTGGGACATTTTTTCGCCTTGCTTAAGTTGCAAAAGTTAAATCGTTTATGAGCATCGAAAGTGAACGACATAACGCCTTTCTATATCCGTAATGACACATTTTGATTACGTCCGCTCGTGGCTGGACCGGCATGGTAGAAAGCAAGAGTGACTTTTTTTCTTGAAGCTTTGCTTAAAATTCTTAGTCAAAAAGGAAGTAATTATATATTAAACTGCGTAATTAGCTCAGTTTCTGTTTATTCTTGTTGGAGTTAAACCGGTCAACACTTTATCTAAGACTCGATTGGAAAGGAATTTTAACCATAGACTTCTTCACATTTCGGAAACGTATACACATTTGTGCAATCGCCAAATATTATGGCAAAGGTAGTTATTACAAAATTTGTTTTCGTGAAGTTTTGGAATGTTTTTGCACAAATTAAAACTATTTTTGGATGTCTTTGCATTGGCATGGCGACTGTGAATCATCATTGTTGTAAAAGCCTTGTGTTGTTTGAGAGGCTGGCAAGCAAGGTAATACATCCTAGTAATACACAAACGAAGACTGAAACTAATGCTGGTGGTAGAAAGAGTTGAGGCAGGGCCTCATATGCTTTTAAATGTTCTTTTTTGAGTAAATCATGGCAAACCAACTCAGAAAACTAGGATAGGTCTTTTTTTTTACCAAAAACGCTGAACAAAATGCACATTAAAGCTTAATTTTCCAGATAAGTTATAAATATAAAATTGTTTTAAGTGAAAGGTATTGTCAGATTTATTTTAAAAGTTTCAAATCTTAGACTCTTCAAAAAGATCACCGGCAAATTACAGAAACAAAACACAGTGTTGAGAATCGACTCTTTTGCAATTTTTTGGTTAAGATTTTTACAGTTAAAAAATTTGACTTTCACGCGTAACGATCTGATTTCATTTGATTATTTGTCACTTTGACTGTCTAGAAAATGTTCACTCTCCAAGGATCGTGAACAAGTCACCCACATTCCTGCTCGTTCAGCTCCTCCGATAAGTCGACTTATATTTTCGCAGTTTAGACAAAAAAATAACTCGACCTTTTTAAAAACTTCCAGATAGTTCTCGTTGTTGCCACGTGCTGCATCAGCGCCACATTCGCCCAGCGTCAGCCCAACCAGCGACAAGCACGAAAGCAACAATTCCAATCTCAGGATAACCAATATCAGGATCAAAATCAGGATCAGGATCGAAACAACCAACAGTACAACAATAATGACCAGCAAGACAACAACCAGGAGAGCAGGAAACAGCAGAATAATCAACAATATAACAATCAGGAGAGCAGGAATCAGCAGAGTCAACAGAGGCAGTCGTCATCTGTCGAAACAACAACTTATATTCCAATTCTGAAATACCAACAGGAGCACAATGACAACGGCGAGTACAAAACCAGGTAAGATTCAACAAAACTCCAGGCAACCAAAAACCATCTTAGCCAAACATTTGGGAGAAAACAGTTTTTTTTTATTTTCTTTTCGGCGTAGAAACCATGGCAAACGTTACTTGTGTTTTAAATTAAAGTTATTTTGTATCGTAATAAAAAAAATCCTCAATCTGTCTTATAAAAAATACACAATAATAATAATAACGCGTGCGTTAGTTAACTGAGTATGTTAAATGTTCTGCCAAACAAACTAAGGTTCCTGCTCTCGGTTGGGCACACATTTTTTAGAGGTTATTAGAGGTTTTAATAATAAAATAGCCAGCAAAAGGTTGTACTGGTAGCTTTTACTACAAGACAATTGCTAATTACAAAATTACGACAGACGATATCGATCCTGTCGTTGGTGACAGCATAAAAGAAGATTATTTGAGCGGAATCTAGTCTTAAATGGAAGAAATCGGCGAGGAATAATAAAATAAAATGTTTGTAGCTACTTTAAAAAACACGGTGCCTTTTATCCAGCTGAAAGCAACTACATTTTGTATTTTAGCAAATACAGTTTTACATAAGACTCTGCTAAAACATATTATCACAATGATATAACAGCAGAAGACGTTTTTTTTTTCAAAAATCCTAGAGGCTTTCAGCGAAAATCGTTTAAAAAAATAAGATATACTCCGAATTTTAGATATGAATTTTGAACCAACATACTCTTGACAGTATTTAATTTGGTTGAAATCTTATTTAAATTGCAAACGCTTGCAATGCACGGGCTATGTACCCGTTTGGGCATAAATATTGATTTTGGAGACGGTTATAAAGTTCATAATAATAAAAAAGTGTTAACTTTCTTTCTGAAATGAAAAACAACAAACAATTGCTAATCCTTGTTGCGCATGCAGCTACGAGACCGGGAACCACATCATAGCCCAAGAGACCGGCTTCTTGAAGAACGTGGGCAACGAGGGTCAGACTGCACAAGTACAACACGGCTCCTACTCGTACACCTCGCCCGAGGGCATCTTGATAGAAGTCACCTACACAGCTGACGAGCAAGGGTTCCGTGCTGAGGGGCTTCATCTGCCCACGCCGCCTCCAGTCCCCGCCGAAATCCAAAAATCGTTGGATTTGATCTACGAAGGCATTCGGAAGCAAGCGGTGAGTTGAGACTGGGTTTAGTTGCGTTGGTGAACCTAGTCTGAATGGCTGGTGTGGACATCCGGTGCCGCTTGCAGCCTAATTATGTTGAAGTGCACCTAGTGGACTACCGGTTTAACGTCCCTTCCGAAGGACGGTACACCGCGAACAACAGGATTCCTCCACAAATCCATGCTGTCGAGAGGTTGAAAAGCAAGGCGAGTGAAGTTACTGTACTAACTTTCATCCCTTCAACCTCTCTCCCGAACAGAACTGATCATGTGTATGATGGTCACACATCCAAAACCTGGTCCAGCGCAGTGTTGCTTAACTTTCATCCCTTCAACCTCTCTCCCGAACAGAACTGGTCATGTATATGATGGTCACACATCCAAAACCTGGTCCAGCGCAGTGTTGCTTAACTTTCATCCCTCCAACCTCTCTCCCGAACAGAACTGGTCGTGAGTTTGATGGTCACCCATCCAATACTTGACCAAGCGCAGTGTTGCTTAACTTTCATCCCTCCAGCCTCTCTCCCGAACAGAACTGGTCATGTGTGTGATGGTCACCCATCCAATACCTGACCCAGCGCAGTGTTGCTTAACTTTCATCCCTCCAACCTCTCTCCCGAACAGAACTGGTCATGTGTATGATGGTCACCCATCCAATACCTGACCCAGCGCAGTGTTGCTTAACTTTCATCCCTCCAACCTCTCTCCCGAACAGAACTGGTCATGTGTGTGACGGTCATCCATCTCCCGAACGGCCTTTTAATGTCGAGTAAGACAGTCAACCATATCTGAGTCAGTCTAAATTGAACTAGTTACTAAAATTGATTCCCTACTCGACGAGGCTATTTTCGATTTGAAGTTGAACCCTGCTTGTACCGTTTGGAAAACTGTTTCATTGTTTCCCAAACATACCACGATTTCAAGTATCAAAGGTTTACTCTCGGGTGTGCAGGTCACTAAACTTAGGAAGAAAACTTCATGTTTTCACACAGAAATCAAACCCCATTTTGAATTACTATGGTTTAACCACCAACTATTAAATTACTATAACTCACGCTGGGTTTTGAATGCTAAGTAAAGAACAGTAATTATTTCCCTAAGGTGAATTATTTGAAGTATTAGAGAACATACCACTTCCAAAAATGAGCTGATTCAAAATGTACAACACACTTTGCTGTGAGGGAGACAAAACGCAACTTTGACATTTATGAAACTTTTGACCTATATTGGATCTCTTGTAAAATGCAAACTATATTTCTTCTCTTTATGACCAAACAATGATTAGCCAGTGGTTGTTTACTTCCTAAGTATTTTAGCTCACAACAAATAATTTCACAGTCGAGGGTCAACCAATTTCTGTGAATGACAATCACATGATAACCAACGACTGAATTCACAGTGCATCGAACTCTCCACGCCTACCGGGCAAGAGATCGTTCTCTTTCTGGGTTCAGATTCACAAACCAGGGTTCAGTTAAAACGGCACCATTTTGTTATAATTCTGTACTTTCAAATACCTTGGCGATAGCAACTTTAACCCTGGGTTTGATTATCATACACCTTGCCAGAAGGTTTATCTTCATTCCTAACACGTTTACTAATCGGATCATGGCTCAGTTCAACGCAACTCTTCTGCAATTAATCGATTGATTTATCAACAGTTAATTGTTTATGACAAAAGGGTTAATAAAATCCGACAATTGATTTGAGATCAATTAATATCTATCAGTGGTTCTTAACATTGACATGTCTTACTGTGCATGACTCCTTAAAATACACTGCACCAGTACGTGCTTTGTGCGATTTCACGAAAGGATATCTGAATACTGCTAGATTAGGTTAATCATCATCCTCATCATCATCCACTCATTCTTCGATGCTATTTGACAAGTGCCGCAGAGCCCGTCGTCAAAACATGGTGCGTCGTTAAACACAATAATCAATCAATTAACTGAATACAGAAGTCATGAAGGTCTTTGCTTCTCTGTCCTTCTCCTCCTCTGAGAGCGCGTACGATCAACTGCAAAATATCGCCTCAGGTTCATGTTGAATAGATTCACGCCTGTGTTTGGAATGGCAAGAATTAACGGCTGAAAACCACGGTTTGATAAATGAAAGGTTGACAGTGATGTTAATTTCAGATTGATTTTAGTCCTAATCGGTGGATTCAAATTACATTTAAATTTAAATAGTTTTTAGATTGAGTAAACCTTACAAACCGATAAAAAGCATTTAAAATATTGCATAATTGTTTGGTTTTGCTGGTGATTCCTCAGGCGAGCTGAAACCTGTAAGCGATGAATGTTTAAAAAAACTGAGCAAGTGAAAAAACCTGAAAAACCGGGATACGAACCCGAGAAACATTGTGTGTATTCGTCAAATAGACAGCAAAATATAGCTGAGTTTAAGTTTTCCCTCGTTGCGTTTGATCAACATGGTAACAACCCCCAAAAATCTGGGAATACCATCTGTGTTTGGCTGATCAACTTCAACCTCTGGAGTTGAGTCTAAAATCAACGAAATTGAGAGGCAAAAAAAAAGTGTGAACTCCAAAAAAGCGTCCCGTATTGAGAGAGTTTTCTTAATTTTTCCAGGAGGAGCAGGCGAGCAGGACGTCGTCACCGATCGTCAAGCAAGAATCGAGAAATAACAACAACAACAATGACAACAATCAGGGAAACAATCAGAGGAGATTCCGACAATAAATTAATGAGTAGCAGTTAAAATGTATCTTCTATTCGCAGTGGTTAATGAGTAATTACTCCATGACATTGCTGTTAAGAAATTTACCACCTGCAACGCTTATTATTTGTTTAGTTGTCATTCATCAGTTTCTTTTATTATTGCTCTGTTCATTTCTATTTTTATTAAGATTTTTTTTTACTAAATAAAATAAACTGAACTGTACAAAAATGTCACCAAAAGCGAATTATTTTCACTAAGATAAGCAATCAGATTGAACAAGATCTCACAGGTTTTATACTTTTGTCAAAATGCTTAGCTATGTAAACTTAAAAAAATTACAAAAAAGTAAATTGCTAAGGATTGAAATGCCATAACCTAACACCGGACAAGTTAAGTGATGTCCAAACTGAAAATAAAGGTTCCCAACGAATCTGATTGGATAATTAGCTAAAAAAAAAAACAGTAATAAACGTAGAATCTGACCTAATCTTCAGCGCTGAGGTCAAAAGCTGAATCGAAGGACACGTCAGAAAGGACACAAAAGTATCAAATATCTTCTAAACAACCGACAATCATCGATCGCTACCTTCGAAATGATCCTCCCAATGGATGAATTATCGCATGAATGGCCGCCAGCCCGATGCCGCGAGTTTGACATTCAACCCCGAGGCTGGGTCGTTACGCCACATCATCGTTGAGTAATCTCTTGTAATGACCACATTACAGTCAATGCCTGGCGACGCAGAGGATGATACCTGAAGTCGATCCTTTCCCTCACATGCCACCGTTCACCGTTCACCGTTCACCGATCAGACCAGCAGGTCAAAACTTTGCTTAGATGAAATATTATTTAAATTGCAAACGCTTGTGATGCGCGGGGTATTTTATGATTATGAACGCTATAACCATCTCAAAAAATTTACTCGAACCCCAATCTCCACCTGTCGCGAGTGTTGCTCTAGCCCTAAAAAAAAGGTCCAAGTAGCTCAATTGGTAAGAGCAATACCCGCGACAGGTGGAGATCGGGGTCCAAGTAGCTCAATTGGTTAGAGCAACACCCGCGACAGGTGGAGATCGGGGTTCAAGTAGCTCAATTGGTTAGAGCAACACCCGCGACAGGTGGAGATCGGGGTCCAAGTAGCTCAATTGGTTAGAGCAACACCCGCGACAGGTGGAGATCGGGGTCCAATTAGCTCAATGGGTTAGAGCAACACCCGTGACAGGTGGAGATCGGGGTCCAAGTAGCTCAATGGGTTAAAGCAACACCCGCGACAGGTGGAGATCAGGGTCCAAGTAGCTCAATGAGTTAGAGCAACACACGCGACAGGTGGAGATCAGGGTCCAAGTAGCTCAATTGGTTAGAGCAACACCCGCGACAGGTGGAGATCGGGGTCCAAGTAGCTCAATTGGTTAGAGCAACACCCGCGACAGGTGGAGATCGGGGTTCAAGTAGCTCAATTGGTCAGAGCAACACCCGCGACAGGTGGAGATCGGGGTTCGAGTCCCCGTTTGGTCATCAATTTTTTAGACGGTTATAGTGTTCACATTTAATAAGAAGAAGGTCAGAACTTTATTCGATTCTAGAAGAACATTTCATTGCATTTCCAGCATTCGGACTACCATTGCTCTGATGTCAATCTGTCTTCGCCTCAAAAGAACTTTGCCAACAATAATTAAGGATGCTATAAGATGGAGTCATCGCCGTTTTAAAAGTTAATTGAAACTTTATCTCCTTATTTCTCGCAGATTACTCGCATTTGAAACTGATTTACGCTCAATTAATCTTTAATTATGCTAACCTCAACTATTTCTTTACCTGTATCGATATGAATATCGGAATTATTCGGTATTATTGCATTCCAGAGGTTTGTTAAAAAGGACAGCCGCAAGCGCCATCTTGTGACACTTACCGTTACCACGAGTTGCCGGCATCGTTTGCTCAGCAGAAAGTTTGACATTAACGCTGGACTTTTAACCACCTAACGAATAATTAAAAGTTGTGTAAGTCAAATTGTTCTTATGGGTCAATTAATGTTCCATGACATTACCGTTCACTTGACCTGATGCTTCAACGACCCGTCAATTTCACATTTAAAATATTTCGAATTTACGATAATTAGATGCATTTTATTTGCTAATTACCACAAAAAATCTCTTTGAAATGTTAAACGCTTGCAACTTGAAACTGCTGGCCATGACTATCGTCTACCAACTCATTGGCTTAAACTATTTCTCCCATTTTGCCAAATTGTCCTTATTATTTGTTGTGTTTAGCGACGCACTGTTTTGACAACCGGCCACGCGGCACTGGTCTAATGGCGTCGGTGAATGAGCGGATTATGATGAGAATGACAGTAAACTTAATATAGCCTTAAAGAGAGGAAGGGAAACCCGGTGCCGGCACGTAGCCTACTCCTGTTGAAGAGCACCAATAGGACCACCGGCTTAACGTCCCTTCCGAAGGACGGTACAACGTGAACAACAGGATTCCTCCACAAATCCATGCTGTCGAGAGGTTGATAAGCAAGGCGAGTGAAGTTGCTGTACTAACTTTCATCCCTCCAACCTCTCTCCCGAACAGAACTGGTCATGTGTATGATGGTCATCCATCCAATACCTAACACGTAGCAGTGTTGCTTAACTTTCATCCCTTCAACCTCTCTCCCGAACAGAACTGGTCATGTGTATGATGGTCATCCATCCAATACCTAACACGTAGCAGTGTTGCTTAACTTTCATCCCTTCAACCTCTCTCCCGAACAGAACTGGTCATGTGAATGATGGTCACCCATCCAATACCTGACTCAGCGCAGTGTTGCTTTACTTTCATCCCTCCAACCTCTCTCCCGAACAGAACTGGTCATGTGTATGATGGTCACCCATCCAATACCTGACCCAGCGTAGTGTAACTTAACTTCGGTGATCTCACGAGGACCGGTGTTCTCAACACAACAAACCTTTAGGTTAATTGTACTTTGTTTAATTGCATTGTAAGAAAAGAGTAAGTTTAATGTCATATTAAGGAAGTACTAAGCTAATTATGAGACATGTGCATGTCATTGATGTAAAGTTTTGAAACTGTTGACTTGCATCCAGCAGTGATGGGTCATCATGAACTGGAAACTCTCTGGACAATTGATGTCTGGTTTTTATCGATGCTGACCGCTGGAAGAAGTTAAATATATAATCAAACAATCATAATAAACACGTTGTAGTTATTAAATTTAGAGTTCTGTCATCGAGCAAGTGTCGTATCATCTTCATCGGTGAGTGAAACGGAGATCTTTGGTCGAAACACCGCAAAGAAGTTGGAAGTTATGGCTCCTATACTCTATTTCGTCCGAAGAAAGTGAGAGCCAACCTTTTGCTGCCGCTGCTAGAAATGTTTTAAGCATCTAAGTCTCAGTCCCCAGTCAAGAAAGAATATTGTAGTTGTGACATATTTAAAACTCAGTTCAAGTCATGATCAAAAGGAAAATTATCTACTTTTGAAGGCAACTAAGCGAAGTGAGTGATGGTAAGGCTCAGTATTTTTAGGTCCTTTTATTTTTAGACATTTCGTTCATCTGTACTTTGTCAACGGAAGCTAAAATATCTGTAACTGCAAAGCAGTTTTTAGAATCAAAAAACGTAAAACTGGGAGACATAAAATGAAAGAGATTTCAAATAAAAAGCAAGTTGTTAATAAGTAATTTGTGTAAACTTTGACTGATACGGAATTGCTTGTCGTTAAGTGTGTGTTAAGAGCGTTGAGTGACAGCTGAGAGAAAATGGCGGCCTACGAATTAGTGAGAGTGTTAACTAAATTGCTTTTAAAGTAGTAATAAAGACGCTACGAAAACAGGTAAAAGTATTCACTTGTTGCGTTAGCTGTGGACGATGCAATGGCGAGCTCTGATCTGCAATTGCAGTTTCTTGCAATCCCAAAGGTGACCGTTATGAAATGAAAACAAAATATGCGTGAAATTGTAAACAAATTTGATGTCAAACGGTCATTTTTCATATTTTGGGAACTAGTCAGCTAGGTCTAATTTTTTAAATTAGTTTCATTTTTTAAAGTTGGTAACCTTAATGTCGGTTTTTCAGTGGATCGCTTAGAATCTAACAGTCCTTTTATTTATTTTTTTTTTGCTTGAAAACAGCCAATTAAGAAGATGTTTTTTGGTACGTTAACGGTCTGTTAATAACTTGACGGACCACTGAAAAATCGGCTCTTAATGAACAGAATCTAAGCTCAAACAATATGCAAACTATTTTTAAATGGGAAAAATTTTTCTCAATTAAATTTTAAAATCGATTCAGTCGAGTCAAATAAGCTACACTGAATTCATGCATAAACAATATTTCAAATGTAATTTTAAACACTCATAGCGTTTTGACGAAATACTTTGCATTCTAAATTAGGTAAGAATGGGTTTTAATCATTATAATAACGGTGCAATGCGCTTTGCATGCGAACCAAGAGATAACTAAACAATACTAATAGATAATTGCCTCCAAATATGTGTTGTTCTAGGAAACTTACACGGTTGCCCTTTGCGTCGGCGGATAGCAAAACTATATTGAGCCTGTCACCTCCTCGGGCGGTCTTTCAAAGTGTTCACGTAACACAAGCCGGGCCATCGCTCATAAAAAAAAAATACCGTTAAATGCCAATCAATCTAGCAGCCAGCGAATCAAATATTTCACATAGATTTTCCTTGAAATTTAGTAATTAATCTCGCCTATTCTTGATTACTGATGAGTGAAACGTAAATCCTTGGCCGCTAACATGAATATCTGCAAGTTTTGTCCGTGCATTGTACCAGGCGTATTGCAAAAACTGCACAATCTTCTAACAATCGCGTGCAATTTCATTGAACTTAAGACGAAAATCAAGATACGACTCGGAATTGCATTGCAGCGAAAATAGCGGCAGTCTCATTTTGTGTGTGCATGCTCTTTCAGTAGAATAGTAATTCAAATAATTCACAGCGATTCGGCCTTGCCTAGTCGTTCTAGACGGGAGAATATTGCGATTTTTGCAACTGAACAGATCCGACTGAACATCTTATATTTGTTGGTAAATCATGACTCTCAAAGTGCTTAATGCAATTTTTGTAGGACGTAAGGCATCACAATACTGAAAAGTAAATGATTTCTGATTCGCGAAAATGATATTTATGATATAGTTTTTAGACTCATGTCTACTTTATCTAAACTTAGCACTAGTTTTAACAAGAACTATTTCAACTGGGTTTTGAATGCTAAGTAAAGAACAACTCAATTTAACAACGTTTCGTTACTTAAACCTGTTACTTGATCAAGGGTAAAAGCAGCCCTGACAATTTTCTGTTTTAGCATTGAGTTTATACTTATAGATAAAGGGTCAAAGCTTAAATTAATTTTTCTGCTGAGCTGACGTGTCAGCAATCATGTGGTAAAGGTAGTTGCCACCTGATGGCGCTTGCGGCTGTCCTTTAAACCAATTACCTTAAAAATTAAATAATTACGACTCAAAATATCGATATGTGTGTGTGTCAATCGTTGAGGTTAGCATTAATAAAGATTGATTGAGTGTAAACCAGTTTCAAATGCGAGTAATCTGCGAGAAATAACGACATTTTATTTAACTCTCAAAACGACGGTGACTCCATCTGGCAGCATCCTATATTTTCGTTGGTAAAGCAGTCTTTTGGTGGCCATTTTTTCGCGAAGACAGCCTTACATTAGCGCTACGATAGTACGATTTATCTTTATTATAATAACATAGACATTTTACAGCTAAAACTAAAATCAAGGAGATCGAAACCTAAATTTTAATTCCAAAATCTTTGTTAGTTCCTAGGACCCCTGTAGACTTATGTTTTAAAAACCAACACCTCACCATATCGCCTAACTCGATCAAAAAAATATTTTAAGAGATAAAGATTTAAGATAAATCTTCAAAAGAGATGAAGATTGTATTTGAATTTTATGTTACTTTTCCAAATCACTGTTTGCACAGTAGGTACAAGTTTACCCTGTATTATAGTGTATTACCACTATTGTAATTGAATTTTGTTTGTAATATTTATTTAGCTATATTGGCTAGCTTCTCAAATACAGAATTTTACAATTAGCCTAAATACAGACACACATAATTCTTCAGTTTCAACATTTGATATCGACTCCGTATTCCTTATTAGGTTCCCCAATTAATTATACTCTGTGACACCTTTTGTCAAAATACCATTCAAATCTACTGACTTGACAAATATTTCTTTCTTATTTCTAGTATTGTGACTATTAAACATCGCCATTGCATATTTATTAACAATTATTGTAGCAAATAATCTTTAAAATCACCTAAGAATAAAAATACAGAGAAATTTGATGCCCAGATAAATCAATTTAGGCTTATTGCGTGCAATGTCACGACTGCCCTTGGTGCTGCAGAGAAGATGACTACTGTGCGAGCTAGAACACGGTGGCATCTTGAAGATGTTTTAAAGTCTCACCTGTCAAGGCCTACCTTGGAATCTCTTGGAACGGAAACACTATATTCGAAAACAATGTTTATTATAATGCAGACGCCTTATAATCAAAGATAATTAGTTACGGAATTCGATACCTTTACCTGAATTGGGAACAGAGGTTCGGAGGCAAACTCATGGAAAAACAAGTCTGAGCACAGTGGGAAAGATTTTTTAAATTAATTTTGTTTTAAAACTATAAAGTTGTGAGCGTTTTTTTTCTTGTCTAAAAAAAAATGAGAAGTGCATGTTGCAAGCGGCTAATTCACGGTCCCATGCAAATGTGTGGAGGTACAGCACACATGGCCTGTAAATCTTTCACAGCTTGTTGCATTGTTTACTCGATGTACTACATAACTAATTACCATCACTAATTAAAACTATGTGTTGAAATGTTATTTTCGAGTATGGATGAATGTGTAAGTTGTTTTCGATAAAAATTTGATAACGATTATTAATGAAAATTTCTTTTTGACTAGATCAGAAGGTGTGTTTGGATAAAAAAAAAATGTAATGATATCTTCTGACGATAAGACCTTTTAAAATTAAAGAACTTACTGTGTGTATTCCAATAACGATTGACAATTTAAATTTTAAAATACTGTAGTAAGATAAGACTTAAGATTTGAAGAAAAAAAATCTACCTATACCTGTGCCTATACTGTATTTTGAATGCTAAGTGAAGAACAACAAAATTTCCCAACGTTTCGTAACTTGTACTTGTTACTTTATCAAGGGTAAGAGCAGTCCTGACAATTTTCCAATAACTTTGTCCAATTGTGCCAAATTTTTTGCTATCGGAAAATTGTCAGGACTGCTCTCACCCTTGAAGAAGTAACAGGTACAAGTTACTAAACGTTGGGAAATTCAGTTGTTCTTCACTTAGCATTCAAAACCCAGTTGAAATAGTTTTTGTCAAAACTAGCGCCAAATTTAGATCAAGTAGACATGCGTCTAAAAACTATCGTAAGTCATATATGATAAGTTTTTTCCTGTTAATTTTTTTTCGCTGTGTAATCTCCAATGAAAAACTTTAAACCGGACTTCGATAAATAACTATTTATCCCAACAAAGCTGCTAAGAATACGTATTGATGTCACCGGCACACTGACATAGGCTTATAGCTGTGCGACTAAATCCTACTTTCAACAAACGTTCATCACTGCCTTGTGTTTCATGAAAATCTGGGTGCGTTTTTCTGAGAACATTATCCTCAAGACGCTTCAAGATTTTGCGGTTGAGTAGAAATGTGACGAAACAAGTGAAAAATCATGACCTTTTCACACAATATAGCGTCTGGTGGCGCTCATGGGTTTTTACCTAACAATGAATGTATTCAAAAAAAATCAAATTATAAGGAAAATGTGTTGGTAATTATATTCACAAAATTACCGGCAAATATCTGGGGCATTTAATCATGATTCATTGGCCTTTCGAATTTAATAAGAAAATCGCAAGTGACTTTACCTTTCGGAGTAACTACATGTACTTAGTCAATGTCTATTTGTAATCACAGATAATGTTTGTGATTAATTGCGATTTTAGTAAATCATTATGAAGATATCACAAATACTTTTGAAAATAATCATCAGGATTTTAAACATATATGTTAATGTATCTTTAATTGGGGACGACTGCCACATTACGATGTAATCCACGCAATAAAACTATTATTTATTGGTTTAATTTCAATATCTGAATTGAAACTAAAGTGAATGTTGAAACCACGCCTGAAGAAAATACAAATGCATTAAATTTAGATCTGAATTTATTGCTAATAACAGATGACATTTCAGACTGAACTCCACACAGGCGCCAACTAAGAGATCTTTTTGAATTGTCACTTCCAGACTGACCCATTGATGAACATAGAAAGAAGACTGGTTCCAACCAAATAGGCATCATCTTCCTTATACCAACCGTTGAACGAGTTAACTGACCTTTTCGGAGCAAGCCACGCCAAAAAAAAATGTTCTCAAAAAGCAACACAGCCAAAATGTTGTCAACTTAAAAACTATTGAATAACAACCAAGCGTGATTGATTAATCTTACAAACTTGTCCCGTGTAGATACTTTTTCTCAGTTTTTTTTTTTTTTTCACTTTCAATATCATTTCAGTTTTAATCTATCCAGACACGTAGCTCGATCGGTGCCAAAATGTCGAAACTCTCGTCAGTGATCTTTGACCGCAAGAAGCTAGAATTGAGAATTGATAATGATGATCTTTGTCTTAGGATTCCGTCTCATTTAACTGCAGATAACTTGTACCACAAAGCAATTTCTCCCTCCTTACAACCAGTAATAGCACTTAGACAGGCCGAGAATTATTTTAACCTTATGCTTATGTTTCTCGATGCTGTAGGTGCTCGTTGATTTGACATTTTATGCAGCGTGGAATTATTTAATTGCGAATATGGTACCGAAATTTGAAAGTACGCTTGCAATATTGTGTATGCAATATTATTTGTGTGTTTCGATAGTATTGCCAATATGTGACGTTTACCTACGTACCATCATCGTAGCTAGGTAATATCACCGAAGAAAAAATGGAAATTATTTAAGTAACCCATAAAACGCAGTGGCAAAATCGTTTAAGAACCGCACAAAAACGAAGGCCAGCGTTTTTTTTTTTTGTAACCACGATTTCTGAATACATCAAAACATCATTTTCAAAATAAGAGTCAATTTCCAGCCCGTTATGGTCGTGTCCCAAAAACCAATTCCAAACATCACTCGCAATTGAAAAATCGAAAAAAAAAACTTGCTTCGAAAAATCAAAAATTCCAGTAACATTAATCTTCCTCTACCTGACGGTGCAGAAAAATGTTGACCAATATCGTCCCCTCACTTTTCTTCGAGCTACCTCCTTAAGACGCGATCGAAAGGTGGGCGATTACGGCATGAAGCTCACGAACCGACGGGGCAAAATAACTCCTCTTGATTACGCGAGGCATTGTTGCTTGCCGAGTGTAATCGGTGCACCAGGCAGGTAGGTAGGTAGGTAGGTAGGTAGGTAGGTTCGGTAGGTTCGGTGGTGGGGGACTGGCGCTCATTTCTTCCTATAAATAACAGAATGCTCGATGGACTTATCATCAGTTTATCTCTTTGGATACTTCAATCAACACACAGCACCATGCACATGGTCAGTTTTTACAGTTATTCGCAGAGAAAAGTTTGCAAATATTTCTAAAACAGTGCTTTTTTATTTATTTATTTTTTTAGTAAATTTTTCGTTCACATCTTTGATAAATCAGTGGTGTTTTCGAGTAGAACGGGTGTCTCTAAATTTGTCGTGTGGCTTTTTGGTTTTTACTATTTCAGTCAGAATTGCATTAAGATCGCCAACATTTTGCTTGATCAGGAATTTTTCAATAAGGGTTTTACGAATTAGCAATACGTGATTCGATAAAGAAAAACAGTGGACCAAGCTCCTCGTGGCAGTTGGATAAATTTCAAACATTTCAAATCAGCTTTGTGTTATTTTATAAAAATAATTAATTATTCGCCAGTTTGCAATCACTACATTACTTAAAACAAAACACGGATATCAAACCTGTTTAAATAAAAAAAAAAAATCAGAAAAAATCGTATTTAAAATCATTAATTTTTAGCCGACAGTACTTGCACAACGAGATCCATGACCTAACACAATTTTGCGAAGAATAAACTCGCTAGTTTCTTAAACTCAGCAAAAGTTGAACACACTTTGAAAATCCAAATTTGAAAATTTGACACGGGAAAGCAAGCGATTAGAAATTCACGCCAGATATTTTCAAATGAGGTTGTTGGTCCTGCCAGGCATAAACTTGTAGGACTCTTCGGTATTAGAATGAAGCATTTAAATACAGCAATTCGAAGCAATTAACTTCATAAATAAAGGGGTAAAATCTGCGGTATACGCTAATTCAGAGGGTTTCATCCTAAATTTTCTTATAAAGGCGGAAAATTCGACGATACACTCGCTGCCAGCGGCGCTATAAACCAGAATTTTCCTCTCAATTCAACTCACTTTCTTTTCATTTTCATTAAAACGGTCAGAAAGTAACATTTTCACATTTCCACATCTTTAATATTTGGGGTTGATTCTATTATTTGCTTCATTTTAAAAGACGAAATGAAAACCAATTTTAAAATGTAATTTTTGGCGGTTTTTTTAATTTATTTATCTCTTTTTGTTTAGATTGTTGTCGTCCTGTTGGCTTTGGCCAGCCTTGCTGCATCTCGTCCTGCCGATGGACCAACTCAGCCCCCAATCCCCATCATCAGCTACGAGAACGAAGGTGTTAACCACGATGGATCCTACAAATGGAGGTGAGCAGACCTGACCCAATATCGAGAAACCCAACCCTGGCACCTTTCGTTCGGGATCTGCTTCTAAACTTTGCACTGAAAACTTTTGCATGAATAACAAGAAGAAAGTCTTATATTTCATTTCAAATACAGGGTATCAAATGATTACCAAAATCAAATCACAAGAAGCTAACGATAAAATCAGGTGAACCTGTAACTAATTTCGCCTCTAATAATCTTTGCAGTAACTCAGTTTTGTAAGAAATCACAAAAAGCCCCAACATTTATACCGGGAATGATACCTTTTTTAAATTTCATCAATTTTCCGATCGGAAAAATTCTGAAAATATTTTACCACTGCATGTTCATGACCACAATCATAAGAACATTCATTTAAGTGAGAAATTTCTCATAATTAATCTGTATCGTTGCAACCACCCTACGCAAGCAATAGATTTGCATCTTTGCAAATTCGCAAGACAAGATTTATGTGTATTGCAAATCTGCAAGGTGCTTTATGAATTTATGTCACGCAAGAAAACGCAATGCGTGTTTTTTCCTCTCGATTTGCAATTGAGGTTCTTGGAGATCAAGACGTGAACTGAAGGCGATCGTGTCGACAAATCTTGCAAAGGAGACAAAAACTTCAAACTGGCATCAATTGAAAAACGCAATACCAAAATCGTATGCTAAAACGATCGAAAGATGGTATTTCAGACGCATCGCTTTACGCGGTTAGACGCATTACCATGATAAGTGTTGGATTGAGATTTCTTTGGTCGAGTCAAGGACAAAACAGTGCACGGGGTCAACAAAGAAAAAAACCATTCAAGGAAACAATTTCTAGAAAGAAATCCTCGTTTAGCCAATGAAATGTTTTATAGCGAAGCATTGTGCAACACTGAGTAATCATGTAATTGGTGATGGTCATGTAGTAATAGTGAAATATATTAGAAAAAAAATCAAAAGTAAACAACTTTTCAGTCCAGCCTTGTGAAAAGTTTCAAAATTTGCAAAAAAACCGCCCACAAAAACTTGAAGAAAGTGATCTGTAGATAGATCCACAAAACAAAGTGAAAATTTAACCCCAGAGCTTAAGAGTCAATCGGCCAAATTCATGTTGGTTAAGCTAAAACTCTAACTAAGACTCGATAAGAAATTTAAATATTTCAAAATTACACTGGTGCCATCTGAGGGATTTTAATTATGATCAAATATACTGATGAATATTGTAAAAATATGTAAAGTCCCATTAAGCCAGAGTGTTTTAAAGTATTTTATCAGTTTCATTGCTGGTAAAGTGTATATTTCGCTTCAAATAATACACTTTCTGATTAAAACCTTATATTTGTATTTCTCTTCTAGCTACGAGACCGGAAACCAGATCAAAGCCAACGAAGAGGGATTCGTGAAGAACCTCGGAAGCCCCGACAACGAGATCCAGGTCGCCAACGGTGCGTACTCTTACGTCGCTCCCGACGGCACGCTAATCAGCATGACGTACACCGCCGACGAGAACGGTTTCGTTCCCCAGGGCGCCCACATTCCCACCCCTCCCCCAATCCCAGAAGCCATCCTCCGCGCGCTTGAGTACAACGCGGCCCATCCCGAAGAAGACAACCTGTAAAGTGTGCTGCATGACCACTAAGCAAACGTTACCAAAATTGATTGCTCTGGTATTTTGTAATCCAGGAATTATGATTTAGGGTCTTTTCATAACTGGCTATAAAGTTTACTATTTTAGATGTTTATTTTTTGAAAGAGATGTTCATTTCTAATTTGGTAAAGTTTAAGCCAGTTTATTACAAAGCTAACCCGCAAGATTTCGGGTTTTTTTTTTGAACAGCAGCTGATTAAAATATCACAGAAAAGTTTTACTTCTTTGAATTTTATTTTGAGTGGTATTTTAGTCTGTAGCCTGTTTCAAAATGGACCCTTTTTGGCAATTTTTTAAACTTCCATCTGAGTAAAACAACATAATTGTTCAAATACTAGGCTGGAAATTTGAAAAAAATAGCCCTAAGTGATACGAATATATTGTTTCAAGACCCATTTGCCACACATTTGAAAAACGAAATCTTTCGCTGGTCAAATGGGTTTTTTCATATAAGGCCAAAAAAAGTCAAAGTCTAAGTTAATTATTGTGTCGAGAGGATTGCTGAGTGTACCCACATAAGAGGTCACGTTTAATCATCGCCTTCACGTTGAGACATCTTTAAGAAAGACCAAGAAATGCTTGTTGCACCAGGCATTTTTTAAATGGCTGACCAAAGATGACCAACTACTTGAGCAATAAACGAGATGGATGGAAAAAAAATTTATATTTGTTAAAAACCTGAATTTCTTACAACCGTTTGTTGAGCCAATCGGCATGACATTTCGATTGCAAAAATATGTAATTTATAATTGCCATTGCGGTATGTGTGTAATCGTCATTACTCTTTTATCTAAACAATTTTTTTTTTATGACCCGAGTGGTTTGTTCCATTATGAAGAGCGTAGAGAAAATATTGTATGGGAATATCATGTGTAATGCAAACATATTAAGTATTATGCGCATATTGTAAAATTAATTATTAATATATTTATACTGAATATTTTTGTATAGCTTTCATGGATTTAAATCTTGATTTATCCATATTTCATCTATCATCCAGATATTGTAATGCATTTTTTAATAATAAAAATACAATATTCGTTTAGCACATATAAAGAGTCATAAATTAATATCCAAATCCTTCAAAAACTTTTCAATTCATGAAAAAAAAAATCCAAAATTCAACAACTTTTCTAGCACTCCAGTATTCCATTTCCTTACCGAACAACCTCATTCTTAAAAAAAATATATAATCACCATTACATAACTCGATTTGAATGTCATATTTAACCAGGCAGTCACGAATAATTTGTTCACAAAAAGAAAATTACATCTCCTCTTCGACGCAGACAAAAGGTCTCAGCCTCTGTCTACTAAAATCTTGCAGCGCGATCTTGCATGTGAACCAAGAGAGGCAAGCAAAGTAACCGTTGAGTTGGGCAACTCGACCCTAATCATAGGTACCAACCTCTAGACAATCCCGGGGACGTTCACACGCACGCTACCATAGGGTCACATGCTCTTTTACTAGAATCATATCAGCAATCACATAAGATGCTATATCGTTAGTTTCTTTCTTCAATTATTGCAAAATACTGCTTATGATTGATGAGCTAAGCTGGCAAAATCTTTAATTTTACAGCAAATTATAAATGACCAGATGCTTTGCACCTAAACAGGGTCGCCGGCTGAGCTAGAAATGTTTATATTATTAGCCCCTTTTCTTCTTGAGAAACCAGATTCTCTGCGTTTGAAATTTGGCGCCTTTGCTGCTGCGGGTCGCTGCATTGCGGAAACTTGTTTCATTTCATGACAAGCAAGACAAACCATTCGAAAAAATGTTGCTCTACACCAGCTTAATGGATATTAGGAATTTCATACATTTTTAAGTACGCCATTTTCGCAGCCTAGAGTTTAAAGTCATAGGAATTTGACAAAAGTTTCAGAACCTGTTTCATTTTACTAAATTGTAATCCCATAACGACTAAAATATGTCTTATCGAACAACCTAAATAACTAACTGACAACAAAACTGACTTACTGACTTACTGATCCGGCACACAGTATAGGTACATATGACTAGAAAATAATCCCAGTAACACCATCGTGCCCACAGAGGTGTTAAATCCCACGCCTTCAATATCTCAACTAACTGCAGAGTTACAAATTCTAAATTTCACACCAGAAATTATTATCCACGTCGTGCGTGCAGATCACATAAAGGTAGACATTAGCAAACATAACGATACTTTTACAGCCTTGCACAGATTTGAGGGCTATTCACATACGAGTCAGAAACTGCAACAACGCTGTGATTACAACCCTAATGCGAAGAAAGAAAAAAAAAACGCTAAAACAATTACTTATATAAACTGATGACTTCGTAATTACGATTCGTAACGAAATCACTTTATTGCATTGTATCTTTTCTATCACGCCTCGGGGCAAGTTTGCGAAAAGTAGCCGAAGAAATAATTAGCTACAATTTCTATATGCGATAACTTTAATAAGGATTTAATTGTCGAGTGCCGTTTGGACGTAATTCGTCGTAATGAAAAGACTGGCGCATGTAAGTGCAGTTCAAAATTAATGCTGTTGAGTGCAGAACCGGTATTCGTTGTGCCGCGAAAACCTACAGACAAAGACTGGTGATTCGCACCGGCATATGTTTATTGCGATGCTGAATAAGTATCAATCGAAATTAGCAACTCGCTCGAGAGATCCGCACAAACCGTGTAATAACGACAAGTGCCGCCTGCAAAATCATATGGAAACCAGCGAGTAGGAATATTACTCAAACCATTGCATAATACGACTTTCAATTATGTCTAGAAGACATTAGACAATTCTGGGAGACGTACGATCATCCTTCTTCTTGGATTTAAAATCTTTAGTGGCATAGCGGTGGAATCAGGTGGGTTAGGGACCTCAGGGACCCTAAGGCCGTCAGGGCATCCAGCATCTAGGTTAGGAAGCAACTTTGAAATCTGAGTTAGTCTGGATCAGTGGGTTTTCTATCCTAGCTTTCATTCCCTTCCTTTCACTGCGGCTGGTTTCAACCCCTGTGTCAAAACAACCAGGAAAACTGAAAATCCTGCATACATATTTTTGAAAAAACGGAGTTAGACTGGTAAAACGTGCGACTGAACTAGGATTCGGGACCTCTTAACTGAGCTATCCGGACACACAGCTTCCTGTCTCGCAATGTGGTATAAGATATTTCCGCAAGGAGGCAATTTAGGTCTTATTTTTATTATGTATGTATATATATATATTTTTTTTATCTTCCATTCGGCACAGGGGTACCCTTTGAATGTATACCATATTAAAACATCTCTACTTTCATAAAGCTAGCATGTAGCCGAGTAGTAAACTTGTAGGGTAGGTGAGGGGGGGGGGAGGAAAGGCTCGTGATATTTTGACGGGCGGGTCCCAAGTTGAGGACGTTCCACCACTGTCTGAACACAGATGCACTCATCGCTTGCAGTTGGCACCAGTGTTTGACCTCAAAATGTGAAGCACTCTTACTTCCCTTTCGTTTTGCAAAGTTCAGCGCGACTGTGGTGGGAGTGGGAACTGCACGGTAGACTGACGGATAGGTCGGGTATGGCTGGGTTGCTGTTTTTTAGGTAGGTAACATACACGTCACACCAAAGCAGGAACTCGGTGAGCCGTGCACGCTTTTCGTGATGGAAAAAAGGAACTCTCATGCGAATCAGTTTCAAATTGTTACTTGGAATTGCCGACAGATTTTTGTAACAAATTTTGGTGCTTTTTTTTCAATTGTTAAACATACAACAATTGCATAAAAGGTTGACAAGTAATCGTTTTAACAAAAACTATTTGAAATGGGTTTTGTATGCTAAGTAAAGGACATCAAAAATTTCGGGAAACTTTAGTTGTCCATTACTTAGCAATCAAAGTCCATTTCAAATAGTTTTTGTAAAAACTAGTGCTAAGGATAAATCAAGTAGACACGAGTCTAAAAACCATCATAAAGTAATCGTTTTATTTCGTTTTAGGGTTTTCAAGTAATTATTAAGTCAGGTACTGAAAGAAATCGAAAAATTACCAAACGCTCATTTTTTAAACACGCATTAATAACGTATAATGACGAAAGTTTGGTCAAATTTGATCCAACTGCAAGATTGAATTCAATATGAAACCAGAAGAAATGATGATACCGAATAAACTCGTGGTGTGAAATCGACAAATCTGTCCCAACATAAGCTAGATAATCTCTTGTTTGCTCTTTAAAATCTTACTCAAACATTATAAAACTTTAAAATGTTTTACCATTCAGTTTCGATGAAGTCTATGATTATTATTGCAAACATCTCCGGCTTGAATACATATATTGTATCATCTATAAAAGGGCGCCTGTATAGAATTATAATACCGCATGTCTTGTTATGGTGCTAGACCGAACCTTCATGGAACATCCCGGCATTGTGACGGCTGTCCTGCTTTCTTCGTCTCAGATTTATGCCTTTAGATAAAAAAACGAAACCGTAAAAGAAATTCCAATCAGTAATCACAAGATAACAGGAAAAAAAGGTAACTCGTATACCATAACTCACTTTCAAAGCTTACAATGATTTAAATATATTTATTTATTTACACATATATTCATAAACATGTATTTATTATTGATGGATTTCTGGTTTGATAAGCACAATCAAGTTGATAAGAAATATATTCAAGCAAGCATTATTCCTTTTTTAATAAATATCGGAAGAGATTGTACAACAATAGGCAAAAAAAAAACGTTCTCTAATTTTCAATTTGTAAACGATTTTGTACTCGTGAGGTAACCCAAGACCGAGCAAAGAGATTCACACAAGAAAATGCGGAACTCAAAAGATAACAATAAACGCATCATGCATTTGCATCATTAAACGTGTTCATTCGTATGATGAATTCATTACGAGCTCCTCATAAGGAAAATCGTAAATGCTTTCTCCGAAAACCAAAGCATGTAGCTGTGATTTAATTAGATACTAAGCTAATCACGCTTGACTATGAGTTAATTGCACAAGTTCGAGTCCAGTGATTGTCTAAGAGTGTGCAATACTCCCATGACCTTAGCAAGCAGAAGAAAACTAATGTCAGGATTTGAAATCCATGAAATCGATACTGGAACATCGACGATTTGTAGATTCGTTCTGGTGACACCACTACACCAAGATTAAGATTGCACCGCAGACCTGTCAGTTAGAAATGTGAAATACCAGACAGACATGGCGCTCTCACTACCAGGATAGCCGACCACCAGGATCGAACCTGGGACCTCCCGAGTGCAAGGCAGACATGGCGCTCTCACTACCAGGATAGCCGACCACCAGGATCGAGTCTGGGACCTTCCGAATGCAAGGCAGACATGGCACTCTCACTACCAGGATAGCCGGCCACCAGGATCGAACCTAGGACCTCCTGAATACAAGGCAGACATGGCGCTCTCACTACCAGGATAGCCGGCCACCAGGATCGAACCTAGGACCTCCCGAATGCAAGGCAGGCATGGCGCTCTCACTACCAGGATAGCCGACCACCAGGATCGAACCTGGGACCTCCCGAATGCAAGGCAGACATGGCGCTCTCGCTACCAGGATAGCCGGGCACCAGGATCGAACCTGGGATCTCCCAAATGCAAGGCAGACATGGCGCTCTCACTACCAGGATAGCCGACCACCAGGATGGAACCTGGGACCTCCCAAATGCAAGGCAGACATGGCGCTCTCACTACCAGGATAGCCGACCACCAGGATCGAACCTGGGACCTCCTGAGTGCAAGGCAGACATGGCGCTCTCACTACCAGGATAGCCGGCCACTAGGATCGAACCTGGGATATCCCAAATGCAAGGCAGACATAGCGCTCTCACTACCAGTATAGCTGGCCACCAGGATCGAACCTGGGACCTCCCAAATGCAAGGCAGACATGGCGCTCTCACTACCAGTATAGCTGGCCACCAGGATCGAACCTGGGACCTCCCAAATGCAAGGCAGACATGGCATGCTATCTTACTTCAAATGACTCACTCTGTGACCAGTGACCACCGAATGCCAAATTGTCTAGTTAAATTAACTAGTTAATTATTAGTTAATTAGTTAATTAGTTATTAGTTTAATTAACTTAATAGAAAGGATTGAATTAAAATTCGTGTCACTCTGTTAATGCCACAAATTTCCATGAGACAAAATGATAAAAAACAGCCAGTAAAGTATCGATCATTTAGCGTTTTCCGGTTCAACCCACGGTCGGTTGCATGGGAACCATCAACCCCACACGGTGCTTCGATGGATTGCCCGTCACTACAACGTTGACATTTCCTGCGATGCGGGGGTGTTCCTCGACCGCAGGGTGACCTTTGTGCGGGCCGATTGCACCATCGGGGCTCGAAGTCGGTTCGTCTGCAAGCCGGAAAACTTTCACTCGGTCACGAGCAGCCGGCGGTCGTGGCGAGGTACAGTGTACAGTGTGTCGGTGTTGACGAGGTACGGTCGACTGGCGCATTCTCTCGGTCAAAGTGACATCTTGGGCCGGGTTTACACAGAAAATAACCCTAAATATTTTGGGGGTAACGTCGTTATAACCATGGAAACACTCTGAAAATCTGTAAACACCGTGTGTAGTTCCAGCAACTGCCACAGCGGTCGTATGCTGATAATTCCTTGGTAAAAATTCTTGAAGATTATTAAAAAAGGGCTATTTTGTCAGCGCCTATAGGCTTCTCAGACCTCTAGAAAAGGGGGGGGGGGACAAGTAACCCGTGCCCGGCATCGGGCAGTTCATAACAATGTAATAGTAATGGGTGGGTGAAACAAGGGTTGTCATGGCAATCAAAAACAAGTAACCCGTGCCCGGCATCGGGCAGTTCATCACAATGTAATAGTAATGGGTGGGTGAAACAAGGGTTGTCATGGCAATCTAAAACAAGTAACCCGTGCCCGGCATCGGGCAGTTCATCACAATGTAATAGTAATGGGTGGGTGAAACAAGGGTTGTCATGGCAATCTAAAACAAGTAACCCGTGCCCGGCATCGGGCAGTTCATCACAATGTAATAGTAATGGGTCGGTGAAACAAGGGTTGTCCTGGCAATCTAAAACAAGTAACCCATGCCCGGCATCGGGCAGTTCATCACAATGTAATAGTAATGGGTGGGTGAAACAAGGGTTGTCATGGCAATCTAAAACAAGTAACCCGTGCCCGGCATCAGCCAGTTCATCACAATGTAATAGTAATGGGTGGGTGAAACAAGGGTTGTCATGGCAATCTAAAACAAGTAACCCGTGCCCGGCATCAGCCAGTTCATCACAATGTAATAGTAATGGGTGGGTGAAACAAGGGTTGTCCTGGCAATCTAAAACAAGTAACCCATGCCCGGCATCGGGCAGTTTATCACAATGTAATAGTAATGTGTGGGTGAAACAAGGGTTGTCATGGCAATCTAAAACAAGTAACCCGTGCCCGGCATAGGGCAGTTCATCACAATGTAATAGTAATGGGTGGGTGAAACAAGGGTTGTCATGGCAATCTAAAACAAGTAACCCGTGCCTGGCATAGGGCAGTTCATCACAATGTAATAGTAATGGGTCGGTGAAATCGCCCGTTAATATCAGGGCTGGCCTATCAAGGGATGATAGGAAAATGATGAAAGGATGATGATGAAACTTGCCTAGCCTAGAAGAACGCTACAGTTTTCAGCTTGCAGCTTTGTTTTCTCAAATGGCCTGTATGCATCTACTCTCTGGGTCAGGTGATTACACGGGTGACCGGTAGAATGCATGCTGGTAACCAATCACCGCTGCTAACTCTTGCATCAGATCGTATAGGGTAGCCGATGTGCATTCCTTGGGCCGGAATGCAATGCCTGGGGCAGGTGGACATAAATCGCGAGCGTCTCTACTAAAAAACCGAGCATGAATAAATGAAATCAATCAATTGACCGATCGGTGTTGCTGCGAGTTAAACCCGAACTAGGTTAGTAATTCCACGGTCAACTTTGAACACTTCCTCGTGTTGCTCAAAGAATGCGCTTTGTCTGAGTTGTTGAAGATTATAGTTTTTTTAATATTTTCACTTTCGAAAGAAATATATTGATACACAATGTCGGAATTAGAGTTACATTTAAAGTGTCTGACTTTAGACAACCATCTGTCACGATCGCTTTCGTTCACGAAAACACATCTGAAAGGAGTTAGGTTTTTTTATGTAAAGTAGTTTCTCACGTAATGAAATGTTTCCAAATCTCAATGGAATGTCCAAACTTTTAGGTGTGTAGGTGTGCGCTTTTTATTTGAGGTCTATCACTTAGATATTGAAATATTACTTCATAATTTTTGTTATGAACGCCAAAAAAAAAGGTAAGTATTTTAAGTTTTTTTTTCCAACTGAGTCAGAATTGTGTTAGTTTCAGAGCAGATTAGATCATCTGTACCACTGTTCATTTGTTCTAGTTTCAACTCGCACAGCCTCCTAGACTGGTGCAGAGAAAAACGTCAACTATTCTGCTTTACAGCCATCTGTTTTGACACAAACCAACACAAAATGGCCGCCGTGTTTTTGTGCTAAATTACAAATGAACACTGAAAGATCAGGATTGAGCAAAGTATTGGAAAATATCAACACAACCTAACATAGCTATTGTTTGTGAATGTGTATAATTTGTATACTTAAATGATCATCTGACAAATCCAATCAATGTCAAAACGATCATGATGCTGTCTAAACTTAGCATAGAAGAAGCGATTGTTTCACAACGCTGCCAATGCTAACGCCGCGTTTGCAGCAATATTCAGCTCGTTAACTGTGTTTGCCTTGACTGTCGGTTCGTTACCTGGGGCTTGACGAAAGTTTAATCGGTGATTTTTTTGGCCCGAATCGATAACGAAGTGTTTTGAAGTTTGAAAGATTCGACTGGATTTGTTCGACGCGCCGGCCGAAGTGGATGGCCTTTCTGCGTGACGCGGGATATTTTGGTGACCTTTTGCAGAAATCAGCCGATGGTTTTATGTGGCGTGCTGCATATTCATGAAGATTCACTCGTGGTTAATCAGCATAATTCGTGGGAAAATTTATTTTTTATTTATTTCTTAGTTTTTTTAAATGATTTACAACTTGCCAAGTGTTTCTCAACTGGTACAAATGGGTTTGAACGTTCATACTCTTGCTCCCCTCAAATAGATTTGTAATTGTGTATAAGATTAACTGGAATAAACGATCGGTACATTTGTCAGAAGATCACAAAAACGTTTGTGAATAAAACGCGAAAGCAGCTTTAAAAAATTACAAAATTTAAAAAACTCTGCATTGTATTCAAGCATATTTCACAATTTTTACTGGTTTTATTTTATAAAACCACGAACCAGTCTAAACTTTTTACTATTTTCCTTTTTTTTTCACTTGTTTTCCTAATTTTTTTACTATTTTTCTTCTTGCATCCACGAAATTGCATTTCAGTTTAAAAACAGCCTTTTTTTTTTGGTGTTTTTTAAGTAAAGAAGGCCGTGAAAACTACTCTCATGCCAAAAAGCAAAAATAAACCGAGCTACGCAACAGGTCAAAATCAGTTCCCAACATTTTCTACGCACATTATTTTGACCGAAATGTCTCTGAAATATTTCAAAGACAAAACCGATACCAAAACTACAAGAAATAAATCCGATTTTGTTCTCAAACAAGCCGCGTGCCACGTGCACGGCCGCATGAAACCATCCGATTACTAAAACAAAAATCCAGATTCTTTCTTTTATCTACCATGACCCCCTCTTAAAACCACTTTAACCCACACCCTCAAAACCACAGGCTAAAAGCTAAACCAGCATTTAACTCGGCTATTAACTCGCTAATAACTAAACCCACAGACCACCAATCATTTCTCCATCCATCAAACACATGCAAGAAACGATCAACACCTAAACTTCTAAAAAGCAATTAATTAAATCAAATTGGTCATCGCTACGAAACAAAGCTCGAGCTAACATCACCGAATATCTAAATACCATATGGCACGAGTTAAATGTCAACGGAATCTTGAAATACCCGTTTCTCGCGACCTTCACGTCTGCAGTACCCAAGTGAAGATGCTCCCGGCTCAGATGATGTCGAGCATAGCAAGTTATTGCTCTGGGGCAGGAGATGTGAATGTCAGGACGACTGCGATCGGGGAGAGGGTAACGGTATGTGTTGAAAAGCCAGGGTGGGGGTAAACTATATTTATATACGGTGGGAATTCTTTAATTATTATCTTATTTCACTGTCGATCTTCTTCGCTGTAGTTTGTCAAGAAATCACTCCTTTCCAAGATGAAGATGGTGAGTTCGGTGTCGATATTTTAGCGACATTTTTTAAAGTTTTTTTTTTTTTTTTTTAGATTTTCTATCAGAAAAAATCGTTGTTGCTAAGGCACATGCTTAAATTTGTTGATTTTTTTTAAACCGTTGCTATGGTGTAAAATTTGTTAGGCAGTGGAACGAATACGAAAAGCAAATTTTTTGTCGCTGTTTTTGCAATTCGTGTTTAAGCTTTTCTGGCAAGCTTTAGCAAGTTAATTAAACAAATCTATCAAATTCACGCACTCAACTCAATTTTAAACACTTGACATAATCATATGAACGAAATAATTGAAGAAACGGTTTGGGAAATTGGCGCGTAGCGTTGTCAATTTTTATGTGTCATTATCAGGTAACTTGAATAAAGTTGCCAGTAGGGAGAAAATGGGGTACTATCATCAACGTGGATACAATTATCTTAAGAAATGTTCCCCAAACCGAAAACGGTTAGCATTCAAAACCCAGTTGAAAAAGTTTTTCTTAAAACTAGTGCTAAGTTTAAATCAAGTAGACATGAGTCTAAAAACCATCGAAAAAGGGATAATTTAATTTCAATGCAGAACACTGAAGAATCGATATTCCTTTGTGCAATTACAAGCCACCCGTTGCTATGACATCTATTGTGATTGCAGATTCTGGTCCTCTGTGTCGTCGTGGCTGTCGCTCTTGCTGCACCCGCCAGCCAAGATCCCAAACTGGCTGAGATTCTCGAGCAAACCAACGACAACATCGGCATCGGTGGCTACAGCTTCTCGTAAGCAAACGCCATTTACCGAAAGAAAAGTACAGATAGGACTTTGGTCGAAGCCAGCAGTCAAAGTAGTGTCAAATAATTAAACTTTAAAGAAAGCGAGAGTTACTTTCCTGTCTTACTGACACAGAAGTTTTCAGATTTACAGCTGAGACGACCTACAAAAAGCAACAGAAAAATGCTGATAAAAAATATTATCATGGAAAATGTCATAAATGTCAAAAATCTACGCAAATATCTATAAAATCTGTCAAAACCTCAAACATAAAGTCAAAGAACGTATACTTTCTAAAGTATTCATTTCTATTGTTAATTATTTTGAATTTAACCTAAGCAAGACCCTATGACAATCACCGTATCATGAAATAAGCGAAATACAATTTAAATTGCAAACGCTTGCAATGCCCGGGGTAATTTATTATTAACAACACTAATAACCTCTCAAAAATTGATGTCTAAGTAGCTCAATTGGTTAGAGCAACACCCGCGACAGGTGGAGATCGGAGTTCGATTTCCCGTTTTTCTAATAAAAAAAAAAAAATACCGTTTAGACAAAAATTTATAGAATTTCCATTTCGATTTAGCTATGGTTCCGATTGTATTTTGGTAATGATTCCATCTTCAGCCATAGTTTTAATAACCGCCAGCTCCCAGCTCAGCTTTGGTAATTTAACTAGAGTATGATTGTCAACCTACTACAAGAATGTGATCGTCTGTTTTAGATACCGCACCAGTGACGGAACTTTCCGTGAAGAGAGCGCCGTGCTGAAGAACGCTGGTACCGAACAGGAGGCTCTCGAAGTCACCGGAAAAGTGTCTTGGGTCGGAGCCGATGGCAAGGAATACACCACTGTCTACAAATCAAACGAGGCTGGAGCCACCGTCCAGGGAGCCCATCTGCCCCAATAAGAGATCACTTCGCTTTCAATCATCGACTGACAGCTGTCGATGATTTTATGAAACTAATTTGGCGCTGACTTTGCTCAATAATTCCGTGCGTTTTCGGTGCACATATTCCTAGCGTGGCGATGTACAGTTCTGTTTCGATGACTCTTTTGATTTTAATTGTAAACAGCAAAATACATACATGTACAAAACATTCTGATACGCAATAAAATTCTACACTCTTTATAATTTAGATGTTTGAATTTATTAACAAAAACAAAAAATAATCAGGTTAGCTACACAGCGATTATTCTGCTCAGTGATTTCTGGACAATTTAATTTATTTTTCCAGTAGTTGAAAGCGTTGATAAAAAAAATTAAGTGAAAAAAATTATTTTATTTCGGCTAAAAATGAAATTAACTCTGTAAAACCGAGTGAAACTTTATGGCAATCTAACATCCCCTGGCACTCACGAATAGGCAACCCGCGCTGCATGCATGAAGCTATGGTTGCGGCACTACTAGGTTTCCTGTGTGCATTCTAGCAAAATATAACTTGCTTTTCTTAAAAAAAAGTATTTCTGGTCATTGAAACCAGAAGTAATTTAATAAATACTGTTAATTAGTGCCTTATTATTGCTTAAAACCAACTTAACTTTAGCCTTAGTGCTTATGAACTGCGTTTAAAGTTTTAAGAGGTCTTATTGCACACTTTCCGCTTTATTTAACACTAATTTATGTGACTAATGAAGCTGGAATATGTGTGCCCGGATAGCTCAAAAGGTAGAGCACCCGACCGGCGCTTGGGAAATCCCATGTTCATCCCCCTTTTCGGTCACTTATTTTTCCAAGCTGGCTCCGTTTCAATCACCAACTTAATTGCTAAGAAGTCCGCACTATAATTATTCAACTGCATTGCAATCGGCTGTAAAAACGGTTTTTAGATTCCAACTACAATTGTCAGACCACTTGAAGGAGAAACGCCTCCCCCTATCGTAGTTTGTAGATTAAATAGATGTTCACAGAATACTGTCGCAACGACGCTGTTCTGGTGAAAGACGGACGGTAATTTCGTGCCCACAAACTTTTTGTACCCACCATCAGGTGGCGACTTACCGGAGTACCGAGGTACGATCCCACCTGAGCCTCAATCACATCGGTCACCTGCCTAACATCGAACAAATGTTCGGTAACTCATTTCCATATCAGTTACAGAATTGAAATCATGATGGTTTTTAGACTCATGTCTTCTTGATTTATTCTTAGCACAAGTTTTAAGAAAAACTATTTCAACTGGGTTTTGAATGCTAAGTAAAGGACAACTAAATTTCCCGATGTTTCGTAACATATACTAGTTACTTCTTCAGAGGACTGCTCAAACTTCTGAAGAAGTAACTAGTATATGTTACGAAACGTTGGGAAATTTAGTAGCCGTTTACTTAGCATTCAAAACCCATTTCAAATAGTTTTTCTTGAAATAATGTGTCTTTTGGAAGAATTGCCACCTTGGCTGATAGATAGCGCAATGCCGTGGTCACGTAACACTAGGGCATCATGTACTTGGTTGTGAAGTACTAAAGAACTGTTTAAAAGTGTGCGATTTATTTACAAGCCCCTCTCAACCCACAAGTTACTGTACGTATTGTATCAAGAACGAGTTGCGACCTACAGCAATGAAAATAAATTAACAAAAAATAGATTTTAGTGACTCACCCTGTTTTTGGGAACTGCACAGAACGGCGCTCGTTGCACAACGTTGCCGTCTAGAGGTTCACGTTGTGAAGTGAGTCGTCATTTCGACGCTCACGGGACGAGGTGCCAATACCGACGTTTGAAGATCGGCGCTAGAAAAAATAATTTGAATTAGAAGAAATACCAGATGTGCTTGCTTACATTTAAGGGCTAATATTGGCGCGTTATTTTCTTGTTCTTCTGTAAATGCAAATCTGTGAAGATTTGATCAATGAATAGGTATTTCTTTACGAAGGTGATTTTGAAGGCATAATGTAATGGTCAAAGATTGTCAGTTCGCTTGCATTGTTCAGCTTTTTGGCTGGTAAAATGCTGTCATGCTTGGTAGTTAGTTGGTTTGACATTCCAAGATGGAATTGAGAAGAGAGAAACAGGCAGTAAAAGGACCGACACGAAAGTAAGATTGTGACGATTAAAAACCTCGGCAGTGACATGCAGATAGAAAAGAGCAGGTTGCATTCCCACTAGAAATAGGTTTGCTAAATCTGCGAAAGGGCTATCAATTAGTCTACGTGAGAGTAGGAATTATTTCTTGGCCAAAAACATGTCATTTTTTAAAGGTAAAGGGGTAGTTTAGTGGTCTAGAACTGGGGTTGTTAGCTAGATTTAAGATGAGTTCTGATAAATACTAGGGGAGAATTGCCGAATGTCAACAAACAATGGAGTCAGTTGATATAAAAGATGAATGAGAAGTTTCAAGAAAGTTCCTAACAATGATGGGAAGTGTCGGTTACAAATTAATTATCTAATTGATGACAAACGAGGGAAGATTCACTACACTAACTACTTGTTCTGTGAGAAAGCTACAGGTCGCCTGACCTTGCTCGTTCATAAAAAAAACCTTTCGTTGGGGCTTGGGAGACAAAATATGTCAAAATATGTCAAAACAGAAAAACGTAGAACGCCCTGGACGTTTTTTTTATAGGGTTAAAAATAAAATCCAATATTTCAGGAAGAAAGTGGGGATTAACAAACGTATTCTCAAAGAAGAAAATTGAAATAAAATCCAATATTTCAGGAAGAAAGTGGGGATTAACAAACGTATTCTCAAAGAAGAAAATTGATTGAACACCCACTGGCATCTACCATAAACTAGATAATGTAATATTTCAGATTAAAGTTTCCACCAGCAGTTTATTTAAGTAAGGTGGTTACTATCAACCCCCCCCCCCCTTTACTGTTGCTCGAACCAGTGACAGGTAGTGACAGAAACACTGGTTCTGTGAGATAACTGAAGTTAAGCAACACTGCGCCAAGTCAGGTATTGAATGGGTGACCATCATACACATTACCAGTTCTGTTCGAGAGAGAGGCTGGAGGGATGAAAGTTAAGCAACACTGCGCTGAGTCAGGTATTGAATGGGTGACCATCATACACATGACAAGTTCCGTTCGGGAGAGAGGTTGTAGGGATGAAAGTTAGTACAGCAACTTCATTCGCCTTGCTTATCAACCTCTCGACAGCATGGATTTGTGGAGGAATCCTGTTGTTCGCGTTGTACCGTCCTTCGGAAGGGACGTTAAGTTGGTGATCCCCTTGGTCTTATTCGACAAGAGTAGGCTACTTGCCGGCACCGGTTTACCCCAATCTCTCACTCAGCACTTCTTTGCAATGGAACGTTGTGTAGTTCGCTGACAAAATCTCAACTATCTTTAACTGTTTGGAATACGGGACTATAAACGAATATCTCACGGTTACTGGTCAGCTCGTGCCGGCACCGGATTTTTCCTCCTCCCTTCTAGACTAAGTTTATATTGTCATCATTACTTCTCATGCACTAGCGCCACATCACTGTTGTAAAAACAGTGCGTCGTTAAACGTCGAATATCAATCACGATCGCGTCACGCGACAAGACGTTAGTTAACATAACCATCGGTCAAAACAGTGCATCGATAGACTCTAGTTATAAACTAATTCAATCTAATGCTAGCTCTAAAAGTACATATAATGCAGTCGACTTACCCGTTTCAAGTTTCTGCTTGCCTATGCAACGAACCAACTCTCGCAGAAGTCACTGTAAGAATGACCACTGGTGGTTTTACCTGGTATCTGATGGACAATACTGATAAGACTGGAATTCATTGGATGTAAACAAACCTCTAGGTCCCTAGCTGGCTAGCTACTAGCTTAGACCACCAGCTCCTAGCATAGCCATGGTTGGCTATTTTTATTACCCTAGCTTCCTATCTACCCAGTAATAATGCTATTATCCACTCTATAAAATTACAGTTTCAGATTTATATTCAGTGAAGGTTCCAGCTACATCTGTTGATATCATTTCCTCTGAATATAAAATGAATTTGAATCAAATTGTTTAAATTTCTTGCTATAGCTACATCCTGTTTCTCCTCATAAATGTCATTATAATTTCCAATCCTATACATGTTTGAACATGAATATATTTTGATTTTATTTGACACTATGTGAAATCTAATTTCACTTGCAATCCGTGGGGTATTTTATTATAAGGAACACTACTACCACTTAATAATAATTAATGTAATAATCATTATTCGATGCTGCTACCCTCTTAAAAATTGATACACAAACGGGGACTCAAACCCTGATCACCACTTATCCCCTGTGCAATAACTATTTCCAGCTGGATTTTTTTAAAACTTTATCCCAATTTGCAAATAGCAGCAAAACCAACACTTACCACACAAAATAACTTCATGTTGCTCGGAGAAGACTTTAGTAAATACTGGTATTAGTAATTTAAATAAGTTTTAGGGTTGATTTAGCACTGGGACACTTGAAAGTACAAAAGCAATGTATCTACCCTTCGAATTGTTTCTAAGACTTGTAAATGGCGGCAGAACAAAAAAGAAAAAAAAGGCCTAGAGTGTGAAATTCAGCCCCTTCTCAGGAGAGACATGATATCGCGAGACAAGGTCGAAAAGTTTTCAAAATTAGGTCAGAGCCCGGCTCAAAATGAAGCTTGGGGCGTGCATGCCCACCAGACTTTGGTTTAATCATCTAGAATTGAAATTAAACTCTCAAAGATGACTGGCGTATACTACTCAAGTTTGCCATTGACACTCAAATATGTGATCATCTCTGGCAGTTTCAATTTTTACGCTTAAGAATACCAAACCAATCATATTTTGGAAGCGTATGATAAGCATGTGAAATCTGATTTAAATTGCAAACGCTTACAATGCACGGGGTATTTTATTATTAGCAACACTAATAACCGTCTCAAAAATTGATGCCCAAACGGGGAAACGAACCCAGATCTCCACCTGTCGCTGGTGTTGATTTAACTTATTGAGCTACTTGGACACAAGCTTTTTGAGACGATTTTAGTGTATTTGATGAGAATGACGGAACTCCAGGGAGTAGAACCACGAGGCTGTGAATACTCAGTCACTCTGATTCTAGTGACGCTATATCACGTCACAACCTGTCAATCTCGAGTAACTCCAATTTGACGTTGGATAAATTTTTGAGAGGCTATAAGTGTTCCTAATTATGAAAAAGGATGATAAACCATTTTCAGATCGGCACTTTGTGCAAACATCAAGGTTCATTAGAGAAGATAAAAACAATAAAGGCATTCTTGCCTCTTTCAGGTAAACAATGCATAATAAGAATACAAAACACATTTTTTATTTTTTTCCTTCAACCATTATAATGTGATAGCCAAACTTTGTCTTAATTGGGGGATCCGTGTAAACTGGGGAGGTGACATTGGATATTGGCAACGCAAACGCGGCGTCTTGAAAAGGCCCGACCATCGAGCCTCGAATCTGCCAGCCGAGATCTCCCTGCGGAATACAAAGAAAGCGTAAGTAATGGAATAACATGAGTAATAGTGGCCATGTTTAACAGGCACGCAGAACTGTATGGCGTATTAGAAACTCCAGTTCTCATGAGGTCACCAAAGTTAAGCCTAGTCACTTAGATACTCTTTCGAGTAGAATGCAAGCTGGCACCAAGTTTCCTATCCTCCCTTTTAAGCTAGGTTTGGTTCATTAATATCAGCCATTCATTCACAGAGGCTGTTAGAGCAGTGCCACAGAGCCCATAGTCAAAACAGTGCGCCGCTAATCGTAGTCAAGCATAGCATAGCAAGCATCGCGAATCAAGCACCGCCATTCAATCTACAAGTCAAATAAAATATGTTTGGATTCGATTTACAGTTAATGAAATGATTATGCTGTAGAACAAGTTACAGATAAAATGCTGTCAATCCTCTGCATTTGAATGCATTTTGTGCCTAGTTGAGAATATTTGCACTAACCATATCAAAGACAACCAAACAAAACAACAAATACAGTCCTTGACTTAGTAACCTATCGTTCGAAACCCACACATTCCTTTAAAATGCTCCAAACAAACAGAAAAGACAAAATACAATCAACCTACTCCTTGGCGGGCTTTATCTTCGCTGTAAGCGGCTGCAACATCAGGAAACCGCATGCCTCCTTTAAGTTTCTCCATTGCTTCAAGTATCTTCGACTGCTTCTCACAAAGAATATGCCGAACCTTGGAAAAAGAGATCCAGATAAAACTTGACCACTATGAAATACAAATGTGGAGTGGTTGCAAATAACAATTATTGAGAATGTGAATGTATTTTCATCACTTTAAGAAATACAAATACAACGATTTACCTTCACAGCACTTCCACCCTTCTTCTCTTTTGAAGCTCCAGCTTTGCTATCGTCATCCCCTTTGCCTTTTGCAGCGGGTTTTGCTGCACCTCCTTTTTTAGGTGGCATTTTCTAGACGTAGTACTAATTTTTAACCTCAAACTTGCCGATATGCCATCACAGACAAACAAGTTTTACCGGTGGCTCCGTCAAGTCAGCTGTTCGATATCGCCAGTGATACCAACCAAAGTTTTACCAACATGAAGATTTAAAGTCGTGCGGGAAAGCTCGAATTTTGTCAACCTACAAAATGTGGGGAAATCGAAAATATATCTCCATCGAAAACAAAGACAGTACCACTCTAGCTCACCGATTGAGGTTGGAGGGATGAAAGTTAGTACAGTAACTTCACTCGCCTTGCTTAACAACCTCTCGACAGGAATCCTGTTGTTCTCGTTGTACCGTCCTTCAGAAGGGACGTTAAGCCGGTGGTCCCCTTTAACGCTGTCCAAAATTCACCGCGCAAGCACAAGGTTTACTGTTTGCGTTTATGTTGAATGTAGCGCTCGGATATGAATGAAATAACCCAATCCCGAGTGGTGGCATATTAAGATTGAAAATGGCAGATATAAAAGTATACCCTTTAAGAGGCTACATGCCTTTACTCCTCCCCAAAATAATTAAATAATTACCAACCATACAAACCATTTTTTAGACCGACTTTCTGATTCTAGCTGAAAAATCAAAAACATCTACAACAACAAGTGAAATTTTTACCGATTTATGATTAAATTATTTCAATTTTTCCTTCCCTTACTTTACGTTCTTGCCTTCCAAATTACAAAGCAATTAGTTAATTTGCACACGTGTCCTAGGTAATTTCGATCACCAAGAACTTTCAATAGAGTACACAATTAATTACCTTGGCACTTGGTGAAGCCATTAGACGAGTTAGCACCTTACTCGTCAGAAACCTACGCATTGCTACAAAAGAGTGCCAAGTACAATGAGCTCAGATAACCACCCTCTTGCAAGCCAAAGATAACTTAGAGCCAGAGGTCATATAACTAAAACTCCAGTCATGAAAATAATATGGTTTCTCTGGCTATCAAAAATGGTATCTAACATCAAGGGGAATGGGTAGTGGAAGTTACAGGAATTCCAGATTTACAAACACCGCAAACTCGTAAAATTCCTTCTCATCCAGGGATCCCAATCAAACGGCTATAGGGTTGTAAATTTTTATATCACAACACAATATATAAAATGACAATAGCATCGTCATCAAATACAATTCAAATGCTTTACAATATCTGAATTACTATTTACGTGTTTGTGTTTACGTAAATCTTGCTGACTGTGAGAGTTATTCATTTGATATTTCCAAGCGTTTGTTCCGTGAGGTCAGTGGTCATGGCCGATTATAATCTTTATTTTGTGGAGATTATAATCAATCGCCCAGCATTAGCTTAACTTAAGACGCGCGAAAACCATGAAAAACGAACGTCCGAGGCGGGCCTCACGGGTGCAAACAGGAACATTATGCAGGCGAGCGATAAAGTCCTATGGCTTGTAAATTAGGTCACATGAATCTCAAAGCATCTGAGGAAACCCTACTCTCCCTTATGACTCTATCTGCTATGATTTTACGTTAGTTTTATTTACCACAATATGTTCTAGGCATAAGGCAAGCTAAGAGAAAAAACGCAACATGAGAGAAGACAAAAAAAATTGGACGTGAAAACTAGAACAACAAATCTACCTAATTCTGGCGACCCTCAACGATGAAAAAACGACCATTCTACACCAATGAAAACCTAACCAACCTACCGAACGAATCAAAACCGAGGAGAACGAAACACCCAACCTACAACGACCAAAACTTGGATAGAAAACCTAACAACAATGGCCTTGTCCCCGAATTTCTCTTGACTTCTCTCATGTCACACGAATTAATTAAGAGTTACGTATTAATATTTCCCGAACTCGAGACTTGAACAGCCTCTGAACTGACGTGACGTTATGCCCCGCAAAGCAAGCAATGAAAGATGTTAACTAATAAACAAAAGTTGCCCATGTTTCCTCAGAGCCCCGATAAAACTCTCACAGCGCGTTCTTGCTACAACTTCCAGGGCTCGAAGCAAGGTCTCGTCGGGAGGAAGCCAAGATGTATCGGGTTCCAGCAGCGGATCGTAGAGTGCACCTGAAGACAACAGAATAAAGTCACATTAGACTCATTGCAAGGTACATGACGACTCTAGCAAACATTAACACATGCTCCGGACAGCTACGTTTTCCTAGGAAAAACTTCAAACCCAGCTCTTAAATTAAAGAAAACACTAGCTTTTTTACAGGTTATAAACCTATTGATAGGGTTGTCACACTGTTTTCTAGTGTTCAAATCGGGTCAAAAGTCGGTGCGAAATGCAAACACACCGTTGAAGAGATCAGGAGTCAGTTTTTGCTAACGTTGTGGACTTCTCCATCGACAGTGTAAAATGTGTGTCAAATGAAAACTATTTTCTCATGGACTTGAATGTAAATAATTTCAACTTGGATAACACTTGCGCAGATGTTCCTTTCTTGGTGAGCGAAAGATTAACATAATATATTTGTGCCAGATGTGCAGAGATCTGTCAATGGAGTGCGCTTACCATTGCGGTAAGTGTTTCGCGATTATGGCCGAGAAAGTGTCTAGCAATCAACAGCATGAATGAGAAAGATTTTACTACAAAAAATCCACTCCTTTGGATGAATTTGAATTATTTTTGCTTCAAAACGAGGGGAAGGGCGCCTTCCAACTTAAACCCAGGACAGACTATCACTATGCTCTACCAAAATCATTTTATTTCATGTTATTATAAAGTGATAGAGTGAAGCTTTAGCAACCGTTTGGTATGTCTTTGCAAAGCCGACTCATAACTACGTTTTGAACACATCGAGGCTAGAAATGATCCAACAAGCTAGAGCGGGAGACAACGGACTTGCATTGGAAAAGTAAAACGTGTGAAGACTCGTGCAGACTTACATCCATCAACGCTGCAGTAGCGACGTCTCGATGTCGCTGGTAGAAGATCGGATTCTGTCCCACCACGACCAGCAATCAGGTCACAGACAGCGTTCCATTCAAACCAAGGCTGAGTGGAAACCTGCATGAATAGAAAGGCCGCAGATTAGTCAACACATTCATTATTTTCCCGCTGGAAAATCTGCTAGCAACAACTTTTTTGAGGTCAAGTCCAAGTATGTGCCTCGTAAGTTACAGACTGGGGGTCGATTTAACGAATAAGAACAAATTCTCGGGAGGGTAGTCGTGTGCGCTATCAGTTGATTACATTCCCACTTATAAGCATTTCTTTTGCATTTCTTTCTTATAAGCAACTTTTGGAACGGGGAGCTTTGCGTCCATGCGTTTTTAAAGTAAGATGGTAAAAAGCGTACCTGTAGTTTTGTTGTCTGGTGAATTCCATCGTTAGTCGAATGTCGGAGGGAAGTCGTATCGCGCTGCTTCCTCGAGGTCTTCATCATCACTTTCCTTGATCGTGACTGAAAACCGCAGACTGCAAACAAAACAAACGGAACGTTAGTCACGATTTCCATCAGTTGTGCAACGCCACTAGGACGGGCAGATGCAAAATTTAAAGTAACAAATGATAATTGACGGACTGGTTTGGTGCAAGGCGAGTTGAAAGAATCGATTCCCGCAGAGGATTCACTGTAGAAAATGCCGATAGAATCGTGGCTTACCATTGGTCATTCGAGCAGCGAGTTAATCTTCATTCTTCAGCAGGGTCTCGAGCGCCAAGTGTTACGGGCGTCGATTCTGCAGCCTCGTGGTCAGCTGAAATCAAAGGACAAAATTGAAACAAAAGTTTTGCGGACTGATTTCATTGAGCAGAGATGCACAGAGTTTCAAAATTTTCCCGAAGCAATTAGAACGGTTATTATATTAATCTAGTCAAAAGTCGGACGTTTCATCGGTATGGACTCATCTTGTTTAATAATTTGGAATATCTTATTTGTTGGCTCACGTTTGTTGCTGAGGCGACTGGCCTGGTACTGGGAGACGAACCAGGACCCTCTTCTAAGCTCCGTTCCATCTGTGTGTGGCGAGGTGATGATCCAGTTGGTAGACATGAGGCCGACGCTACGATCGGCCAGTCGGGTTGGTAGCAGTGTCCACGCTGCGACTTGAAGTCTGCCGCTCTCAGGTGAACTTTACGTTCGCGACAATGAAATGAAAAGAGTTTTTGTTATTGCCTGTCATTTGATTATGTGGCGCTGAAAGGTAAAAGCTCCGTCATTAGGTTCCTGCGACATGGATTAAAAGAACACAAGTCAGAGATACAAAAACGCAAGTAAAAATAATTATTAAAGTCGGGTACAAAAATTCAAACATAGTAACAAACAGAAACATTTACAAACATTGACACAAACATTGACACAAACATTGACACAAACATAAACATTTAAAGGGAAAACAGTCCCCACATTCACACACTTGACAAGCACACTAGTTCCTGATTCCATAATCTCGTTCGCTCCACGTTTCTTCCAGTTCGGATTTTGTCCGCTACGTGGGACCGCAGTAAAAACGCAGAAAATACGCAGTAAAAACGCAGAATAAACGCATTAAAAACGCAGTATAAACGCAATATAAGCGCAGAATAAACGCAGAATAAACGCAGAATAAACGCAGTAAAAACGTAGTAAAAACGCAAAATAAACGCAAAATAAACGCAAAATAAACGCAAAATAAACGCAGTAAAAACGCAGTATGGTCGCAGTCTAAACGAAAGACTTATCACGGTACCGAAGCGAGATCGTAATGAACGCGGAGAAAAAAGGTGGTAGGATTAGCGCTTTGAGTGTTAGTGTAAGTGTGTGTGCGTGTGAGCTATTTTCTGAAGATCTTCCAATCTCCCTCCGTCTTCTCCTGCGTCTCCCGGCGTGCTCGTAGAGGCGATCGCTGACCTGAAAGGCTGGAAAGTAACTTTGGCGAATCTCGAAGTCGGCGATAGGTGCTCGAAGCTCGAAGCTGGCAGGCGCGGACTTAGCTGTGAAACTACCCCAAGCCGTAATGTTACCCCACCCTACGCTGGCCGGAGCAGACCTTCTGCATACCGGCTAAAGTAGCTACCCACCAACCCATTGTTGACCATCCTGATGGTCCTGTTCCCCTCCATCGTGTCTGAGTGATTAGACAAGAGGATCGCTTGACGTCAATCATCCCCCCTTGCCTCCAGGACACGTTCGAGCACGACCCTCCCTAGTACGAAACCCTCCCGAGAAAACCCAAGAGGGAAGGCAAGCCATTGACCCTCGGGACCTAGAGTAGAGAACGGCGTTGATGGATGCTCGAAGACTCGAAGACTCGTTGACTCGACGGCCTAACCCACCCTGAGGCCAGCAAACCCTCCTCGTCGTAGAGGGACGGTATACTACTGGGCTATTCCCGACCGCCGCAATGCCTCCCACGACGCCCTACTCCTACCAAAACCCTCCCATTTTTAGCTGTTGGGCCCCGGGATCCCCGATATCCTCCACCTGCCCTAACCCCACCAGCAGGCCTCCTGCCGAGCTAAGTTTCCTACTCCCACCCTTTAGGCCAGTTACCCCACTCGTCGCGATGGAACAGGGGATCTACTTGGGCTTTCCCTTACTTATCCCCTGCATACGACCCACCATTAAGACAACACGACGCCCTAACCTAGCACTCCCACCCTTTAGCTGAGTCCCCATGCCCCCATGCCATGCAACCATGCGGTACCCACATGCCATGTAACCATGCAGAAGATGATGACTCGGAGATGGGGAGTGGACTCTTCGTTGTAGATGACTGCTACCTGTACCTAGATACCTGTTGCCTAACTGGTTGTGTGTGTGAGTGGTGTTTGTTTGTGTGAGGCCTTTTAGCGCTAACCCTAGGCCACTTAGCTGACGATGAACGCGAACATCCCGGCCGACCGAGGTGACGGATTACGCGACCGTGTTCCGGTTACGAAAGCGACGCGAATCGCGAGCGAGGCGCGCCGTTGGAGTCTCGGCGTCGTAGTCTCGGCGTCTCGGCGTCGAAGTCGCCACGATCTCGACGGGGCCTGTAACGAATCGATACACTAGAGTCAATAACCAGCTTCAGTTTTGATTTAATTGCAAAATTGCAATTGGACGCAAATGCTTGCAATTGATAGGGTAGTTTATTGTTGGGAACATAAAAAGCCCATCATTAATTGATGGCTAGTCGGGGTCTCGAACCCGGTCCGTCTCGTCATGGTGTTGCTTGAACTTCCAACTGAGCTAATTTGACAGGAGCTGTTCGAGAGGATTTAAACGCATCCACTACGAATGACGGGTGAATGACCAAGAGGCCGTGCATGGTCACCGTCACTCTGATTCTGTCCACATCCACTCAATCTCGGGTGACTGCCAAAGTGACTTTAGATGGGGTTTATGAGACGTGAAATCTGGTTTAAACTGCGAATGCTTTCAATGGGCAAAGTATTTTATTATTGAGAACACTAATAACCGTCTCAAAATTTGATGTCCAAATGGGGACTGGAATCTCGATCTCCACCTGTCACGGGTGTTGCTCTAACAAATTGAGCTACTTGGACGGAATTTGATGAGAATGACGGATCTCCAAGGAGTAGAACCAAGATCACCAATTTCCGAGAGGTTGTCAGTGTTTCTAATAATAAAACATATGTAATCGTTGAATTTTGTTAGGCAATATGAAAGGAGAAATCACAATTTAAAGATTGTAAAAATCTAGTGGTCGATTTGGGCAGCCCCAGGAATTGAAATGTAGCTAAATCTTGTCAAAAATGCACGCTGGGTCTCTGACTACCTTTAAACTCGACGATACAAACAGGGGAGGAGACTGGCAAAGTACCTACCGGAGAGCAAGGCAACAGGTGATGAAGGATGATGGAATCTCCTATCATGGAACGAGAATTCTAAATTGAAAAAACCCTTTCACACAAACAGGATCCAAATCGTGGCTATCAGGTGCCCCGTTTCCTTTCAATGATAAAAGATGAATGTGAGACGAAGGTTATGTGTTAGAAATTGTAGAAGAAACAAAATCCCGGGATGATACTTAGGAAGTTTGGCAAGACCTTTCCAATTGTTGTCTTTGAAACAAAAAAGCGTCTGAACGAACAGCACGTTAGCACTCTCTGAAATAAGTTACTCGGCGAAAAACTGCACGGCAAGTGAGAGAGGTTGTTTATGAAGCAAAACAATGCTATTTACAGTACCTCCATCAAAAATTATTGCAATATCTTAGCTTAAATATTCACTTGAAAACTAACATGGCTTTCTAATTTTCTACTAAACTTAAGAAAGTCTTCGACCACCTTTAATATTGGCAGGAAGTGCACAATATTTTTTAATCCTCTATAAAATATACTGTTAATTAGCCCTGCTATCTGTTAGCTTTAATCTCGATCAACTCTAAATTGACGTTCGATTTACTTCCCGGCACTGAATTCTTCATGCCTTTGTAAATGATTTCAACGATTGTGATAATGGTGAGCTACTTTCAATGTAAATGATTGTCTAAAAGTTCAACCTTTTGAAGAAATTAACACAGGTAATCAAGAATTAAAGAAACTAGCCAACACGAGAGGGAAATAAAACCAAAGCTTGCAGCAGATTTTGCTAAATGAAGAGGAATGACAAAACATGAAAAGACTCACCCAAAGAAGAAGCGGCGTCTCCATCTTAACTTTCATTGGCGGGAAACGATCGTCCATGTTCGCCATGTTGCTGCTCTCGAGTTGAAGGCGTCCCATGTCTGAAAAACAAGTCGCCATTATTAGACAATTCAACACATTCTAGCCATGAAGAACTATCGATTCAACACATTCTAGCCATGAAGAGCCATCGAACATTTCCTGCAACAGGTGTAACGATTGTCAGCGTGAACTGCAAGTGATCTATCCAGTAATGATTGCAATTTGTAGGTAATAGCACCTAGGATATTGCGTCCCCGTGCACTTACCCGCATCCATATCGGAATAGCAGTATTCCTAATCATGATCAGTTCTAGTTTGAAGCCAAATGAATTATTTATAATAAAAAGGCTGGGTAAAATGACCTCGGGTAAATTTTAATTCATATGAATAACATTCATGTAAGTGATGCGCTGACCGAGAGTCGAACTGCGAGGTTGAATTATGAAGTTGAATTGTAAAAATAAACTTAATTCCGACTTACCGTTATAATTTGAGAGACATGTTGAGTCAACAGTATAGGTGAGTTGATCTTGTTCAGAGTCCTCTTGGCCAAGAGACGAGACGACAGCACGACGTTCTTGTCGGAGAGTTCAGTAGCGAATGACACAGCTTCGGTGAAACACCCTGTCAACGGTTGGGGCGTTATGGCGGGAAGCGGGCCAGCTGCTAGTTTAACAACGCCACCTGGCTGCTTGCAGTGGTACTAAGCCGTACTGCTCGGAAAATTAACACATTCAAGAGGTAACAATATTCCTCGACGCAATTTTCCTTGCACACACGAAACAAATTTATTTTCCGTTAAAATTTCACAAAATAAATATATTTTGGTTAATATATATGTATTCCCTAGCTACAAACCCAGTTAAGTGCATAGATGGAGACACCAATTACTATGTCATTATAAAATAGCAGTGTTTTTTGCGGATGATCTTTTAAATTTAAAAGAGCATACCACTGGGTTTTATTAGCATCGCAGTGGCCAATGTCACTGTCAACGGTCTTGACAATTTACGTCAAATCTCCTAAAAATCTTTTGAAAAAAAAAACATAGAATACCTACGAAATTTCGTTTTCTCAAAATATTTTTGGTAGCTCTTGGAAATTCTCACAGCCTAAGATTAGTGAATATTTGTTGAGTTTTCTTGCTCACATTGCTATTTTAGTGTATTTCTTGGATCTTGAAGCATTTCGTTGGTTTTGATATCAACAGCATACATAATTGAGTGGTTATAGGCATAGACAATGGGTCTACCTAAACTAAACTAGGCCGTCATTTCTATAAATAGCTTAGCAACGGTCATTGCATGTCCCATCTATTACCTAATCACATACCTGTCCTTTGTGTAGGAAAAATTCGCTGAGAAAAATGTGACCCTCTCAGCAGAGATCGGTATGCCAATATGTCAAAAGTGATTGAAAACGGTCAAAGTTATTTAAAGCTTAATTCGTCATTTGATCGTCTGTCAGAAGTGTACAGGATTTTAGCTCGTTGAAAGATCAAACAATGAACGCCAAACAAAATGTTTAAACTGCATAATTGCATGTAACGGGGGTTGTCTGTTTTGCAGGATTAATTTGGAAATCGAAGCCCCAAACAGAGATTGCAAAACATTTGTTGGAAACAACAGAAAAAATATCGACATTATTTGTAAGCTTACAACATTTATACGACGATTTGCAGAAGTTTCAAAAGAGAGTTTTTGCTAAAATTGTCTGTCAAGAAAAAAACGCAGAAAGATTCAAACGAGATTACATAAACAAATAATAGTCAAATCGTACTTACTAATTTATTTAAATGAAAAGGCAAAGAATTGATTTCAGAACAATCTGTCAAACTTGTTCTAGCCGTACCATTGCAGTTCGAATTCAAGGCATCAAGTAAGCGTTGAAAGAGAATTCAACTTGAGGCAGACATCTTTATTTTTCAATTGTTTCTTCTAGAACTGCAGATTATCAGATCTATCCAGATTAAACGAAGGAGAGACTCGAGACACAAAAAGGTGATGATTTATAATATTTACTGTTAATTATAACAATTCTGTTGTTACTGTTATGTAAACCTTATCACTTTAGCATTCATTGATAACTTGCACAATTATTTAAATAAATATACAGACGAAAAATTATAAATAAATGCGACTTTTCCTCCCAAAACAGCTGTTCTGGCGCAAGAGACGGCAGAATCTTTGAGCAGAATCGAACGGAAAATAAGGTAAAAATTGTTCTTATAATTTTACAAGATTATTGAGTTTGGCCAGATTTTAAACCTTATCAAATCGTCGTAGGCATGTCGCATTTGGTGAACATCACAAACAAAGCTAAAATTTAATCCAATCCAACCGTTTTCAACCAATTTTCGCAATTTCTTCATACAGAATCGATTTGAAAGTTAATTCTCTGGGATATATCCAGCCACATAGCTACAGTTACAACCGTTCAATTACATGATAGCTGATATAAACTGGGTCATTGACCATAGTCTCGTTACCATGGAGATATATAAACTTCCCCCACCCTAGCAGCCAGCTTCGTTACTAATTAAATCGCCAAAAATTCAAATCGGTCGCCATAGAAACACATAAACAAGTTCAAATATCAAACATGTCCGACCAAACTTTGGCTGGGGTGTTTGCAACACCTTGTTATCCTGCTTGGGAAGCCTGTCCGTTAGGAAGATTGGTGATGTGTGAGGTTCGTTGGAAAATCTCCCATTTAGGAGTGAAATACGACCGCTAAAGCACCACAGGGGGACTGCACAGATGTCTGCAATATGGCGGCATGCAAAGTTAGAGGAAAAGGTAAGTTGTCAGTGTTTCAAAGTAGAGTCATGTTAGGTCTGCGTACTGTCATGGTAGCGCTGTGCAGTTCCTTGGAAAGGTACATCGGGCACTTTTTGTATGGTTTTGAATTAATTTTGGAATTTTATGATGGTATTTAGTGAATTTTATGACCATACTCTCATAACGCTAATGTTAAACTGTCTGGGCGAAAAATGACTACCAACTACCAAAAAAATTAAGCTTTTAGGAAGGGGTGTAGCAGGCCCTTGGATAAGTAGTTATGGCCAAATTATAAAAAAATCGAAGTGACCGTAATACGCTATCTGGGAGTGGATTGTGAGAAAATAATCTCTGAGACTCTATTGTTTCGAAAGCAGATAAACCAGTGAGTATCAAATCGAAACATATTCTTGGAAGATTTCAAGATAGCAGAGGTTAGGTTAGGTTAGGTTAGGTTAGGTTAGGTTAGGTTAGGTTAGGTGAGGTTAGGTTATGTTAGGTTAGGTTAGGTTAGGTTAGGTTAGGTTAGGTGAGGTTAGGTTAGGTTAGGTTAGGTTAGTTTAGGTTAGGTTAGGTTAGGTTAGGTGAGGTTAGGTTATGTTAGGTTAGGTTAGGTTAGGTTAGGTTAGGTTAGGTTAGGTTAGGTTAGGTGAGGTTAGGTTAGGTTAGGTTTAACTCCCAAATGTATGTCAGTTAAGCTTAAACTCTACAGTGTGGCAGTGAGAAATGCTAAGCTTCTACATTGATTTTGGGCATTAAGTCTCTAAACAAAACCAATGAATGTTGTTTAGTAAAAATAATGAAGTAAAAAGTATCTTGGCTCATAGCAAATCAAGAAGTGATGGTAAAAAAGCTTGAAATGAGCAAAGTATTTTATCACTGCGTAGTATATTACTTAATTACAAAAATGGGAATTGAACCCAGGTCTAGAGGAGGCTGTACGTACAATCTGAGGAAATCAAGACACAACCCTTTTGAAATAATTTCTGTGTATTCAACAAGTTTGATGAAGATTAAAACTCTGATTTCAGTGATATTTTACTCCAATTTGACTTTGGATACTTTTTTGACAGGTTTTTAATTAGCGAATGCTTGCAATTGTTTGGAATTTGTGTTCTCATAAACTATATCCAGAAAAGTCTACAAATTCGTATTGTACGGTTATGTTTTGAAGTATATGAGCAGTATAATGGCGGCAATTTACGTTCAGTTTACGGGCAGTTTACGGGCAGTTTACGGGCAGTTTACAGATAACATTTTTATATTGAATTGAAAAATCCCTTCTTCCCTCTTGTTATATTTTCCACATCTGTTATCTCACAAAGTAGCGATTTTATTTTTAAGTCAAGTCAAAGAAAGAGACAAGATTATAAGTCGTGATAACTCAAGATTGACTTAAAGACTAACTGTCATATAAAATAAAACGTCTTTGTGTTTGATGTTGTGTTGTGTTAACGACCCGTCAGGATCTTGAATATTTGCACCGTAGGTTGCCAAGGAGATAAAGTGTCTGTTACCATAAGATTTCAAAAAAAGATTTCGACGTTTGTGTATGCTTTTTTATGTTCTTATAGATTTATTAATTGTCTCTTAACGCCAACGTTAAACTGATCGTTAACGCAGGGAAATGAGTGCGTTAGACAGTTGAAGCCTCAGTAATCTTTATTTTATCACATGTTGGACTGCAATTGGACTGCAATTCTTGACAATTCACGGCTGTTTATTAGTTTTTCCTTAAGGTTTCATTGGTGGTATTTTCTTCTCTCTTCAAAGCTTGATCACTTTCATCAGAATGCTGATAAGTCTGTTTAAACTGATATTACCAACCGGGCATATCTTGATATTGATATGTGTTTTCGTCGTTTATATACCTCATGTTGGAAGGAATTATAACGCAGGCAACGCCTGTAATTTGAGAGAATAAAACTGGTTAATCTACAAAATACAAGAAAAACAATTCCAGAAAAACAATTTACATCTTATTCCTATGTGTCTTGTTAATTAGGCTTATTTAATTTGAAATAAAAAAAAAAAAAAAAAACGATGAATAATTTCAACAGCTTAACAATTGAGCGATTACAATGTTTTGATTCTCTGTCTTTTTTAACGAATCTTACGATTGATTAAAATTTTAAATTAGTTCTTGACTGTAAAAGCAAAAAATTCGCATTCTTTGACTCAAAATCACTGTAAAGCTAACTCTTTTAATAGATTTTTATTTTTATCAAATTTCATCTTTAGTATTTTTTTGAGCGATTACCGTTAAGAAATTCAATATAAACTTTAAAAGCTGATGCTTCAATTGTCTTGAACATATCATACAAAAATCAGCTGTTGTCTGGCTTCTGTAAGAAATGTAAAAATACTCCACTTGTTCTTTGTTGTCTTAAAAGATAATGGCCGAGCAAATGTTGACTTACAATCAATAAAGTATTTTAAATCAAGAAATACTTGATAGGGACATAAACTGCCAGGAGTGAATTGATAACGCAATACCTTTAACCCCATTGTTTCAAGTTTCATAAAACTTATTAATAATATTGATAAAACAACTAATTTAATCATAAAAATATTTTTCCGATAGCGGGTTTAAAGTTTCTCACCCAATTTAAAATAATTCATAAGCGACTTGCTTTATGCAAATGCGGCCAGAAACGAAGGGAATAACTTTTCCAAGCTTTCGATGAACGCTATTTGCATCTAAAACATCTACCACTGAGATCTCAAACATATCACTTATGTCAATACTGTCAATTGTGTCACCAATATAATTGCTATCACTTCTGTCACTCTAGCTCAGTTAAAACTTGTGTCAATAAATACTGCCAGTTGTGGGTAAAGGTAGAGATTTAAATCTTAATGAAATCTGATTGAAATAGGAAAAGCTTGCAATGCGTATGGTATTTTATTACCTACTCTGAATTCGTTAAACCGTCTAAAAATGTGATGCCCAAACGGGGACATCAATTTTTGAAGCAGTTATATTGTTTATAATTTATAAAAATATTTCAATCAACATACAGTCGATCTTGTTAGCTTGGTATGACTGATGGTAATACCTGAGTTGTACCCGAAACTATCCTCGCTAAAATCTTCCTCTTGTTCAGCAGTTTGCTGTTGCCCAGCAGTTTGCTGTTGCCCAGCAGTTTGCTGTTGCCCAGCAGTTTGCTGTTGCCCAGCAGTTGGCTGTTGCCCAGCAGTTTGCTGTTGCCCAGCAGTTTGCTGTTGCCCAGCAGTTTGCTGTTGCCCAGCAGTTTGCTGTTGCCCAGGAGTTTGCTGTTGCCCAGCAGTTTGCTGTTGCCCAGCAGTTTGCTGTTGCCCAGCAGTTTGCTGTTGCCCAGCAGTTTGCTGTTGCCCAGGAGTTTGCTGTTGCCCAGCAGTTTGCTGTTGCCCAGCAGTTTGCTGTTGCCCAGGAGTTTGCTGTTGCCCAGGAGTTTGCTGTTGCCCAGCAGTTTGCTGTTGCCCAGGAGTTTGCTGTTGCCCAGCAGTTTGCTGTTGCCCAGGAGTTTGCTGTTGCCCAGCAGTTTGCTGTTGCCCAGGAGTTTGCTGTTGCCCAGCAGTTTGCTGTTGCCCAGGAGTTTGCTGTTGCCCAGGAGTTTGCTGTTGCCCAGCAGTTTGCTGTTGCCCAGGAGTTTGCTGTTGCCCAGCAGTTTGCTGTTGCCCAGGAGTTTGCTGTTGCCCAGCAGTTTGCTGTTGCCCAGGAGTTTGCTGTTGCCCAGCAGTTTGCTGTTGCCCAGCAGTTTGCTGTTGCCCAGCAGTTTGCTGTTGCCCAGCAGTTTGCTGTTGCCCAGCAGTTTTCTGTTGCCCAGCAGTTTTCTGTTGCCCAGCAGTTGGCTGTTGCCCAGCAGTTGGCTGTTGCCCAGCAGTTCGCTGTTGCCCAGCAGTTTGCTGTTGCCCAGCAGTTTGCTGTTGCCCAGGAGTTCGCTGTTGCCCAGCAGTTTGCTGTTGCCCAGCAGTTCGCTGTTGCCCAGCAGTTTGCTGTTGCCCAGACATGTTTGACGATCGAAGCACCTAAAAAGAGTCGTTTCTGCAAGAAAATAATTTAGTTTAAAATCTATGTTACGGGAACAAGACTCAGACACTCAGACAGGCATCTTAAAATGAAATGTCGGTAGTTATGCAAAAACAAGCATTGAATTTTATCATAATGTTAAAAAAAATTTTAGATATTTTTTGTAATTTTCTTTGTGGATTTGTTCGCACCAAACCAACTCTTCGATTTTGCAAAAGTGTTCGTGATAAATTTTTATTTTCTGACTTGAGATTGTCAGTGTTTTCTTATCACAATATCGGCTTCTAGTTTTCTTAACAATCAGAAAAAAACAAAAAACTTGCATCCATTTTTTTCATAAAAAATGTTATTAAGAAAATCTAGTCCGATTTTTAAAATAAATTCGCAGAAATTGCTTTGATAGCAATTTTTGTACAGCTAGAAGACGAAGAGGAAATAGATTTGGGGACATAAACGAGACTTGAGAAGCAGCAAACTTTCACCCCCTCGTTTAGAAAGTGACACTTTTTCTGTAATAAAATGTCTCCAATCGGTCTTTAGGAGTAGTGAACTTAATATTAAAATATAAATAAAAGTATATATTAATAATTATAAATAAGTCACCTGCTTAGTTGCTGGTCCGCGAGTTGCCCCAGAGGAGTTGTTCTGACCGCTCTCCAATCAAGAATGTAATAATCTTCTGGTAACAAACTAAATATGATTGATATCAACAAGTTCACAGAGATAACATCTCAATACTTGAACAGATCCTTGAATTACACCGTATCAGTGGCAGCACAGTCTATACGATGATCGCTTTAACAATATTCTGTTCTTTTACTGCAACTTGTCTCATTTGTACTGCACCATGAAACTGACAGAAAGTATTATTATTTTTGCTTTGCAATGAGCCTAATTAAGCCTTTTAATTGAGTTGCAATATAAATTACCTCCAAGAAATATATTATAAATAAACAGAAAATATAGCATAAACAGATGATTTATTTCCGGTCAGCCTTCAGTTCCGGTTCACGTTGCATCTTCTTGTAAGATTGTCCGTGGTCTTCCATCTTCCAACTTGTCCGAGTAATATTTTACAAGAATGCGTTGTCAATCTATGTTATCAGTCCCAGCATAACAATATTTGTATATGGATTCTAAGAAAGAACTAATTTCTTATAAACATTTAGTGCCTGGCAGTTGGATGCTAAATATTCGGAGCTAAAAGACTTAAACTTTTGAGGTTAGGAGGAACTAGCTGTCAATCAAATCAAAAAGACGTGGCATGGTGGACGAACGTAAAACAGTCCACTGTTACTTTTAGAAGAGAGAAAATCATAGCAATCGCTTGATTATTAAATTAAATTGTTTAAAAAAGGTTTATTATTTTTTATACAATCGATTTTTGGGCGATTGAAATCCAAAATATCTCAATTTCTCCAAAACATCATTAATTAAAAAAAAAAAACTTTATGCTTCTCCAAGTGAATAGGTGTTCTACAAAAATCGGGTATAAAAAAAAAAAGGTTGTACATGAAAAGCGATTGCAAGCCGGAAAACATATGGGCCCTTGAAAACACGGTATATTCAGGTGAAAACCATTGTTTCACTGCTATTTCCTCGGTACCTACTGCAGAAAATGACTGAATGACAACCATAAGGAAAACGCAAGACGAACAAAAATTAAAAATAGCCGAAACATTTGAGGAGCTAAGAATTAGCAATTTATTTCTAGTCTCATAAGCTTGGCAGGTTTGGCGGCAAGCTCACCTGCGTCGTTATCTCATTTCGTTATCTCTCATTTTGGTTCCAGTCGAGGAAAAAAAATATCTAAACAAACATATTGCAAAATAAAGTTATATTTCTATTGTGACGATTGAAATTTTTTTATTTGATTTTGATAAATAAATTTTTAACTCACAGACTCCATAAGACCAGTTGTCTGGCACCGAAACAATGCATCGTAAAACACAATAATCAATCCAACGATACTACAAAACATAGAGGGGTTTGTGACTCATCAGAAATTGTGTTAGGTTGGCATAATCTGATGGTAATTAACGTAATTGCCATAAAATTGTAAAAATGGTTCAAGGTTTGAGATATTATCGCTGTCAATTGGACAACGTACATATAAATAAAGCTAACTTTCATAATCTAGTGCAGTTGGTAGAACTTCTCTGCGGTGATTTGCGATTTGCGAACCAGGGTAATTACAGACGAACAATTAATTACTCTTCATCTTTATGTCTTTTTTTTATTGAAACATTCAAATAATTTTACATTCAAAGAACGCAGTTTGAGTTTCGTTGTAGATGAGCCTTTAATTTGTTTGCCTATGCCATTTCCAATTACAAATTTTTAATTAAACTATTTAAATGACTTCTAAAAACTTTAAAAATCTAACCTTAATACCATTAAATCCATAATATATCTATATTACCTAGATATAAACTATGTTCTAACGTGATTTCTTCAACCTTTATCAGTGATTTGAAGAAGACCACGAATCTTTAGTTCCCATATGAAACATCTAAATGGACCTGATCTTAATCATGGACAACCAGGCTGGATGAACCGGCTTACCTTTCATGAAATCTTATAATCAAGTCCTTCACCTTCTTCGTTTAAACCTCACATAAACTCTTGTTGATGTCCATCTTGACTCAATAATCTTCCTTCTTTCCTGATATGCTATCAAATTATTTTAAATAAATTGTACAATATTGGTTTGTGCACATTTAAATTCGCCATTTGTAAAGGTTTCATGTTGATCTCTTTTATATTAAATTATTTATAATTATATTTATTCCAATTCAATCATTGGATTTCTTCTTTCAGCGTTGTCTTGAACCAACTTTCTTCACAAATTGTCGCTGTTTTCTCGTACAAAGCATCTACAATGTCTAACTATCCAGGTAAATACGTCAGTACTTTGGGAAACTAAACAATTCATATCAAATACATGCACACCACATTTCATGTTCGATATTTAAATATGTTACTGGTACTATTTTGAATGAGCGTAGCGATAACTAATTGAGTGAAAATCACAATTAAATTGGCTGCCTAAAGACAGTAAAATTAGATTTTTTTCATCTCCTGTGCAAAAAAGACGTTGTTTTTTGGTACAGTTTTGATTGTTTTTAGTAAATCTAGAAAAGCTTCGTTGTAAAGAAGGGGTTGGGGGACAGAAAGTCTGTTAGAGGCACCGAAAATATTTTTAAATATTAGCAATTTATGCGAGTGTCATGATTGACCTAAAATCAACAAAATGTTATGACATTCTATACTCTACATTTATAAGATATATATTTAGTTAACTATCATGCATCTTCCATATTATATACTCAATCATATAACTCATATTATTATTGAATGCAATTTACACTAATTATAACATATTATGCCTGGATGTCTCTTTCAAGCTTCCGGCCCTACCGATCAAAGAATGGTGAATAACCCGCAGGTGAATCGCCCAAGTGCACCGACTAATCTTCCGAATTTTCAAAATTGTGGTTCAGTTAATTATAAAACAAACCCACAACCGAAGACTGAACGAAGAGCGATCGAACCAGCATCAGCACCATCTAAAGAACCGTCCAACAACAGTTATGTATCGGGCAATTCAGTGAGTCTGTCACTTTTGCGAAATTAATCAAGATGATTGTAAACACCAATTACAACTCTGCTCGATTAACCAAAGATTTGTGTGAATTTTTTTGCAAAAATTGTTCTGTGTAAATCCCAATTTTGCGTCAACTAATGGAGACTTACTTTTAAGTAATAAAGAAATTTCTAGTAACGCTGATCAAGCTAGAAAAAAAAACTCTCAATGTGCAAAAATGTTCAGTCAATTCAATTTGGTTCAGGTGCAAAGCATCTAAACTGTAAAAGTGTTGTTGGATTTTCATGTCAACAAGAATTTCCACCAGTAAAATATTGATGGACTTTACCTTCGACCTCCAACCATAATTATTAAGTATTGTTTAATTTAACATAGCGAGTCACAGATTCGCTAACTGATGGTTATTTTCTTTTCTGGGTGACAAATAATTACTAGAGCATTTTATTATTATGAACACCGTCTCAAAAATTGATGCCCACACGGGGACTCGAACCCCGATCTCCACCTATCGCGGGTGTTGGTCTAACCAATTGAGGTACATGGACACCTGCTTTTTGCGACAATTTAAGTGTATTTGATGAGAATGACGGATCTCCAGAGAGTAGAACCAAGAGGCATTGCAAGCGTTTGCAATTTAAATAAGATTTCAAATAAATTAAAAAACGTATCTTCTTGGTTTTCCCTTTGTACATTCTAGACATCTTTGCACTTTCTATTCTTGTGTGTTGAACTGAAAATGTAAATCTACCCTGTTTCCAGTCTCGCAAATTGGATACAAATCTTGCTCTACTGACGAGCAGGTATTGAGCTGTGGTCAGAGCTACTTAGCACCTTCGATATCTTCTGTTTATCCTTTCCGGGATCACTGATCCCATCGGCCCAACAGGAACAAGTGTGCTTGTGAAAAATACACTTATCTTTAGGAGAAGAATTTTAACATTATTATTAATTTTTAAGATATTTTGACATATTTCTAGGCTTCTATAATGTATTTTTCTGTATACTTTATCTTTGTTGCAATAAAGTCTGTAGATATTTCTGTAAATTACAATGAATTAAACGTACTGAATTGAACTTACACCTTTTGTGCTAAAAGTCTAGATACTTTTCCACTTAATTATTTTTTTAAAAAACCCTTTACCTTTGAAAAAGTAACTGGTACAAGTTACGAAACGTTGGGAAATTCAGCTGTTCATTACTAAGAATTCAAAACCCAGTTGAAAAAGTTTTTGTTAAAACTAGTGCCGAGTTTAAATCAAGTAGACATGAGTCTAGAAACTATCAACGTTAATTGGTTTCATTTAGAGATTTTTGTTTAATTTTGTCAAAACAGCGCGTCGTTAAACCCCAATAATCGTAATCACACTCTAGAGACACATTCTATGTTACTTAAGTATATGATGTCTACAAAAAATTCGTTTTTATTCCACCCTATCTCGTTTATCATCAATGCATGACTCGCTGTCAAGATAATTAGAATTGTCACATTACAAAACAGAGTCAACATTTTTGCAATATGGCTTATCAAAAACATTTTCAATTCAGGTGCACAGCAAATTATGATGCAACAAAAAAGAGGACTTTAAAGTGGACAAAAATAATGCCTTGCACAATCTGTCTAGTTTATTAGTTTATTAGAAGCGAGCAAATTCTGCAAATTCACTGAAATGTGATTTATTTTTGCCTGGCATATCTGCAGACAGCGATTCAGAAAGACTCTATATTTTTTAATTCAACTCTTATCATGCGCTTGAGGGCTGATTTTTGTAGCACCAAGAACACGTCAGAAACATTGTTTTTCCAGTCTGTAAGAGTTTTGTAAAGTTGCCATCTTATCAGAAGCACTTGAAATTACTGTTGGGAAGGCAAGTGGATTGGAACTTTTAAACTCTGGCGTCTGGAGTAGGTACCTAACTGGAGAATAAATTTATATTAAAAATTTGAACTGAGTTTTGGTCTCTTCGATGGTAAATTCGTCGCTAGATGGAACAAAACAGAAGGCTGTGGTAACGTGACCAAAAAGTCAAGCTATTTTTGTCATTTTTTGACCAAAGCAACAGCTAAAATTAGCAAAATTAAGCCGAAAGTGTCGAATAAGAATTAGCCATTAAACCAGTGTTGCTTGGCCCGATGTCAAAACAGTGCGTCGTTCAACAAAACAAATCAATATATCTAAATAAACGATTATCTAACAACTAGTGTCCTGAATGGGTAAAGATTCCCATTGATTCGTTTTGTTTAGCAAAGAACTTTTTTGGTCTAATGGCGTCGGTGGATAATTGCATGGTAATGAGGATGATGATGAATCTAACCTTGTCTAAAAAACACAAACACGGCGCCAGCAATGTCAAAATGTCTTCGTCTTCGTCTTCGTCTTCGTCTTCGTCTTCGTCTTCGTCTTCGTCTTCGTCTTCGTCTTCGTCTTCGTCTTCGTCTTCGTCTTCGTCTTCGTCTTCGTCTTCGTCTTCGTCTTCGTCTTCGTCTTCGTCTTCGTCTTCGTCTTCGTCTTCGTCTTCGTCTTCGTCTTCGTCTTCGTCTTCGTCTTCGTCTTCGTCTTCGTCTTCGTCTTCGTCTTCGTCTTCGTCTTCGTCTTCGTCTTCGTCTTCGTCTTCGTCTTCGTCTTCGTCTTCGTCTTCGTCTTCGTCTTCGTCTTCGTCTTCGTCTTCGTCTTCGTCTTCGTCTTCGTCTTCGTCTTCGTCTTCGTCTTCGTCTTCGTCTTCGTCTTCGTCTTCGTCTTCGTCTTCGTCTTCGTCTTCGTCTTCGTCTTCGTCTTCGTCTTCGTCTTCGTCTTCGTCTTCGTCTTCGTCTTCGTCTTCATCTTCGTCTTCGTCGTCGTCTTCCCCTTCCCCTACCCCTTCGTCTTCGTCTTCGTCTTCGTCTTCGTCTTCGTCGTCGTCGTCGTCGTCGTCTTCGTCTTCGTCTTCGTCTTCGTCTTCATCTTCGTCTTCGTCTTCGTCTTCGTCTTCATCTTCGTCTTCCCCTTCCACTTCCCCGTCGTCGTCTTCGTCTTCGTTTTCGTCCACCCCTTCCTCTTCTCCTTCCCCTTCCCCTTCCATTTCCCATTTCCCTTCCCCTTAATTTTCCCCTTCCCCTTCCCCTTCCCCTTCCCCTGCCCCTTCCCCTTCCCCTTCCCCTTCCCCGTCGTCGTCTTCGTATTCGTTTTCGTCTTCGTCTTCGTCTTCGTATTCGTCTTCGTCTTCGTCTTCGTCGTCGTCGTCGTCTTCGTCTTCGTCTTCGTCTTCGTCTTCGTCTTCCCCTTCCCCGTCGTCGTCTTCGTCTTCGTCTTCGTCTTCGTCTTCGTCTTCGTCTTCGTCTTCGTCTTCGTCTTCGTCTTCGTCTTCGTCTTCGTCTTCGTCTTCGTCTTCGTCTTCGTCTTCGTCTTCGTCTTCGTCTTCGTCTTCGTCTTCGTCTTCGTCTTCGTCTTCGTCTTCGTCTTCGTCTTCGTCTTCGTCTTCGTCTTCGTCTTCGTCTTCGTCTTCGTCTTCGTCTTCGTCTTCGTCTTCGTCTTCGTCTTCGTCTTCGTCTTCGTCTTCATCTTCGTCTTCGTCTTCGTCTTCGTCTTCGTCTTCGTCTTCGTCTTCGTCTTCGTCTTCGTCTTCGTCTTCGTCTTCGTCTTCGTCTTCGTCTTCGTCTTCGTCTTCGTCTTCGTCTTCGTCTTCGTCTTCGTCTTCGTCTTCGTCTTCGTCTTCGTCTTCGTCTTTGTCTTTGTCTTTGTCTTTGTCTTTGTCTTTGTCTTTGTCTTTGTCTTCGTCTTCGTCTTCGTCATCGTCTTCGACTTCGACTTCGTCTTCGTCTTCGTCTTCGTCTTCGTCTTCGTCTTCGTCTTCGTCTTCGTCTTCGTCTTCGTCGTCGTCGTCGTCGTCGTCTTCGTCTTCGTCTTCGTCTTCGTCTTCGTCTTCATCTTCGTCTTCCCCTTCCACTTCCCCTTCGTCGTCTTCGTCTTCGTTTTCGTCCAC